>CM023456.1:35886548-36237042 GCA_013339765.2 Haemaphysalis longicornis | reverse complement strand
GTGTGGCGGCCATAAAACCCCCTCGGAACGGTTTCGACACCCCCCCCCCCCAAACAAAAAAAAATTCCACAACTACCAGCCCCCCTTCCCAGGGATTTATGCACACACTCCCCTAGAAGGACTTCAACACACCCCCCCCCCCCCCCCCCCCAAAAAAAAAAATCAATTAAAATTCTGTATGGCAGAGATAGAGAACAGTGTTATTCATTGAGCTTTTGGATCCGTCAAAGTTCATGCCGCCGTGCAAAAGTGGAGATGACAGAGTGCAACATCCACTCCTTGTATTTTATTTTATTTCACAAAACACACCGCACTTTCTCAAAACTGATCATTTTATCTTTTCAACTTTGCCTCTAAGGTCGTGCTCTAGGTAATGAACCGTTTATTGTTAAGGCTGCAGTCAGTCCAGAACTCACCATGGTCCCTCCCAGGCGTAATCTCGCATTCGTTTTTCCCATATATACGTAACGCACGGATTGAGCAGTCCTCGGACAAGCAGGCCGCGTACTACGTACCTGCGAGTGGGGCCGAGAATGGCCCGCTCTTCCCGCGCCCGCCCCCGAAATCGGTGGTTCTGCACCTTGTTTTCTAATGGCACTGAAGGAGACAAAAACGTACCGCAAACGTCATCGCGACAATAGAGAGTTTTAACATTGCGGCTAGCAGAGGCTCACGCTACGTGGCGGGTTACCGGGACCCGACCGCGCATGCGCGCGCGGGGAGGGCGAGGAGGTTGCCCCTCAGGGAGAGAGTGCGCAGGCATGGCGAAGGCGGGCGCGCGGAACTAATCCCCCACCGGAACGAATTTTCATCTTCCCAGTCGGGCCCCGCTACCCGCCCCCGTAGCGTTGGCGAACGGTACCCGCTATGCTAAAACTCAATTAGAAAGTTTTAGCAGTCCGTCCGTTCCGTCGCGTACGTAGCTAGCGTGTTGACCGGGGCCCGTCTGGGCACTTGGGCATTCTTTCACGGTATGGGGATTAGTTTCCGCAGGCCTGCCTTCGCCATGTGCGCGCCTCCTCACCTTTCCTCCACGCCCTACCGCGCGCGCAGGCGCAGACCGGTCCCGGTAAACCAGGTAACAACGTAACGAACGGAACGGACGCACTGCTAAAACTCTCTATTGTGGCACATGCACCGTGCGGCGCCACAATGCCGGGGCACTGATATGGCGAACGTCCGCAAGTGTACACGCGAGCGAAACCAAACTTAATTTTTCGCACCACCTGTCACCTGATAGGACCCTCGTTACACCGCTGTTATGAAAAAGAAAGATGGCGCGGTAACTCCCAGCAGAATGCCAAATGCAACTGTCACACCAAACCGACAAACGTGGCAAACACCATGCAGCCGTAGGCCGCTCCGTACTTGTGAATGCGACGGCCGCGCGTTCGAGCTAAGTTCAAGTGTTCCAAAGTAAGAAATCAAATTCGACTTGCAGCTAGTGAGGGTGCTTCCTGAGCATGCGGTCTTCGTCTCGCCTCGCTTTGAAATGCCACAGCGGCAGTACTTCCACCATAAGAGGCTGGGAGCGCAAGGCTGGGGGAAAATCTCGTATGCCGCCTTACATGCGCCTTCGCACCTGCTCGCGGCGACCCGCTTTTCTCCGTGTGAGGCAAAAAATTTTGGTCTCTACTTCCGGTCTAGAATCCGGAAGCCACGTGTACAAGTGAGGTTTATTTTTTGAGTAAAACAATAAAAAATATCAAAAAAACTTGTACAATATATTTAAACAGTGAGATTGTGAAACACTTAACTCAAGCTCAATTCGCGAACAAGCGAGATTCGCTTGACTGCGGTGGTCATCCTTGCCAAGCGTGATGTCGTCTGCTCCATAGAGTTTCATACTAATGAATAGAGGGGACACTGGCGCTGCAATCGTTAAACCCCCCTGGAGCTGATTGTGTCGTAGACTCGTGTTTTCGAACTTGGCTTAACTTGAGGCTTGACGATTGTTTTTGTACTAGGCTTCGTACTTTTCCGCTCCGTCAGTTTCGGTTTCGGCGTCGAAAGCGTCGGTGGGTCATTCCGGGGCAGTTGGGGTTTTGTTTCCAGCGGCTGCAGTGCGCAAATACTGCACGGCTGGAATGAATGGATACGGGAAGCACTCCGCCCCGGGTAGTGCGTTCCATCCTAGCCACGTTCATGACTACGCTTGCGATTATAACACGAGCACGGTAGCGCCGAAGACAAATAAAATCTTTTATCAGCAGTAAGTTTTGTGTGCACAGCCGGTGATTTTTTTTTAATGTTGCGGGAGCGTCCACCAGCGGGTGGGTCGGCACCTTATCGGGGAGAAAGCGGCGAAACAAGTGAGGTGGGCCGCTTGCATAGGACGACCCCGCCAGTGCAACCGTCGTCTGCTAGGCTTTTCCCCGCAAGCACAACACAGCCGACACAGTCCCTTTCCGTTGCTAATCAGCTGCGTGTATTCACCGGGTAACCAAGGCTCACGCGCAATCGCTGGACCGCCCGCAACCATGGACGCATATGGGGTGTTTGAAGCTGAAGGTAAAAACAATGTAATAAATAATCTTTTATATGCAGTGCAGTATCAGACAGGGGAAGAAAACGTACCTCTGCAACGGTAGAATGGCTTTACCTATTGCAACAGAACGTGGCCAAATGATTGCCTGGGGCCTACCAGTACTTTTGGGCCAAAAACTTGGCTTACATAGCTATGTCAGTCGGTAAATCGCTTGTCTATAACAGCGTTTTTAAATTTAAACCAGCTACATCCGAAAACTGCCGAAACATACTGTTCCAAACATGTCGGGGGCAAAATTTAAAGGGGCTAAGACCAGAATTCCGCAGTAGTTTTTTTGAATCCCCCACCGGCGGGGCAGGATAGGGGAGTACGAAAGCTGTGTTATAGACAAGCCTTTTACCGGCTGTACTGGTGAAGCCATATGAGGCGATCACCGGCATGCATGCTTGCTATTCAATGAAGTCGCTGTGAGTCTACATTGGTCACAGTGTTCCCCATCCAGTGGCAGGTGTTGCTGTAGCAACTGTTTGCGTTAGTGGAACCCTGGCTCAGCGCCTGGAGACAGGCATATTGAGCACAGAGAAAAAGTTGGCGACTGCACTAGGCGAGTACTGTGTGAATTTATTGTGCCAACAGCAAAGTGCAGAATTCCGTTTCACTCATTTATAAAAAAGCCCTAACCACAGTCATACTTTGTAACACTAATAAAAAAAGCAAGCATTGCTTAATAAAAAGCAAGAGTGCAAGCTTACCTTGGGAAGTTGTTTTGAACTTTTGAAGGCTGGTAAACAGCAAACATGCAAACTATGCAGCGAAAATGAGTGAAGGCATAAGCATGTCGCATCAATGTATTTATTGTCCCATCCAAGAGCCAGCATTGCTTAATACAACAAAAGCAAGAGTGCAAGCTTACCTTGAGGAAGTTTTGAAATTTTGAAGGCTGGTGAACAGCAAACATGCAAACTATGCAGTGAAAATGAGTGAAGGCATAAGCATGTCGCATCAATGTATTTATTGTCCCATCCAAGAGCCACTGTGAACATATTGGTACCAGGATTTATTTGTAGCTACCTACCAGCATTGCCATTTTCGCAACCAGCATACTGATGTACGCAGGTGCTTTATGCAGGAATCAACAAAATGGTTACTGTAAGTGGGAACAAATGCGACGTTAGGTTACGGTAAAAAGATTGCATAAAAGGGAAACCCTAGAAAAGCTTGCTAAAAAAAAAAAAAAACCCTAGAGCAGAAGTGTTTCGATCAGCATCTGCCAGCACAGTAGAAGCAGGGCAACAATATCTGATCAACGAACAAAACAAGGGTCTTAAAACAGCGTACACTCGGCATGACAATATACAGCCACAGTGAACAGCAGTGGGTGGATACAATCTGCAACTTGATAACAGCCAGAAGTAGGTGAGGCAGCCTTCTACCCCACTGATCAGAACCTTTTGAGCCTACTGACAGTGCAAGAGGGGAAAAGGGGCAGCTTAACATTTTTCAATCCATTGTTTGGGCAGACATCAATGGTGCATAAACAAAAAACTGCAGCCACAACGTATAATGTAAGTTTTAACTGACATTCACGTGGTGAAAGCTGATCCCCTACGTCACACCTTCATGAATATGTTGCTGGAGGAGGTGGCGGCGTCACAAAAAGTTTGTGAAAGGTGCACAATAGAACCTGGCTTCAATAGAGATTTACATGGCAGTGAGGACGTGCCAGCTCTCTCACAGTCATTGGCACCACACACAGCCCTCCTCAGCAGGGTCCCTCAAGTGAATACCACTTTGGAACACAGTGGGCTAAAATACCACGCAGAATACTTCCACTTCATTCTTTCAGTTCAATAAGCACGTACACAAGTCTTCTGGCTGCTCATAGTAGTTAAATGAAGTTGGTTTCATGCTGTGCCAAGGCTATCGCAAATGAAGCCACTGCTATAAGTCACATTTATGCATACAATGGATGGTTTGAACAACTAATTTTTTGCACCCGAGAAAATTATTTGAATCTTGAGTGCCTAACAAGCAAGATTCAAAGAACATCTTCCATGCACTACAAGGCACTTTCCTCACCACTTGTTTTTCTCTTTATTGTGCAGCTGAATGTACAGGATTGTTTTTACTATTTACATATCGTAGGCTGCAATCAACCTCTCCCCAAGCCCTTTTGCTTTTTCAACGTGGCCCTTGCTAGAATTTTTGTTTTTTTGGGCAGCTTGGCGGCATGCCTGCCTTGTCTTGCGCGGGATGATCCATCCAATGACCTGACTTGGAAACTGGTTGCATGCCTGGTGCAGCTTCTTGTGTTGCCTGCTGGTCTGCTCCTTGCACTGCTGACACAGCTGGGACCTGTATCGAAATGGATGGCATCATTGAAGGTTTTGCAAGGCTTTTGTACAGATATTTAGAGCACAAGTATGTACTTTTAAATCCAGCACACCAGCAGCTTATTTACAAAAGGGTTCCAGCAACAAAACATATTCAATGACTCTGGCTTTCTCATAAAAACACACAGTTACGATCAGCTGCGCGCTGCCGTGTTGACACTGAAGTCATTACTTAAACCAAAGAGAAGGCACATACAAAAAATCACAGGACCCAACAATGTTTTCAGAGGTCGTGCTTTAACAAGACATGACTTTAGCAGTTGGATTATTCAAGACTGAACAACCACACAAAATGAGTAAATGTTTTGAACTTATTGTGGAACAGCTACGGAACAACGAATGCATGAAGGCAGCTTGTGTATTATGGAAATGGTACCCCAGAGGCACTATTTAGTTGCTATTTAGGCAAGCACCGTCTGATCAAACTTTACGCTGTTTGACACCTTCGCACGTAATTTCAAACTGTTCCTGCGCTTCGGCACGCTTGTAAGAGGCACTGGAAAAAAAAGAGAGCCTTCAATTTCACACGCGTACCTGGTTATATCTGGGCGTGAGACCTCGGTTAGACAGGTGATGATTGGTACTTGTGGGCGTGTAATGTACACACACGGTGCTTAGATATATCAGTGCGCGTTATTGGTCATCTAATAGAAACATTCTACACGGAATTTTCACAAAATTAGGAACTCCCGTAAAATGCAGCCCACTGCTCCAGAACGCCCTGCATGCCTGCCGCTCTTAGCAAGACGAGGCCGTCTTCTGGAAGGTTAACACGAATAAAGTACGAAAATTTTTTCGCTGTGTGGCCTGATAAGATACCCTGTTTCCTACGTTTGTCGCTCTCAACATATAAAATTAACATTTGCTCACAAAAACAGCTCTACAGTGCGTCAAGACATCAAGAATACACGAATAGTACAAAAAAAAAGAACCCGTTTAACCATCCGGTCAATAAAACATCGTCTGCGTGTTAGCGACGAACAGAGGTGATATGGTCGAGTTCCGTGGTCGAGTTGGCCGTTATGGCTTGTTTAAGGCACCAAAGCAAACGATCAGCTGTTACTCGCGTCCTTTCACGATTTTGTCAGCATGCCGACCGCACGTCGGGTAAGGCGACAACTTACACTTATGAGTGGAAATGAACAACAACCGTGTATACTTACTTGGGGTTATATGACGCGTCGCTCCGCTACTCGTAGTCTTCCAGAACGAAATTTAACGCTGTGCAGCGGCCCTTCAGCAGACACATCCCACCGATGCCACCGCTGCCATGACCCCGACTCGCAAGAAAAAAAAAAAAAAAAAAAACGAAAAAAATACGCTTCGCCGCCGAATCACCGGCTCCGCTAAACTCAGCCGGTATGCCGTTCACAAATCACTTTCCCTCTTATAAAAGAGTACTTCAAAACCCTTTAAATTTAAAAACTTAACGTATAGTACAAGTTGTTTTGCGACTAAAAATTTATACGTAATAAACATTAGTTTAGCTTTTAATTTAAAAAAGTTTTTTGAGTCAAGTCAAGATGTTGGCAAGTCAAGCCAAGTTCGAAAATACACTTTATCTGGCATGGCCGCCCTCAGGGGGGTTTAAAGCAGACGATCAACGGTCGCATAGACACTAGCGAGTTCCCCTCTAGTTTTATATGAAACTCTATGGTCTGCTCAACTCGGCTACCAGAAGGACCTAGCTCGCGAACAACGCCAATCAATGCGCGTCATTTGCGATATTCATGGATGTTCTGATAAGTGCGAACCGTCACCTTACCCTTTCACACTTCTGCTCCGCCTAAATGGAAAAAAAATTTCAATGAGTAAGCATTCTTTTGGGCGTACCCCACCGAATGTGTGATGCGAGAAGCGTGCCGCTTCATTTCTGTCGCTTTAGTCTCCCGGCTATCGTTTTCGTCATTCGGTCTTGACCAATTTTTGTTGCTGCGGCAGAAATTGTGCCGCTTCGTCGCATGTGTGAACGGGTCTTTAGCTTTCGTTTCTTCGTCTTCTGGCGCGAATAACTTCGACTAGCTTATCTGCTGCACCGTGTTTGTGTGTCTGTTCGGTTTTGTTTTTTCGTCTAATGGTGCGAATCACGTACTCGCGTATGCAATTTTGCGTTTACAGTTCATAATTGTGTGAATTTTGTGAAGCGGACGCATTAGCTCTTTGAAGCCCCGATTCCTGGTCAGGGATTTATGCACAGCCCCCTATCACCCGCCCAACCCCCCCCCCCCCTAGAAGGAATTCGACACCCGCCAGAAAAGGTTCCACAACTGCGAGTACCAGGCACAGGGATTTAAACACCCCTCAAGGAGGATTTCGACACCCCCCCAAAATCAACCCCCCTAACTGGCAGAACACAACTGCGCCATTGCAGCGCCCGAAAGGAACGATGTGCCATTGGTTCAGACCGTCGCTGGCCGCCTGCATTGCAGGTGGGGTGTCTATAGTTCGTTCCACAATCTTGGTGCAGCACTGTAGAAGCTACATTGTTGTCAACAGCCCGACCCCTAAGGGCGCCTAAGTCACCGCAAAGGAAGCGACAAGAGGCGCGTGGCCTTGCGGTTCCACTTGCCGAGAGGGGAGAAGGGAATGTCCTTTCACGACCCCCTTCACGGCGAGTTAGGCGCTCTCAGTGGGCGCACTGTGGACAACAATGCAGCCTCCACAGTGCTGCACCTAGATTGTGGAATGAACTATAGCTATCCTTGCTACGGCCGTACGTCGCACTTCCATGTAGCTTTCTGCACAGCACTTTCGTGTACCGTACGGTCAACTGACGAGTGACGCTTTCGGATAATCAGTGCCGACAGAAATAAACGAGTCATTCTGAAGGTTTGCTGTTGCGACGCGTTCCAAGGATGATTTTTTTAAGATGCTCCGTGTTCGGATCCATACCAAGGAAAGCTCATTATTGTTTTTTTGGGAATCGTGGAGAACCGCGACCTGCGATCCCGAGCCAGCGCGCGCTTCGGGAGAGACGCTTGTGCGCTGAAACCGGTCCGGCGCTCTGCTGGTTCGTCGGCGTCCCCCGAGAGATGGCGCCACCGATGTGTGCGGGGATAGGCGCGCGGGCGCGGGCGGCGCGAGCGTGCGTGCACGGGAGTCGTGAGAGTCTCGTCGGAGACCCGGTCGGGGGGATCGGCGGAACATGGCGGCGGTGATGGATACGTGCATCTCAGGTGGGAGCTTTGTTTGTCGCGCGCCGTGAGTGCCTACCTCCCGTTCGCGGTCACGACCCGGACGGCGTGATTCGTGAACGCCGTCGAGCCTTGTGCTCGCATGCTTTGGGATTCCCCAAATAAACGGCTGTGCTTCGGCACTACTGTCTACTGTGTTCTCGTATCGGCGAACCTCGCTGGGCTGCCTAGGCATGGGAGCCCGCGTGGTTGACACGCCGGGAGCTAGCGTGGGGGCCTACCCCAGAGAGCTGGCAAGGCCCCCGAGGAACCCCTCACATATATCCCACAGTTTTTAAAGTCCGCTTAAGCTGAGCGCGGTGCCTCAGGCAGCATATACGCTCCCTGTTCTTCATCTCTTTGCGTCCCCCGGGGGCAGTGGCGTACGCACGATTTCATGTCAAGGGGAAAAAGGAAAGGTATTATAAAAAAGCCAGAACCAAAAAAAATTTCACCATCTTCCCGTAGGGGAACCCTGAGTAGTGTGCAAAGCAGCCATGGGGTCGATTCAAGTGCCCATTAGTTTTCAGTTCGTCGTTTCCGTGAGGTTGAGGTACGTAGCTACTGTTATATTTACAGTTTGGTTTCCATGGTAACTACCACACTTTTCACTTACTGGAACTACGAAATGGGAAATTGCGTTGAGCCCATGGCTGTTTCGCATACTACTCAGGGTTCCCCTACGGGAAGATGGTGTAATTTTTTTTTAGATGCGACGGGGCTATGTCCCTCCCTTGTTGTTGCGCCGTCCACACCCCCACTGCGCATGCTCGGCTTGCTGAACGCCCGGTGGTGTCTTACCCCTTTTAAAGGCTCCTGGAGCGCGTTACCGGTGTCTTCCTGGGCCGGCCCGAGATGAGCCGAGCATGCGCAGTAGGGGGGTGGACGGCGCCACAAGGGAGGGACATAGCCCCGACCATGAGATGCTTGAGCGACAGTGTTGCCGGTGTCTTCCCGCCGGCGGATGGATGGACGACGGAGCCGAGAGCAAGAGATGCTTTGCATCTAAAATTATTTCAATAAAAATATTGCAATGATGTCGGGCTCTATGCAAGTGGCCGATTGTTTTGCTACCGTTTTCCCCAACCAGTGAAATCGCGAAACGGTTCATGGTTTCGCGATTTGGTTAGTTTGGCTATACCCAATAACATATGGTTAGTGTGTATAGCTTGCGACAGTGGCAGTGAAATAATTGTCGGGAGTCATTATTTCATGATAGTTAAAGTTGTGGCCTTGCACGCCCACTGCATACGCCAGCGTCGGAAGGCCGCAACAAAGGAATACATTCACTCAGTCAGTTCACTTAGTGCGAACTGATTTTTCGAGAAGCATGAGCGGCCCATCTCTCGGCGAAGCACGGCAACCATCTCTGTTTAACCACTTCCTCAGGGCATAATATTGTTACGTGGCGGCAGATGACACGGACCATGTAGCGATGGGGATGTATTTACATAATGGTTAAAAAACTATTTACATAATGCCAAAACGGAGCCCGGCCTGGCGGTGGTGGTGGTGGTGGCCCATAAAGTGGCGCATACCCACTCAGGGGATTGGGCCCAAAAAGAGTGTTTTTTTAACTAAAAAACCAGATTGGCAAAAAGGTGCAGTCGAAGAAAGAATTTAGAATATAGGTTGAAGACAGAAATAGAACAAGAAAGAGGAGCGAGAGAGCCTGATCAGAATCATTTCGACAAGGCAGACGAGCCGTCTCTGAAATGAAGGAATGAATGGCTTGACAGACATCCCCATGGCAGTGGCCTAGCTGCGTGCCTCCAAACGACAAAAACACTGGCAAGGTTAGTGGCATTCCAAGACGCCGCAGGGGAGCCTCCAGCAGCCTTCTCCGGTGATGCGAGAATCGGCGGCAAAAAAGGAAGAAATGCTCATCCGATGCAATTTCATGGCAGAAGTGGCACAAGGGTGAGGTTGCTAGATCTGCCCGGTATAGATACCTGTTAAGTGGGGGAACACCACACCGAAACGAAGTCAGCGAAACTTCGCACGAGCGAGTTTGGCAGAGGCTTCTTTTCCACCGAAACCTGAGGTGTTCGAGTTCCGGAGAGGTGTGCAGCCCGTGATCGGACACGTCCTGGGCCAGCAGGTATTGTCGATAACGGGCTAGCAACACGCAGGGAAACGGGGGAAGCACCTCCACAACAGGTAACGACAATGCCATTTTCGCTAAGTATCCGCGGCTTCATTAAAGGGGTAATCCACAGTGCCCCGGCAGCCAGACAAGCCTAATTGCCCGCACATGCGTGGGAACGAAGGAGTAAAAAGTTTTAAGCATGGGACTGACAGTTTCTGAAGAAAGGACCATGCACACGGAGAGGGAATCCGTGAGTATCATCACTGAAGATTGCGCCGAATCGAGTTTCAGAACAGCAAGAAGAATAGCCAAAAATTCTGCATAAAATATGGGAATATAATCTGGTAGACGCAAAGAAAAAGACCAATTCAATGCCGGAGAGAAGATACCCACCCTAACTTTTTCATTTTTTCCAGAGGCGTCGGTTGTAATAACCACGTGCGATGGGTATTCAGACTGGTAAGCCAGGAGAATGTTTTTTAAATTTAAATTGGTTGGAAGCAACTTAGCATGTTTTGGGAAAATGTTATCAAAAGAAACCTCCACTACTGTGGGTTGAGACTGCAAAACGGGAACTGATAGGAGCGTGGAGTTTAATGGTTGAAGTAAAGAATTGGCAAAAATGACCTGCGGGCGTCGGATACGAGACCAATTAGAGCCGAAAAACGCAAATGCGTGTTGGACAAACACAGCCTGTGATCTGGCCAGCGGTGATTCTAGGAACTTTGCAAATGCATTGATGGTGAGATATTTAAACCTGGAATTCAGCGTTGGGACTCCGGCCTCCAAGTACAATACCCGAATCGGGACGTAACCGGGTAGGCCTAAGCAGCAACGCAAAGCTTGTCGTTCCAGTTTCACCAAAGGCATGAGCTTATATGTCGCAGCGCCAGAGAATACAACACACCCAAATTCTAAAATTGGTCGAACATACATGCTGTAAATCATCAAGAGGTATCTGCCCTCAGACCTGATCTTTTGTGGCTAAGACCCCTCAGTAGAGCCACAGCACGGGAGCCCTTTTGCAGCTATATGTTCAATGTGTAGGCGCCAATTCAATTTTCTGTCATATATGACCCCAAGATATTTTAGCGAATCAACCTGACGAATGGTTTGTTGGTGATACGATAACGAAATCGATATTTGGTCCGTACGAGGGAACACGAGGATGGCACACTTATCAATGTTTAAAGAAATTTTCAAAGTATCCAATCACCTTCCAGGGCATTGAAATATGATTGAAGGGAATGGAATAAGGAATGGATGTCTTGCGATGAAGAGAAAAAGGCGATGTCATCTGCATAGACATATGTATGCACATCTCGGTGGATGGGTATGGAGCTCAAAAGCACATTGAATAACACTGGGGAGATAACAGACCCCTGAGGTACTCCACGTGTCTGCTTATACCGGGAAGAGGCGTAACCATTTTGGGAACAGAAAAACAGCGCGGCGCACACTGCAGCTCTTCTTCGTCGTCACCATCCTTGGTGGTGGGCCATGGCGCCACGGGGATTGCCCGCCACGTCCCGTGACAATATAATTAATCAAGGTGAAAACTTATTGCACTTACAAGCAACAAATGTCGTTCGTCTTGAACAAATCCCCCCCTACGACCAAACTTGTCGTGGTCGATCTGGCGGCAGGCGGCTATCGTGGATCGCTCGTCGAAACATTTATTTCGTGTCGCCTAAGCAGGTCAAGCATTCACTGTCTCTCTACCTATATTCATTCACAGCATTCACAGTACTCTACCTATATAGTAAAGTAAAAACATGACAACATTTCGCAGAAAGAAAATTTCCCTCTGCCCCCTACACGCACACTATTTCACTCGACCAAATTTCTGCATGATAGCAGATGGTTGACAAAAAGCATCTTTCATGGCACAAATCAGCGCGAACTGCCATTGTGTGTGGTATGACTGCAGTTTGAAAAACGGCACAAGTTCGAGAATGGAAATGTTATGAGTAAGAGCAGACCATGTCACTGCTTTGGCGGCCAGCCTCTTCACCGCATTGCGCGCATCCATAATACCAGCCAAATTTACCTTTGGGGACGCGGAAAAGCCTGATGCCGCTGATTTTTTGCTCGCATGATTTGCGTAGCGGGAGCACAGCAGCCCACTGCGAGTGGGGCCGAGAATGGCCCGCTCTTCCCGCGCCCGCCCCCGAAATCGGTGGTTCTGCACCTTGTTTTCTAATGGCACTGAAGGAGACAAAAACGTACCGCAAACGTCATCACGACAATAGAGAGTTTTAACATTGCGGCTAGCAGAGGCTCACGCTACGATGGCGGGTTACCGGGACCCGACCGCGCATGCGCGCGCGGGGAGGGCGAGGAGGTTGCCCCTCAGTGGAGAGAGTGCGCAGGCATGGCGAAGGCGGGCGCGCGGAACTAATCCCCCACCGGAACGAATTTTCATCTTCCCAGTCGGGCCCCGCTACCCGCCGCCGTAGCGTTGGCGAACGGTACCCGCTATGCTAAAACTCGATTAGAAAGTTTTAGCAGTCCGTCCGTTCCGTCGCGTACGTAGCTAGCGTGTTGACCGGGGCCCGTCTGGGCACTTGGGCATTCGTCACGGTATGGGGATTAGTTCCGCAGGCCTGCCTTCGCCATGTGCGCGCCTCCTCACCTTTCCTCCACGCCCTACCGCGCGCGCAGGCGCAGACCGGTCCCGGTAAACCAGGTAACAGCGTAACGAACGGAACGGACGCACTGCTAAAACTCTCTATTGTGGCACATGCACCGTGCGGCGCCACAATGCCGGGGCACTGATATGGCGAACGTCCACAAGTGTACACGCGAGCGAAACCAAACTTAATTTTTCGCACCACCTGTCACCTGATAGGACCCTCGTTACACCGCTGTTATGAAAAAGAAAGATGGCGCGGTAACTCCCAGCAGAATGCCAAATGCAACTGTCACACCAAACCGACAAACGTGGCAAACACCATGCAGCCGTAGGCCGCTCCGTACTTGTGAATGCGACGGCCGCGCGTTCGAGCTAAGTTCAAGTGTTCCAAAGTAAGAAATCAAATTCGACTTGCAGCTAGTGAGGGTGCTTCCTGAGCATGCGGTCTTCGTCTCGCCTCGCTTTGAAATGCCACAGCGGCAGTACTTCCACCATAAGAGGCTGGGAGCGCAAGGCTGGGGGAAAATCTCGTATGCCGCCTTACATGCGCCTTCGCACCTGCTCGCGGCGACCCGCGTTTCTCCGTGTGAGGCATAAAATTTTGGTCTCTACTTCCGGTCTAGAATCCGGAAGTCACGTGATACAAGTGACGTTTATATTTTTGAGTAAAACAATAATAAATATCAAGAAAACTTGTACAATATATTTAAACAGTGAGATTGTGAAACACTTAACTCAAGCTCAATTCGCGAACAAGCGAGATATCGCTTGACTGCGGTGGTCATCCATTGCCAAGCGTGATGTCGTCTGCTCAACTCGGCTACCAGAAGGACCTAGCTCGCGAACAACGCCAATCAATGCGCGTCATTTGCGATATTCATGGATGTTCTGATAAGTGCGAACCGTCACCTTACCCTTTCACACTTCTGCTCCGCCTAAATGGTAAAAAAATTTCAATGAGTAAGCATTCTTTTGGGCGTACCCCACCGAATGTGTGATGCGAGAAGCGTGCCGCTTCATTTCTGTCGCTTTAGTCTCCCGGCTATCGTTTTCGTCATTCGGTCTTGACCAATTTTTGTTGCTGCGGCAGAAATTGTGCCGCTTCGTCGCATGTGTGAACGGGTCTTTAGCTTTCGTTTCTTCGTCTTCTGGCGCGAATAACTTCGACTAGCTTATCTGCTGCACCGTGTTTGTGTGTCTGTTCGGTTTTGTTTTTTCGTCTAATGGTGCGAATCACGTACTCGCGTATGCAATTTTGCGTTTACAGTTCATAATTGTGTGAATTTTGTGAAGCGGACGCATTAGCTCTTTGAAGCCCCGATTCCTGGTCAGGGATTTATGCACAGCCCCCTATCACCCGCCCAACCCCTCCCTCCCCATAGAAGGAATTCGACACCCGCCAGAAAAGGTTCCACAACTGCGAGTACCAGGCACAGGGATTTAAACACCCCTCAAGGAGGATTTCGACACCCCCCCAAAATCAACCCCCCTAACTGGCAGAACACAACTGCGCCATTGCAGCGCCCGAAAGGAACGATGTGCCATTGGTTCAGACCGTCGCTGGCCGCCTGCATTGCAGGTGGGGTGTCTATAGTTCGTTCCACAATCTTGGTGCAGCACTGTAGAAGCTACATTGTTGTCAACAGCCCGACCCCTAAGGGCGCCTAATACCAGCCAAATTTACCTTTGGGGACGCGGAAGAGCCTGATGCCGCTGATTTTTTGCTCGCATGATTTGCGTAGCGGGAGCACAGCAGCCCACCGGCATCAGAAAAGCCAACACATAAACAAAACTTCTACTTTTGTGCGCGTCTAAGGCCGGGTTCATACTGTTGCTGCAACTGTCGTAATAATTTTAAAGAATGCCATCATTTCACGTCTCAGCCAACCGAACTGTGTGACATGCCCCAAATGTAATAAAGGGCCAGCCAACCGGTGGCACGTCATGTGGAATTGTGCCTCCAACTTTCTCACTCAATACACAGTACTCAGGAAAGACAGAGACAGCTGCACTCACTCCTCTGGTAGTGTAGCGATTTTCATGAAAAAATCCGCCCCCTGTCAATTCCTTCAATTACTTACTGCTCTCGAACCAGTGGCTGTCCGAGCAATAATTTTTAATAGGCTAAGAACAGTCTGTTGCTTATACATTCCACCTGACTCCTGCCTATCAAGTTCAGAGTTCGAGTGCCTAGTAGACGAGCTTCCTCCACCTTTTTTACTAGTAGTCGATTGCTCATTGTGAACTCTGGGCACCTGAACGTACGATACCCGGGGCCGCTTACTGGAAAAGTTTATTTTATCATCCGGAACTTGCCAATTCAACGAAAAACAGCCAATATACTCCAGTACAACACAGCACACATATTCGCACATCGATCTGGCTGTTGGGTCTTCCATTCTTTTTCGGTCTGTTGAATGGGAGGTCAACACTAACCCCTTATGGAAGCGACCATTTCCCAGCTACCCTCAAATGTCTAGAAACAGGCCCCCGCAGTTCCATCTCACATAAAAAGTTCAGAGAATCCGGTGCCGACTGGGCAAAGTTTAAGAAAAAATCGAAACTATCCTACTCAACGATCAGTCACTTAGGCATGGATGAATCTTGTAGTTTTCTTACTTCGCATATACTTGTCTGCCCGAAGTGCCATTCCCCAGACCTCTTTTGGTACTCCCAATCTGAGGAGGCCTTGGTGGAATGAAAAATGCAGGCTTGCACAACAAACACAAAATAAGGCCTGGGGTGTTCTTCGTTGATACCCGGCTGCCCAAAACCTCGTAGCTTTTAAGCGCGCCAAAGCCACGGGAAAGCGCATTCGCAAAGAAGCCAAAACCAACAGTTGGAGGTCTTTTATATCATCTATTAATTGCTACACTGACACAGCCAAGGTATGGAACCGAATAAGAAAACTCAAAAGACACAAGACAATCAATTTATCCCTTGTCAGCACCACAGGTAACACGCTTGAGCACCAGGCAAACACGCTTGCAAAACACTTTGAACACGTATGAAGTTCGTCACACTACAAGATCACATTTATGTAGTATAAAAAGTCCGCTGAGCACAAACCCATACGGGACAACAAGCCATCGAAGGGCTCTTACAACTCCCTATTCTCGCTCCAGGAGCTTCATGCTGCCCTGGCGACATGTAAAAATTCAGCACCTGGCCCAGACCAAATCTCACACGAAATGATACGAAACCTCCACGCGGACACAATTGATGCTCTTCTTTACCTCTTCAATAAAATTTGGTCTTTTGGACGCATTCCACGGGCGTGGAGAGAGTCAATAGTCGTACCAATTCTGAACGAAGGCAAGGATCCTTCCTATCCATCTAGTTATCGTCCCATTGCCCTTACCAGCTGCCTAAGCAAGTTGCCTGAAAAGATGATTAATAGACGACGTATGTACTTATAATATCACGGAATCTTCGATAGCTGCCAGGCAGGATTTCGGTCGGCCAGATGCACGACTGACCAGTTGGTGGCCTTGGAGTCGTACATCAAGGATGCATTCGTTCACAGCAGCACTGCATGTCTATTTTCTTCGATTTAGAAAAAGCGTATGAAACTGCCTGGCGTTGCGGTATCCTGCGCGACCTGAAGTCATACGGTGTGTCAGGAAACATGCTTAACACACTTCCGAGTGAGAGTTGGTGCAGCACTTTCAGAAATACACACACAAGAAAACGGGGTTCCACAGGGCGGGGTACTCAACTGTACACTATTTATCATTAAGATGAACACTCTTAGAAAGGCACTGCCACCAACAATTTTTTACTCTGTATATGGGGATGATATACATATAAGTTTTAAAACCTGTAACCTATACTTATTTGAGCGGCAGGTCCAACTGGGTGTGAACAGGCTTGCCAAGTGGGCTGATGAGAATGGCTTTAAGGCGAATCCCGAAAAGAGTACCAGTGTTTTGTAGTAGAGGAAGCGTGGTATAAGGCCTGACCCTGATATTATTCTAAAGAGTGCGGCCATTCCGGTAAAGAAGGAACATAAATTTCTTGGTATTGTGCTAGACGACAAGCTTACCTTTATTCGGCACTATAACCAACTAAAGAATAAATGCATCAGGGCAATAAACATACTGAAAATCTTGACCTACTAGTCC
Source organism: Haemaphysalis longicornis (assembly GCA_013339765.2). NCBI lineage: Eukaryota > Metazoa > Arthropoda > Arachnida > Ixodida > Ixodidae > Haemaphysalis > Haemaphysalis longicornis. The sequence continues at coordinate 36,220,140 of CM023456.1, read as the reverse complement.
TATGGTGCAGATAAAACGTGTCTTCTGCGTCTCTCCAACAGCTTGGTGACGTTGCGCCTGGCTTATGGCAGTGTCGCATATGGATCCACCACTAAAACAGCCTTAAAATGTTGGATCCAGTCCTCCACCTAGGGCTCCGGCTTGCGTCCGGTGCCTTTCGGACAAGCCCAGTCCAAAGCCTATATGTTGAGTGTGACCAGTGGTGCTTAGAGCACCAGAGGACGTGTACAGCAGTAATGTATGCTCTCAAGAAAGCATCGTTGACTAATCATCCACGTAATTCTATCATCAATGACAAGCATAAAACATGTTGCCAGATTTAGTGGTTCGGTAAAAGTTTTGCCTTCAGAAAGCTGTCGTTCATGTATTCCTTTAACTATTGGCCGGAATGCTGAATCTAGGGACAGAAAGAGAGACCGACGTGCAGACAGTGCAAAATTTTCGGATTAGCCCGAGAAAACCTGTCGTCTTTTAAAAAAATTTAGGGGGCGCATTTCAAAGGCGTGCGCGAAACTGCTTCGTCTTGTTGGCCGCCGGTGTCCACGTAAGTTATCGGCGGGAGCGCCTGTGTCGCGTTGGACGCCTACTCTCTACCCCTTTCTCGCGTTTCCGTGGCTGCTCTGCGTCGCCGCACCGCCTAACCCTCTCCTCCGCGGTTCTCATGCAGCGCCGAGCGCTGACGATGCACTTTTTAAAGCAAAAGCTTTCTTAGGTAGGGCGATAACGTCCTGTCAGAAAACTAATGCATTTTCCCACCGGCCGGTTGCTCGACCGAAAAGCTCTGGTAAGATTGCTGGTCACGCGACGTGTGTGTGAAACCGGGTTTCATCTGGGTCAGAATATTACTTGACAATCGCGAAATAGGAGCGGTTTCAAATAGTACAATAAACGCATCACCTTTATCTCATAAACCACGTACTGGTATACGTGTAGATCGTTCTTAGAGCGTTTACTTAGTGCGCGAGGAATCGTCGCATGGGATTGCGATTTGGGTTACTTCGAAGGTTTGACGACCGGTTGGACGCACTTTTAGCTTTGGTGCTTCCCTCAACTTTATTTAGAAAAGGAGGGTAAATGTTTGCCCCTTTTCCCGTGCCCTATATCTGCCAACCACGTGTTCGTTTGCGCGTATTTCCCGCCTTAGCCACCCCTGGGAACGCATTGAGATGATGAATTCAGGGACGAGGCGTCAACAGTTTCGCGGTAAAAAAAGCATTGGCGCGCCTCGACGCCGACACTGTGCAAGCGCCGCAAAACGCCGAGGAGCAGGACACCCTTAGGTCCCGCAAGTTTACCCCAAGGTCTTCCCAAGGCTACCCTTACATGTCCCTAAGCTTGCTCGCACACTGCTTGGCAGCCATCTAATATATGGATTGTGTGTGCTTGGGTGGTGCACACCAATTGCTGCGCTGCGAAAGATCCAGTAACCCAGAAATTCGGAGAGTCTCTCAGGTGGCCCAACGCAGAGTTCCGCGTGCGCAAGTACGTCGACGCCGTTGAAGTACTACGGGTGTCAGGAGCTTTTTGTAATTGGGCTGGAAGGTGGGGAGGAGAAGCCTAATTAGCGAAAATTGCGGGTTCATTGCCCTCATGGCAAGGAACAACCACTCTAGCTCACGGATTCATCTTTCGTGCCGAGCTTTCTTCAATGCCCGCCAAACTTGTTGAGGAGGGGGACTGGACGCACTGATTGTTAACTTAATCCCATTTTCATCAATCCGCCGTCGATAGGACCTAATTACGATGTCCATGACGATGTGTCGCAGGGTACGTGTGGACCATACAATACAGATTAGGCTAATGGAGATTAGGCATGCAGGAGACGACAATTCTATTGCCAGCGACCGCCATCAGCCTGCTCATGCAGGAGAGCATTTTTGCCACTCGTTCCGCCAAATCATGCTGTTTTCAGTGAAACTAAATTGAAAAACACTCCAGTAAAATTAGGTCACATTAATCTAGCTTAGGTGTAGCTTAGTTTAAGGTTGCGTTTCAGTTACGCAAGGTTAGGTTTAGGTTAGGTTAACCTAGGTTAGGTCGTTCTTGAACAGCCTTTCAATGTGCGTGCGGCTGCGGAGCGACCCTTCAGACATGCCTTTTCTGCTACTGCGAGCCATCATAATCGATGGCTTGAGGCTGATCCACATTGAGCATCGTCATTGGCGGCAGCGAGACGACCGGAAGGAACACATATTTGAGCGTGCATCTATTTTTCGCCCTCCAGATAAGCCCGGAAAGGAATTCAACTGCGGACCAGTGTGGCCGGCAGCTGTGTTGGAACTCGCAACGCGCTACCGTCGGTGCCTCGGCGGGGGGCGTGCGCCTTCGCCATCGGAGACTACAAAAGCCGTAGTTGTTGTTGGATGCATTCATTTGGCGGCAGCGAGACGATGGGAAGGAGCACAGATTTCAGCGTTCATCTGGTTTTCGCCCTCCAGGTTGGTTTATTTCTACAGTTTAAAGCCTGTTGCTTCTGTTGCTTTTCCTGTCGTACTCGCTGCTGCCAATAATTTCTATTGTGTTTTACTGGGACTGTATGTGAAACGCCATGGCTCTACGTCTCGAGGAGCTAAGAGAGGAGTACCGGAAGGAAATGAAAGAGTTTAAGAGTAAGGTGGAACGGGACGTACGGAAGCAATTTCGGGACTTTGAGAAAAGCCGCGTGGACTTCAACGCCGCGTTTGAAGAGGTAATGGCAAAGACTGCAGCCCTAGAAAAGGAAAACCAATAGTAAAGGAGTCCAAAGAGGCTCTCATGTCTGAATGCACCAAAATGAAAAGGGAACTAGAGGAGCAGGAGCTGAGGATTACAGCTAATGAGCAATATTCCCGGAACTGTAACGTATAAACCAAGGGAGTGGAGAAAAACAAAGAAGAAGACCTTGTACAAACTGCGTGCCAAATTGGCACATCGCTTGAGCAGAATGTCAAGCTGGACGACATTGAAATCGTTCAGAGTGAAAACTCGAAACGACCAGGCAGGCGCCTGAAAATATTGTCGTTCTGTTTCAGAGCCGCAGCAAGCGTGACGCCCTTCTTGGAAAGGCGAAAAAAAGACTAGGCCTACAATGACAGATCTCGGTCACTCGCCAAACACGCCCATTTTTGTGAACGAACATTTGTGCCCAACTTTGAAGTGCCTTCTAGGCTTGCCCATTGAAAAAAAGAGAGCGTCTAACTGGAAGTTCGTGTAGGTCAAACATGGGCATATTCTCGCACGCAAAGATGAACATAAAGACTCCCGAGTAGGTAATCCGAGTCAAATACGCACGGGACATCGATATGATCCACTAAGCCGACGTAACTGCATTCTTCGTTCCGGTTACAAAGGAATGGCCATTCCGAAATCCGATGCAGTAAATAGAATTTTCACCTCGAAAAATATTCAAGGATTCACATGCTTTCACTTCAATATACGGTCGTTACGAAACAAAGATCATTTAGGTATTCTGTTAGAGAGTTTCAATTTTCAGTTTGACTTAATATTCCTTACTGAGACGTGGCTTACCTCAGAATGTGAGATTCCGAAACATGAAAATTACTGTAGTTTTTTTAAAGAGTAGAGATTACAGGAAGGGTGGAAGATCGCTTATGTACGTGAAAGATATTAAGTGCGATTTGATGGAAAACTTTTCGTTAATATCGAATGATGTTGAGTCTTGTAGCCCGGTCCAATAATCATATGTTCGCTGTTACGTACCGCCCGCCAGATGGGAATTTGCTAAAGTTGTTGCTGACATTGAATATCTGTTTATGTATGTAAATCAAAACAAACTGACACTTATCCTCGGCGGAGATTTTAACGTTAACATGTTGGAAACATCCACTCCGCGGAGCACTTTCCAGATGCTTTTAGATTCCAAAAGTTTGCACTGTGTAATTAAAACAGAAACACGCAATACATTGGACACGATCACATCACTCGATCTATTCATTACCAATTTAGCCCCGCGTGATAGTATAGGTGGTGTTATCGCCTCCCATATTAGCGATCACCTGCCTATATTCCTACTTACTAGGTCCCCTCACCAGAGGATTGGCGTACAAATCTAATAATCGAAAGATTAAAAACATCAATCAAATAACACTTGAAACATTCCGCTCTAAGCTAAAAAAACATTAATTGGGACAGTATATATCTCGCGGATACACCTGATGAAGCGTATGACAAATTATTATGCCTGTTTAAAGAAGCCTGCCATACCCGCCGCGGTGGCTCAGTGGCTAAGGCGTTGCGCTGCTGAGCACGAGGTCGCGGGTTCGATTCCAAAATAGATTCCCGGCCGCGGCGGCCGCTTTTCTGATGGAGGCGAAAAGCAAAAACGCCCGTGTGTACGAGATTTCGGCGCACGTTAAAGATCCCCAGGTGGTCAAAATTATTCCGGAGCCCTCCACTACGGCGCGCCTCATCGCCTGCGTTGCGTCGGCGCGTTAAACCCTACTATCAATAAGAAGCCTGCCATGAGTCTTTGCCTTTAATTACTATAAAAAAAAACAGTCGATCGCGGAAACCTTGGATTTCAAACTTTTGCCTTAAGCTCATAAAAAAGAAAGACAAACTTTTTTTCTTCAAAAGCTTTTAAAATTAAGGTATTAGACCTGCCTATAGTATAGCACCTGCCTAAACTTTTGTAAACAAGCCGTAGAAATAGATGACTACCGCTCTTCGTTTAAAAGTGTGAATGCTGGTGTTCCCCAAGGTAGCATTCTTGGCCCCCTCCTGTTTAACTTTTACATCAATGACATAATTAGGATTAGTGCAAAACCAACATTTGTTATATATGCCGATGACAAAGCAGTACTGTCCCGAAATTCTAGCATAAAGACACTTCACCTCGAAATAAACGATTGTCTTGACAAATGCACTCTTGGAGCAAGTTAGATTCATTGGAGATAAATGTTAACAAAACGAAGGCAATTCAATTTTCACCCAAACAATCATGCGCTGTGTTAGAAGGAAGTCTTCTTTTTCCTCGGTAACGAAATTGTAGAAGTAGTTGACTCCGTTAATACTCTTGGTGTCCATTTTCATGAAAACATGTCATGGGATCTACATATCAATCATGTTATTGCCCGTATTGCAAGGTTTGTTGGCATTTTAGCAAAGTTTCGTTTCTTTTTACCGCATCACATCAAACTAAAAATTTACAATGCCCTTTGCCTCTCTCATATTTTACTTTCTACTCACAGTCTTTACTCATATCATCTAGCGATGAGATACAAACAAAACATTAATAACCCTGAAAATTTATTAGCGTCCCTTGCAGATCTGACAAACCGGATGCCCATATACAAAACCCGTAACACAGAACCTTGCCCAATACTTTTTTCGATAACTCCCTATGGGGAACAAATGCTTCGCTGTTCTCTCCCTACGCTCATAAATTGCCTGCACAAACAGGCAATAACAATAGAAAATACCAGTAAAGCAAAACGGCGCACATTTTCTTTTACATGCTGAATGATATCTTAAGAGAAAACTTTAATTTATTCATATGTTGAAGAAATGTTTTCTTCTCATTTATGGCAGTGTTATCGTTGATAAGTTATCATTTTGCTGTGTGTAATTGATTCCGCTGTTACGCCTGTATCTTGCTCTGTGCACTTGATTCTGCTGTATGTTTGCTTGTTGATTTTTTACTCTCGCTGTGCCTTGTAAAGGGTGGCCCGAACCCTTGTTAAGTGGACCAGCCTCCACTTATTGTTCGGGCCTCCTTCCAAATGTTTTTTGGGAAAAAATAAAGATGATTTGATTTGATTTGATTTGATCGCCACATGATACGCTGCATGAAAGCGCGATTACCTTCTTTCGCTTCACTCTTTCCTATTGCTGTTGCATCCCACTGGGCATATAAAAAAACAATAATAGTTCCATGTGCGGAAAACACCAAACCGCTTTTGACCCTACACAGCACATGCTACTAGAAACGGCCCCCGTCGCAAAAATAGCAAAACGAAAAAGAAAGCGCGAATTGAGCTAAAATGTCTTAGGAAGGTTCCCGTGCGCACAGTAAATTATTGCGTTCGAAAAGAAAACTTGGTGCATTTTGGCCTGTGTTTCAAACGAATGCAGAATTCCCCGGTTGTGTGTGGGTGAGAGAGAGAGAGAGAGAGAGAGACACGCTGTATGAAGTGATGCGGAAGAAATAAAATGAAGGGAGAAATAAATTAAAAGGGAAAAGTAAAAAATAAAGCGTGCCAATCCACCGTGTTAAGGTGGCTGGAAAGCGAAGCTGTAAATGACACCCACAACGATTACCCATGCGACGTCACCTGAATTCACACACGTGGCACTACAAAGAGTGAAACCAGAGACAAGTGAAATGCACTTAACCACACCCTTTATTACTTCAAAGATGTATTCTTGGCTAAGGTTTAATCGCTGCATGATTTAATCGCTGCATGAATGGTGGTTGGTTGAGTTCTATCGGGGAGTCACACTGTGCAGTGAGTGAAACCTTTTTTTACTAAATTAACGGAAGCTGAATACCGGTGTTCGACGATTTCACTTTTCCGTCTCTGCTGCCGATCTCGTCGCCGCCGTCGGCAGCGGCAGAGACGGAGAAGTGGGATTCCATGCATTGGTGTGAGCTTCCTTTAACTTTTACTAACTCCTAGCGAATGCGCAAGGTGCGCACACGGCCGCTTCACGCTCCGTGGGCGAAGTGCACAACGGCGCGAGTGATCGCCTGATGCTATCACGTGACATTCAGCGACAACGCGGGGGTAAACCCGCAGATGTGCTTGGTGAGTGCACCGTCTGTCCGCGTTGATGTCTAGAGCCGTATTCAGTTGGCACGCCAGCGAGAGAGAGAGAGGAGAGAAGAGAGAGAGAGGAGAGAGAGAGAGAGAGGAGAGAGAGAGAGAGAGAGAGAGAGAGAGAGAGTTCTTTAAGTGGAACTCGTGAGGTCAGCCCTGCTAGGGACAAGTCTCTCTACACCAGATGGGTGGTGACTACAATGATGAGTGGTGAATATTAAACATTAGGTGTACAGCAGGAAAAAAGACAAACAAGAAACGTTAAAAACGAGAAACAACGGAATGCTGCAGTAGTAGAGTCGGGACATAAAAAATGCAATTGAAAAAAAAATATCGTTGATGTAAACTTTGAAGCAATGTGCAAAGTAAGCGGCGCAAAAAAAAAAAAAAAACACCAACCCCCCCTAAAATCAATAGACGAAAACCACAGCTCGAAAGAGTACATATCATGAGACACTCGCGCTGTGTATGCTCTAGAGAGATTTGTCCAGTTCAGAGTCTCGCAGGAACCGGAAGAGAACTTTTGTACCCAAGGTACTGTCAGCACTATTGGCCCAGGGCCCAAGAAAATGATAGAGTTAAAGCCTGCCTCCATGACGTACACGAGACAGGGAATTCGCCGCAGTTTTTGCCGCAGCAGCGAATCAAGGTCACACGCGCAATTGGTGGTGAGCGCGACCACGGGCGGCGCTGCGAAGCGCGCCTCCGTAAGGTCCCTAAAATTACTAAGGTAGCGCCAACTGCTCCCTCCTTCTCCGCTGCCCTCCTCTTTTTTCTTTCCCCTCACCCGCGGCGCCGCGGTCCCTTTAACTCCGTGCCGGTGCCGCCATATTTGTTGGCCACTTGAGAGCAGACGCCCTCGCTACGCTTCAGGGCGCTCGCTGCTGTTTGCTCTTGTTTTCGCGCCGAAATCGCTCTTTGGTAGCATTTATAGGATTTCTAGAGCCCCGTTTTACCAACATGCACTGAGTGATAGTGTTTTGTTTTATATTTTTGTCTACAAGGGGATATTTGCGGGGCGGATGCCGCTGGCGCATATATACGCACAGCGCGGTTTTTGTTTACGTGTGCGGCATTCTGTAACACCTCAGGATAGCTCGTGAGTGTGAAAGGATCGAGCGTGGGCATTTCAAACTGCTCTGTTACGGTAGTTCCGTTCTTGCATTCGCGTGACTGTGGTCGTGCAATCACTGCACAGAGGTCTTGCGCACGGTTCGCGGCAGTATACAGAGCGCTTCATTCGCAAATGCCGTAGTTCGAGCGCTGCGCTGGCGTACTTGCACTCGCCTTTCTTGCGATAATTGTGAATCCTCAGCGGCGTTCACTCTGCGCCCGCTTTTACTAACGACCTACATCCAGCTTAATTCCGCGCAGTTTAGAGTGCTTTGCCGTTTTTGTAGAAATGTTTCCTTCACCTTCATATCGTTATACGCTCCTGTGAGTAGATTAAAAAGATACACATGCTGTTGTGCGTGTGTGCACGTACAGCGACGTGAAAAGCCGCTGCTTCCCCGACTTCGCAGCCGGATACACTAAACTGCACTCGCGGCCGTACGTTCATGTGCGAACCGAGTAAAAAACGCAGACTTGTAATTCTGGGAATACGCGCCAGAGAAGACTGCGATCAATCGATCGGGTAAACTGAAATTACAGATTTGTGGCCTCTCATACGAACCAGAGATCGAGTCCCTCTAGGTACAAATTATGTAACTAGTTACTGCAGTTAATTAATCATGCAATACGTTTTTTCACCGGGCGCGGTCGTTTACAGCCGTTATTAAGGCGCCTGGACAGAATTGTTTTGTGCTGGGATATATTCTGGCATATTTGTACATTGCACTAACACAGGGGTACACCCGAAAGAAATTCGGAAGAGGACCAATGTCACGATGATTATCAATAGAAAACAATAAATCACAAAAATGAATTGGTGCCACCAAATAGATATTTTATTGGTACAAACGTCCGTAATGACGTCGTGCAGGTGGCTTGTGCTGCTGACGTGGCTTCCCGTGAGAAAAAAATGTTGGGAGTGGCATTTGGGTTTAGTTTTTTTAACGCCAAGCTTCTCCAATATCCGTTGCTCAAATTGATCCGTGAAATAATCCTATTGAGAAGGGAAAAAAATGTCGCCACCGAGTTTGAGATGCGCCACACACACTCCGCAAATATAGGCAATAATGCATTGCAGAAGGGAGTTAGTGACCGTTCTACCGTAGCATGGTCAAATTCGTGTTCGCGTATTTGCTCAGTGCCGCGTCCGCTCAACTCGCTACACTAAACCCGTTTAGCAAGCGCTTTGCTGGACAAAAATACGTCTGCTGAAAATAATATAGTCGCCCAGTGTGTTTTGGTTCAAATCGCAATGACTGGATACGCTGCGCCATTAAGCGCGCACACTGCAAATGTACGGCATCACGTGTAATGCAAACGTAAGTCGTAATTAACGTTCCTCTGTGCATACACGGAAGAAAGGGCGTACAGCCGTTACGGTGCGAATATGCATTTGAAGTGCTCATTCAAACGCGCGCGAATTTAATAAAGCGATAACAGAAATTGCGAATCAAACGTACGTCAACGGCGCGGTCACTATATTAGCTGGCCTTAAATTGTTTTACCTAGCCGCAATTTTTTTTCTCGCAACAGCCTCAATTTGCGCCGCACCAACCAAGCCCATATTACGCAGCAAATCACTCCAATGTCATGACAACGGGATTATAATACCACCCGGATCGCTAACACACAAAACATGACTTCACGCCAAAAAGAGCGTACACGCACTCGGAACGCACACGATACATGGTCAGACGCAAGCTGCCGTCGGCCAAAACAAGCATGAATTCAGGTGAACAATTCTCGCGTCACGAAAACCTTACGACAACTGACTGAACATGCTACGCCGCTGATATTGATGCTGGAAGTTAAGCGCGCACATGACAAATACACGGCCTCTTATCCAAAGCAAAGCTTACGACGGGACGAACTCGGCGCTGCGCGCAATGCCTACTCAGAACAAAGCGTGGACGACGGTCGCGAAGGGAATACGCATTTCTTCGTAAGTGACCGCTCAAGCTCGCGCAGAATTTAACAGAGCAAGAACAAACATTCAGAAACTTACCTCGCTAAAGAGTGATGGCAGCGTCGGCTTGAAGTATGCCTGTTCAAATCTATGCAACCAAACTTTTCTCCTTTCTGCGTCGCGTTTCCCGGACGGAATAACGAAGTCTTGTGCCCTGCCTGACGATATTCGCGCTGCCTAAGGCACAACACATCGGCACCGAGAAGCAACATAAAACGACACCGGTGCGACATTTTTTCGAAACGAGCAGCTAATTCTTACTTTGCTATTAGCTGGCGCCTACGATAAAGCCGGTACTGAAGCTCGGTGGCTCGGAAGCCAGCAATGGCGTCGCAGCGGCGGCATTGCGCAATGTCCCAGCCGGCGAGGCGACCCGGCGGCGGAGCAAAAAAAAAAGAACCACGTGACTTTTCCCTTGGCCAATGGCACGCGGCGTTCGCTGGCGAAAAAGAAAATGGCAAAAAACGAAGCAGGAAAGGAGCGCGGGCGAGGGCGAAAGGCGGCGAGATCTAAAGATGGCGCCTTAGTAATTTTACTACCTTAGTAATTAGTAATTTTACTACCTTAGTAAAATTACTAAGCTACCTTAGTAATTTTAGGGACCTTACGCCCTTACGCCTCCGTGACGTCAGCTTAGGGACCCTCGCATTTGTCGTCTGCTTCACTCGGGCTCGCTCTCCTTGCTGCTGCTTTGCGCTCGGTTGACGTCTGATGCTTGTACGCACCAGATTTTGCCTGTGAACTTTTTATCATAATAAAACACTTTAAATCGCATACACCAGCTTAAGGCGTTATTTAAAGGGACACTGAAGTGAATTTGTCAAGCTCCATTTTTTGCTTGCACTGCGTAGACTGGCTCATCAAGCACACTTTTCATCGTTTTATCCGGTTGACAAATCGGTAATTATTTTACAAAGCGCGAAAGAAGAAAACTACCATGCGCGGTTTGCGGCGGCCGCACCAACTAAGGCTGTGACGTTGGGAGGAGGGGCACCGTGATTGGACGATGCCCAAGGTTAGCAATCAAACAAGTTTCGGTTTCGGTTTCGGTTGTAAAACACAAACAATGGCGTTGTTGGATGGGCATTCTCAATATCTCAGTAATCCTCGTACCGCGCTTCTGCCATGTTGCCGGCTGTAAAATGCATAAGATAAGCCTCCCAGGACGGCTTGGAATCGTAGCATTCACTAGCCAGGCCTACGCAGTGCATGAACGCCCTCAGCGTGGCCGCAGACGCTCAAATGCCATGCGCTTTTCCCCATATTGGAGCTTGCCTCACTCATGCCTGTATCGTAAAAAGCGTGTTCGCGCCAGGCCAAGGGTCTGTTGATTATGGCCTGTGCCCACTGCCCGCAAGCAGTCGGTGCTTATGGCAACAGCACGCCAACGATAACTCGTTAGGGCGCCAGTGCCAGCCTGCGCGCGTTCTGTGAACTAGTTCGTGGATCAATTAACGTTGCGGCCCAAAAAAGGTGAACTCAGTATAGAAAACATCGGCGGAAAACGAAAAAGTTAACTTATAAAAAAAAAAGCACGTACCCGCGGAGATTCGAACTTGTGACTTGCAAAACATTTGCGCTAACATTCCTAACGCTCCAAACCACTGGGCCACGGGCGAGCGCGGCCAACCTTCGAAATATAAGGTATATACCCTAGTAGCACAAATTGTTGCCGCAACGTTTCTGCCGTGTTGCCAATGTTGTGTAACGTTAGGCAACGTTACACAACGTGGTGACAATGTTGCCGAATGTGGGCCAACATTGGACACATTCAGCAACATTCCCGCAACGTTTACAAACAACGTATAGGCAACATTGCCCGTATGCACATTTTTCACGTTGCAGCAATGTTTCCAAATGTGGGCCAACGTTGGAGACATTCAACAACATGCACGCAACGTTTACAAACAACGTATAGGCAATGTTGCCCGTATGCACGTTTTTTCACGTTACAGCAATGTTGCCAAATGTGGGCCAACTTTGGGGACATTCAACAACATGCACGCAACGTTTCAAACCAAAAAGGGGTCTTCCTTGTCGAGAAGAAGACAGCGGGTTGACGTAAGTGACTCTCGAGGGACAAAAGCTTCAATTAATTGAAACGTACCGGATTCCTTTAGGCCTCGCTTCTTGGTGGCAACTCGCCTGATCATGTGTATGATTTGATTAATGCTGTTTTTGAGGCGCTGCAAGGAGACGTCACTCTTGGTGTTAGCCTCGAGATGTAGGCCCAGGATCTTGATGCTGGGGCTTGGAGTGATGGCCTGGCCATCAAGGAGTATTTGAATGTATTCCTTGTTTTGGCGTGGGCGGGCGACAAGGAGCTGTGATTTTTTACGTGAACACTGGAGGCCACAGGCTTTAGCACATTGGCGTACTTAGAAGTGAGATGCCATGCATTGGTGTGAGCTTCCTTTAATTTTTGTAACTCTTAGCACATGAGCAAGGTGCGCACAGGGCCGCTAGACGGGCGTGAGTGGTCACGTGACGATTTCACGTGGCATTCAGCGAGAACGCAGAGGGTAACCCGTAGATGTGCTTGGTGAGTACACCACCTGTCTTCCCCGTCTTCGCGTGGGCTCGTAGCTAAATCGGTAAGACAACGGGCTCTTGCTTTGTTAGTCTATTAGTTCCAGGTTCGATTCCCGGCGGTGCCAGTAAATTCTTTTATTTGTTCGCTGGAGTTTTTCTGGTGACACCAACGGTCGCGAAAGAACCCTTGGGGGGTAGAGGTGAAAAGCTTTGCTTTAAAAAAGTGTCCACTCATGTGCTACACCGATACAACTCAACCAACCACCGTTCATAAATCCTGCATTCATTTAACCTTAACAAAGAACATGCAAGAAAGGTATGGTTAAGTGCATTTCACTGTCTCTGGTTTCATCTTTGTAGAGCCACGTGTGTGAATTCAAGTGACGTTGCATGGGTAATCCTGTGGGTGTCGTTTACAGCTTCGTTTTCAAACCACCTTCGTAGGGTGGATTGGCGGGCATTTTTGCCCACAGGGATCGTTTTTGCTTACGTCGATGAAACCGTTGGGGGGGGGGGGGGGGGGTAGAGGTAACAGCTTTGCTGTAAAAAATGCCTGCAGTATGTGTTGTATTCCACTCCATAGAGCCAGTAATGCGCAACGGCTCCTGGCCTCCCTGGAGGTGGTACCTACATTTATTAATTGGTCCTTTCTACAGTGATGTTTTTGTAACTATAATAGTATATCACGGCTGTGATAGTATTGTTTCGCGTGCAGAGTATGTTATCCCAACTACAAATTCAGGCCGACCGATTACAAGCAACTTCTGAATAGAGTAGTTCCATATGACAAGTCTCAAGCTATGAAAGCTTTGAATATGGGCCGTTTGATTATCCTTGCTCCTGATTGTTCGTATGCGTGCCAGCACGAATCGCTGCGTAGTTTACGTAACTTTTGCTGTGCTCATTCATACCTGACGAAGCAATAGGTGCATGCGTCCTCAATTATGGCGCGGCCTTGATAGTTTCCGCGCCACAATACGTTTCCCCATTACATTTAGCACGCGCCTTCTTACAAGTGCAACTCATGGTGCATTAAAGTGAGGCGTCTTAAAGGGACAGACAACCGATTATTGTCGAGTATATATTCTCTATCCCAAATGAAAGGGCATCACTTAAAGCACCTTGACGAGAAACGGTTTTGCTGATAACCCCTACAACTTTTTAAATCGAAATTTTTAGATCTGCGAATTTTTAAAATGTTTAGAAATACATATACAATTTAACATTGTACAAATACTTGTGTTGAAAGGTTTTCAATACGACATAAACGTTTCAGCAGTTACAGTAGCTGCTAGGTTTGCAGGTCGGCTACCGAGTCGGCTTTCTAAGTAGAAAGCCACAACGCATTCACAAGGCCCACCTTCACCTGGAACCATAAAACACACTGGCGACGGGGATGCGTACTGAGATCGCATTTTAGGCGTGTGTATTATTCCCATCCAATCCCGAATTTTAATTAAAAAATCTGAGAGCTGACACTATAGCTGATTAGCGATCGCAGTGACATAGTTTGTCTCGGGTGTCTGCTAGTTTCTGCATAGTGTGTCTACTAGTTTCTACCTTTAATTTTATGCGTGGTGAATAAAACTTCATGTAAAGGTCATTTCAATAGCCAACACGCCCCTTCACCAAGTGTGTAATCATTTCCTTAGCCGGTGCAGTATTGCATTCTGGGTCAATTTTCCTGCTTGGAACTTCTGATTATGCTAGGTGGCAAGTTGAAGGTGAACTTGAGTGAGTTTGTGTTGTGGGTGCCCAAGAGTTTTTGTGAGGGTGTAAAGGTGGGCAGGTGAAGGGCCGTTTTGTAGGCTTTCCATGGAAACACTGGTTCCAGAAACATCTTTTTTTTTTTGCTTTCCAACCAATTCTGATGAAACTTCATAGGCTTGTTCAGTTTTTTTAGCTGATTTCAAATATCTAATTAGTTTTGATGTGAGGCAACTAGTTTCTGTGTTAATTTAAAAAAATTCCTTGGTTGTTTATGAGAACAGTAGAAAAAAACTATTCAACAAGATTGCCAGCAAGACATGAATAGATACCAGAAGTTGTGGAGAATGAAACATGGAAGCAGTTTTTTGTTTTGCAATCAAACATGGGAAAGGAATGAACTCTTTTTCTAGTTGCACTACATGCGTGATGTACTGTCGGCATCAACATGAAACGCGAACATTAAATATGGACTAGAACTGTCGCAGAACGCGAACATGGCTAAACAGGACAAACGAGGGCAAAGGCCAGTTCTTCGTCCTCCTTCGGGTGTTTGGTTTGGGTGGAGCAGGGGTCAAGAACTTTGCTCGAGCAGTCGGTGGCGGCTGAAACCATAGCTCCACGTGGCTGTGTCAATACAAACAACGTGCAGATTTCCTCGAGTTCCTGGACTCGCAGCTCTCTCCGCAGGGGTGGAGATCTTGTCGAAGGCGGTCTTCTCATGTAAAATGCGGAGGCTGTCTAATAGGTGTCTGCTCGCGGTTATCTTGGTGAGGTGCTCCAGGTGCGCAGTGTGTTGCACGGCTTGCACCTTGATTTGTTCTTCGAAAGTGTTGCGCGCACCCAACGCGTCATATTTTTCGTTTGGAGCGTGCATGGGTATTCCTAGGGCTTAGTAATGCTCATTTCTTGATGAGGCTGCTTGGTTTGCAGTCATTTTAAAATATTTACGGAATTGTGGAGTTGTTAGGGGTTTGTGTGAGGGAGAGGCTGGAAGATGGGTTTACTGAATATTGCTTCACTACAGTTCGCAAACTGGGGTCACTTCAAATGTAAGCTGAATAATCTTGCGCAAGCGCTGTTGGGTAATGAAATTGTAGGTGTAAAACTATATTATGACCATTGATCTAAATTCCTGCGTAGGCTAAATAAATGGTGGGAAGCGGCAGCGTCCCGCGGTGTCCTACGGCTGCGGGTCGAATATGACAAGCGTTAGGTCGGCGGGGGAGCGGGGGCGATGCTACGATATGAACTAGACATTCTAGCTTCACCGTACTATCAGATCCGTTCGCCCCTAACGAGATCCGCGGCTTGTTTGGTTTTAATAATCAGTATCCTGGAGTAGCTACCTAGCGATGATAAATAAGAGTATCTAAACAAATGGCGTAAACATGCACAAGCAAACCGCGGTATGTACGTGCGTTGCTTAAAATAAGCTGCCGACAGTTTTTACCTACGATTGCCTTTGTGCAGTCGCGCGGGCGCCGGCTGGCAGCTTGTTATGTAGCTTTGTGCTTTACACAAATATTGACGCCCAGGTGCAACATACGACGCGGGGCGCTGCGCGTTTCTCGCGCAATCACGACCATTGCCCAGGTCAGGTTAGTTTTTCCAGACTGCTCTCACACTATAGTTCGCGTAAATCCATATCGCGGCCTCTCAACGCCGAAAGTGCACAACAAACGTCTTCGAATCGAGCACGCATTAATAAAAAAAAGTAAAAGCATTGCACGCACGGCATAGGACTCGCCGGCCAATAAGATGGCTCTAGCGGCGCCGGAGTGCGCGGTGTGCCGGAGCACGACCGGCTTTATGAATAGCGACCTGCGCACGCGCCCTTTTCCTACGGGGCTACGCGGTCCTGTTTTAAGTGCGAATGCACTTTATAAGCGACCCGAACCTTCCGCCGTCCGCATAGCAACAGCTGCGGGTGCGCGCGCTTTTCGTCTTCCTTAGCAACGGGGGGGGGGTGGGCGCGCGCTGCCTGGCCGCTGACATGGCACATACCCACGTGGGAGATTGGCCAGGAATAAGTGCGAATGCACTTCTTAAGCGAGCCTGAATCGTCGTGCTCGCATAGCGCCTCCTCTCCCCCCTCGCCTACTCTCCTAAAGCCCCTTTACTACTCTCCAGCTCGCAACACCCTCTCTCGGCGCGCCAGCCAGGCCACTACACTATATAAAAAAAAAAACAGCATCCGGCGCCAGGTTTCGATCTGCGGACTTTGCGGCCGCAGCGCGACGCTCTACCGACTAAGCCACGGACGCGACTTTTTTTTTTGAAACATAACTTTATTTACACAAAATATACACGTTATGCCGAGTGTTACACATGGTTCAGGAGCAGCTCTGACAGCGGATGTGTCCGTTACATGTTTGAGTGGTAAGATGACAGCAAACGTAAATCCAGGAGAAGAAAAGACACAAAGGCAAAGAGAAACCAAACAAAAAGGACAAAGAGAACAGCAACACAGACTATACAAAAAACAAGGGCTGAAGGAATTGTGAGTGTCCTATTAGCTGGCGCTAATCTCTCTTGTACCTCAAAAGAGGGCTGGTCAACGTAGATGCGCTGGCTCGTTAAACGGTCCAATCACATTTTTTTTTTTAATGGCTTAGACGTGTCCCTTCCTGCGTCTTTCCTCATTTGTTTTGTAGCGCTTCAGCGCATGGCTGCCTCGGGCGAGCTTCCTTCGCAGTTCCAGGTCACAGTCAGATGTGCCCAATGCACTAACCGTCCATTGGACCTCCCGCAGAAAGTGTCGCCATGCGGGTTGTGGGTGGAGGGCGCACTCCACTGCGTCTACCCTCGCTTTCCAGAGGGAGTGGAGTCCAATGGCTAGGACACAATCACGGAAAGCGGGGTGCTCTGTGTCCACGCACAGGAACTTGAGGCCCGTCCAAGTGACGTTCCACGATGTTCTGAAGCACGATTGTATTTCGTGCCAGAAATACATCGCCGTGTTGCAGTCAAGGAAAGCGTGTTCTGCGGTTTCAGGTTTGCCACACAGGAGGCATCCGGCGCCCCAGGGAAGGAGAAGCCCCGCTCCTGCTGACGCGCCATGACTGGCAACACTGCCGCGTGGAAACGGAAAAAAAATCTTTTGTGCCGACTGGGATGGGCGATTGCCTGACTCGCTTGAGCACATCGCCTCCACCCTGAGGGACCGGAGGCTGACGGTACAGAGGTGGTGGCAATGTCTGCGCTACTAAGTCCCAGTATAACTTTCTTGGCTTCACAGTGAGCAGGTATTCCCAAGAAAAATACGTCTGCAGTGATGCCACCGCGTTCGCTATCTCCCCGTAGAACCCGTGATGCGAGAGCCGTGATCGACAGACGCTGATGTGGCAAGCCACGGCCGCAAGTGAAAGGAGCCTAGGCATTGGATGGCCGCTTGAAGGAACGGGTCAACCTGGTCGCGGAAGAAAATGAAGCGCTGGACGACGAGCTTGAGTCCTACGTTTATCAGTCCTATGCCTCCCCCCTCCGCGCTCCAGAAGAGATTCGTTCGGCGCATGGGCTCGTATTGTGACCGCCAAACAAACACCGCCCACGACCGGTGTAGCCTCTGTATCGAGCCGGCATCGATGGTGGTGATGCGCGCTGCGTACAGAATCGCGGGGTATGCTACCATGTTGCACAAGAGGGACCTTGCGTAAATGGATATGTTACGGTTCCTCCAGGGGTGAAGCTTCCATTCGGCCGCGTCAACTTTTGCTTTCCACCGAGGCGCCACCGCCTTGCCCACTCCGATCTTTACTCCTAGATATGTCTCAACGCGGTCCGACCACCGCATGTTGAAGCACTTGCGCGGCTTTCTTTCCCAGCACCCCAACCAGGCTCCCTCGGATTTTTCAAGGTTCAGCTCTGCACCGGAGAAACCGCAGAATTGATGTGCCAGTCGGAGTACTTCTCCGGCTTGGGCAGCTGTTGTGCAGATAAGGGCAACGTCGTCGGCATATGCCAACCCTCGGAGTTCCCGTCCGCCCATAACGAGTCCTTCGACTAAGACTAAGACTAAGACGAAGACTAGACTGAGACTGAGACTGAACTGAGACTGATGGCCACCGCAGGATGGCACTGCGGCGCAGCTGTCTTACTGGGGGCTTGGGAAAGACAGCTGCCGCCTTCGTTCCATCCTGCGGCTGGCACTGCGGGCGCACGCTGTCTTACTGGGGGCTTGTTTTAGCTTGGGCAGACGTTAGTGGGACTTCTTCTGTGGAAATAACAATGGGACACGCGGCGTTATCACGCGCATTTGGAGGCTGCTGTGAGCGGCCTCTGATTCTGATGCGCATGCTTCCGTTCCATCACCTATGTGACGCCGGCCGCCGGTAATGGCCGCGTTTTTCAGTTTAGGTTCCCAAAACACCAATCTTCACGAGCTGTTTGCGTCGCGCGCATTCACGCTTGAAACGCAGTATATTTGCATGTCGCACTCTTTTTATTGGCCCTGTTGGATGGCCTTATTTTTACGCCGTCGAAAATTGAGTGCAGTTGGCCTTTAGGGAAAGCTTCAGTATAACAAGCAGCGGGACTGCATGCTTTGTTAGGCAAGCGGATGTTGGATTAGCCGCAACGATGTTGTTTTAGCCCACTCCCTCCTCTGCTTCGTTTTAAGTGGATTGTCTTCGTCGTACGCAATCCCAGTAGGCTACTTCTTCACTAAACGTCCAACGGGTAGTCAGCTTCCCGAGCTAGTACTCTGTGTGATGAAAAAAGGAAAAAACCTGTGGTTGCCGCATAGTGCAACTTGTCACCGACCACCACCGAGTCAAAATGAAGATGCTGGACCAGGGCACTCTGGCGTTTGAAGTAGAACCCCCGTGCGACTGTAACAAACCTGTACTCCTAAGTTTCGACTCCTGCGATGTGCTGAAGAATGAAGAACGCACGCTCATGACGTAGGACCTAAGGGGAAAATTTAGGTATCTTACCTAAAGTATGTGTATGACCTGCAGGAGAACCTGACGGTGAAACCGGTCCGTTATCTACACCGAAAGCCCGTCCATACGAATAATATCGAAAAGATGAACGTGAGAAGGGCCATTCAAGTTCTGCCTCCGGCTGTGACCGCTGCCTTGTAACACCTAAAAGAACAAGCCAGGCACACATGCAGCCCATTGTTCGCAACTGCAGGCCACACCATCACATTCATGAGGAACTTCTATCAGGGTTTCATACTTCTGGACATGAGCAATACAACCCGGCACCTGCGCCAAAAGTTCCCCGATGTCCGGCACTACGGCGATGCTGACTATGACAGGCTTGAGTGGCTGGAGGTTACCATGCCTATGTACTTGGAAGATGTTAAAGAAGTTGCGGCGATCCAAGCGAGTTCCTCACGAAGGAGACGTATGAGGAATTTTCTATCACCACCTACTCTAGTGTTTCCTGCATAAGGTACCTTCTGAAAACCGATAGCTTCCTGTTCGTGCATATACCGAATAGAGAAACGGAGCGAGAGCCCGTTGTCTTACCAATTGAGCTACGAGCACACGCAGATACAGGGGAGACAGACGGTGTATTCACCGAGCACAGCTGTGGGTTTACCCCCTGCGTTCTCGCTGAATGCCACGTGATAGCGTCACGCGACCTCTCGCGCCTCTGTGCTCTCCGTCCACGGCACGTGTGGCGGCCGTGTGCACCAGTGGTTTGTCCAGGTAGACCTCGAAAAGTTTGGACTCGTGTGCAATACCGATACCAAACAACCGACTACCATACGTGGAATGTGCTTTGAGTTAACTTTCACGAATAATATAACTGCGCTGAAAACGCAAAGTCTGAGTGCGTATCACACCGGTCATCAGTCCGTTCTGAACATTGTGCTGAAGTGAAATAATAAATAACGTGTTACAGGTACAGTGTAACGTGTGAATAACGCAACCGGGCCGTAGGCACCCGTGGTAGGTGGTGTATAAAGCGTCGCTTTCGAAACGCCCTCCACAGGGTGAATTGGCCCGCACTTTTTTGGAACGCAGTGCATAACGCAGAAAAGTCTTGCGAAAAGAAATATGCTCGGTTGTGGAATGCAGGCACAGAATTGTTTACAAAATCCCGCAGTCTTGTCAGGACGTTGCATTGACGATCGCCTGCGTGACTACGAGAACTTTCTCAAAGGGTCATGCTGGCAGTCAGCTTGCTGTGCATTGGAAAAAAAAAAGAAGAAAGGGCACGCGTGACCCACGAGGCTTTCGTATCGCACAATGCTGCGACGAGTGTATTCGTATGCCCAGTGTCTCGCGTGAACGGAAAAGGGATCGCATATCTTTCGAATTGATACGGGTTTCCTACCATCATTGTGTGCTTTAAGAATTCGTACAGCACCGTCGCCTTCTTCTATTTGTTATTTATTGTTGCGTAGATTTGACTCTTTCGTACAAAGGTTGCGCCCTAATGCAATAAAAAAGATGTGGTTGATAGTCAGTGCACATGTTTGTCTCCTCCTTTCTCGTGTCCCGTCTTCGGGCTGTTGTAATCGCTTAGTTCGTTTTTCTTATTTTGCCACCCTCTGATTGGCTAGGTAGCGCACAAAATAGGCGTCGCTGAAGGAACGACGGGCATTGTGTTGCTGGAACTACGTGCGTCGCCTCCCTTCTTGGGCAAGCCGGCGGTCGTCCAGGCAGCTGGTGGGAGCGGTGGCGACGGAAGGGAGCGTATACGTCGGCGTTGGTCTTGGCGTCGGATTTGGTGAGAGCACGGTTTTATTTTTTTTATTAGAGTACCCTCAGGGCCTTTACGGCGTTACAGAGGGGGTGGGTACAGTGCATGAAAACAGGTAACAGTGTAGAAGTAGATTGATTGTGGGGTTTAACGCGCCGACGCAACGCAGGCGATGAGGCGCGCCGTATTGGAGGGCTCCGGATTAATTTTGACCACCTGGGGATCTTTATCGTGCGCCGAAATCTCGTACACACGGGCGTTTTTGCTTTTCGCCTCCATCAGAAAAGCGGCCGCCGCGGCCGGGAATCGAACCCGCGACCAACAGTGTAGAAGTACAGGCAGTATATAAACACAAGCATATTTCCGGAAACCAGGTTACTGCATTACATGTACAGAAAGTGCATTCTTGAATGATGCCGGATCTTCAATGGACACAATGTGGTGGGGAAGGTGGTTCCATTCCTCAGACATTATGGGGAGAAATGAATCTGAGAATGCGTTGGAACGTTGTTGCCTTGAACGGATGGTCGATGCGGGATGATATGTACGTGGGCCGTGAGAAAAGGTCGCGTCTTATAGATGGGTTATGGAAATAGATTTTGTGAAACAGAGTCGTGAACATTTTCTGCGATGGTGCAAGCTTGGTAGAACCAGGTTATTTTTCATTAGTGAAACACTGGAGGTACGGGAGTAGTCGGAAAGTATAAATCGAGCTGAGCGGTTTTGTACAGATTCCAGAAGAGAAATTAGGTTTTGTTGTGCAGGGTCCCAGATTGCCGAGGCATACTCTAGTTTAAGGCGAATTAGTGTCCGATAAAGTGTTAACCTGAGGGGGATGGATCATGAGAGAAATTACGGCGAATATATCCTAAGGAACGGTTTGCGCTGCTGCAGACATAATTAATGTGTGTGTGCCATGTTAAGTCATTGCTGATATGAACACCAAGATACTTGTAGGATGTAACGTATTCGAGAGTGGCTCCAGTAATTTTGTAATTAAAGGGCTGCTGGGAATAACGTTTGCGCGTAATGGTCATGCTTTTGCATTTGTTTATGTTAAGTATCATGTGCCATTTGCTGCACCATTTAGAGACAGTGTCGAGGTCGGCGTGTAAATTAAAGTTGTCCGTTCGGTCACAAATTTCGCGAAATTACGCAATCATCAGCGAATAATTTTATGGAGGAATTTATACCATTAGGAAGGTCGTTAATAAATATTAAAATAGCAGAGGACCTAACTCCGAACCCTGTGGTACACCGGATTTAACATCAGTAGGGGAGAATTGCATTCGTTAGCAGTCACGAATTAGGTGCGATTGGTCAAAAAGCATTCTATCCACTTAAACACATTAGGGTCAATGTTTAGGGTACTGAGCTTAAGAAGTAATAATTGATGAGACACTTTGCCAAACGCTTTTTGAAAATCTACAAAGATGCAGTCTACAGATGAACCGCGATCCAGAGCTGATGCAACGTCGTGTGTGAATGTTAGAAGCTGAGTTTCGCATGAGTAATTTTTCCGAAAGCCATGTTGAAATGGGCTGAAAAAGGAGTTGGATTCCAGGAATGATAGAAGGTTAGAATAAATGACGTGCTCTAAAAGTTTACAGGAAATAGACGTTAACGATATTAGGCAGTTTTAGCATATCGTTACCGTGTTTGCGTTACCGTTTACCGTGTTGCCGGAAGCGCTGGCGACGGTGAAGCCTGTGCCGGTAAGTTGCCGTTCGCGGCAACTCTCGCGCTGCGCAGTCTTCTCCCGCAAACACGGTAAACGGTAACGTAAACACGGTAACGATATGCTAAAACTGCCTATTGGCCGGTAATTTAAAGGAGAGCTTTGGATACCGGATTTGAAAACAGGGACGACCTTCCCCACCTTCCAATCAATTGGCACAGCACATCACTGAAGGGATTGAAAAAAGATGTGTGGCAGGATTATTGACGAATAAACTTCGGTGTTTTTTAAGAGCTTGGGATTATTTCGTCTACGCCACAACTGGAAGGTTTAAGGTCATGAATCAGCTTCATAATTCCAACAGGATATACTACAATAGGATCCATTGGAAAAAAGTTGTAATCGCATAATTGCGGCACAACATCCGCAGGACAATTCGAAAACGACTTGGCGAATACTTGATTCAGAACGCGACAACATTCGTCACTGCGCATGACCTGGTTGTCAGCATATCTAAGAGATATAAGTTCTTTTTTATTAGGTCTAATTGTCTTCCAAAACATTTTTGGGTTACTTTGGAGAAGCGAGGGGAGAGTGTTTGTAAAAAAGACGTCCTTTGCTTTTTTTGGCTGCACGATAAGCGTCGGAAATATTTTTGTAAGCAAACCAGCGGGATGTCTCATTTTTGCGTTTGGCTACACGAAATGAGCGTTTCTTTAGGTTTTGCAGTCATTTTAGATCAGATGTGAACCAAGGTGAGCGTTGCTTGCCAGAAATAACAACTAAAGGAATATCATTGTTAGTCAAAAACGTAACTTTTTCTTTAAACAAGTGCCCACTGTGTTCAACCGTGCGATCAAAAAAGCCTACCATGTAGGCATCGATAAAACATTCGAGTTCTGTATTAATTGAAGCGTAGTCTCCTTTGGCGTAATTTCTTATTGCTTTGCTGTGTGTTAGCCGCGCGAAACCTCAGCTTCTAAGGTAAAATGAATGAAACAATGAGCGCTTAAACCAGGAAGGAAAATTAGGAGTCGCACAAGATCTGGAACATTTCTCAGGACCAGATCTAGTATGTTAGCGGACGTCGGACCCACTCTGGTTGGTTTGTCAACTAGCTGAGTCAAATTAAAGTCGAGACACATGTTAAAAAATGTAGTACTATCTCCTGATAGATTACTGTAAGCAGAGCAGGGCACTGACCAGTTTATTTTGGGGAAGTTAAAGTCCCCGAGCAAGAACAACGGCGCATGTGGAAATTTCAAGACCAGGTTGTTAAGAACGTCATGTATTTTGTCACAAAAGTCAGATGTAGCATTGGGCGGACGATAACAGGCGCAAAACAGGGCGTTTTGATTATTTAAGTGTATCGAAACACAGATAATTTCTAAGACTGAATTTGTTATCACCATACTGGAAGTGAGACAATCGGCTGCAGCGATCAATACACCGCCACCAGGTTGATTACAACGATCAGCTCGGTATACAAAGTAATTTTTATCGCAACAAAACAATTCCGAGTTTGCCTACTATGTCTGCAGCGCAGTCATCAAAAAGGGAAAACAAGGCATCGCGCTTGTTAGTGACGCTGCGCACATTTGAAAATAAGACTGACAGGTTCTTGTCGTTATTTTTTGGGCGCGGGTCAGATGTTAGGATGACACGGTATCTGAACCCCCGGACGTATCATCGATCTGCCTTGGCTTGTTCGTTTCCAGTTCGCATATGCTATCGGTAGCAGGAGAGTAGACATAGCACTTTTTGTTCAGGTAAAGCTTGTTATAGCGAATGGTAAACTGCTGGCCGCTATCCTTTCCGTAGTCGTACAACTTTTTTAAGTGCGAATGCACTTTATAAGCGACCCCGAACCTTCCGCCGTCCGCATAGCAACAGCTGCGGGTGCGCGCGCTTTTCGTCTTCCTTAGCAACGGGGGGGAGATGGGCGCGCGCTGCCTGGCCGCTGACATGGCACATACCCACGTGGGAGATTGGCCAGGAATAAGTGCGAATGCACTTCTTAAGCGAGCCTGAATCGTCGCGCTCGCATAGCGCCTCCTCTCCCCCCTCGCCTACTCTCCTAAAGCCCCTTTACTACTCTCCAGCTCGCAACACCCTCTCTCCGCGCGCCAGCCAGGCCACTACACTATGAAAAAAAAAACAGCATCCGCGCCAGGTTTCGATCTGCGGACTTTGCGGCCGCAGCGCGACGCTCTACCGACTAAGCCACGGACGCGATTTTTTTTTTGTAACATAAGCCACGGACGCGACGTTGATATCAGTGTTAGTAACGCGCCTTATATCTTTAACGCATTCAAACTATTCAAACTACGTCGTCAGCGGCGTGCGTTGGCGACTCAGCGGCGTTATAGCGGCTTGATAACTGCGTGGTGTACACGTGATACTACAAACCCGCTAGTTCTGCATTCTCTCGCGTGACTGCGCCTCCTCTCCCTTCACTCCGGTCGGCGCTTCGCAGCTGCGGTGCGCTGCGGTGCGGTGCGCTCCTCCTCTCGAACATACACGTTAATTCACCAAGATTTCCGCAGAGGGACAAACGAGGCGTGTTAAGCCGAACGTGATCACGAGGGGGTGTTAATGTAACTAACGGGCAAAATGCCACCAAACTTCAACAAACTCCCCCTCATAGCATCACCCCGTGCTTCGCACTTCCTCATACTCCCCTTCGGGGAAATGCGGGGGAATTTTTCTCATGCTCCTCGTTGCCCTGCAAAAATCTTCGTTCACGACCGCGTCACTCTTTCAGCTTTTTTTTGGAATTCAAGATGCTGTTTCTTCATTTGGATGAGGAGAACTTTACAATAATTGGCCGACATTTACCAGGAATGAACTTGCCTAACCTGTGGGCGCGAGATATTCGGTCGTCGCTAGTAGTCAAGTTTAAGTTCAATACGGAATTCAGAACTGCACAAACCTTTTCTTGTGGTTGTGCCCACGTCTCGGAAGAGCTGTCTGCAAGGCAATGAAATATTAAATTCTCCCTTCGTGAACGATCTTCAAAGTCATCTAGCCATTGGTTCAGCGCCATTACTTGTGGTTAATAATTTTGCGTGGGCAGCCCTTCGGGGCAGCTGACATGTGTTTCAACTTCCGAAAGCCTATTATCGAGATCCGTAATCTGTTGCTCAAGGGATGATTGCGCCTCTTTCACTTCATTAATAGACTCCATCAGTTCATCGTGCTTTACATCTATCTTGTTATGCAATGACTTAATAAGGGAAAGCAGCTCGTTGTAGTGTTTGTCAGGAACATCCTTTGGGGGGCCGGGGTTTGATTGAATATCGCCAGACATGATCAGCAGTTTTACAACATGAACACATTCGCTTGTCACAGCAATCATTACACAAGGGCATGGAAGCAGCAGCAAGCAAACATTGTTTGATCTTTTGCTATAAAGGGAAGGAGCAGAACCCACCTGCACAAGAAAAGCGAAAGGGTTGCTGTAGACTCGCATTGTTGCTGCACTTCCATGCCCACTGAAGGCGATCCTCGGGTCCCAGCTGTTTAAGTAGAGCTGCGGTGATGCGTCGGTCACTTTGGATGACGGCGGTGCGCAGAGGGCCGGGGAGTCGTTCCACAAAAACGGTTGCTGCGCTTGGCAGTCCGGAGTGTTTACTGCAGAATGCAACGCCTGGAAGCCTTGGCCGCCGAGTTGCGCAGTTGGCTGCAGTGTCTTAGCCGGGAGCGGAAGAATTTTCCACGAGGCAAGGAAGGTCAAAATCTGCACAACAAAAGCGAAAGGGTCGCTGTAGATGCGCATCGTTGCTGCACTTCCATGCCCACTGATATCGGCTTGTTTGACTTCATGTGAGCACTAACGCAATTTGCTTGGTAGTCGAGGATTTTTGACTTTTCTAGATATAAGCAGTACATCTAAGAGCGGAACTTTTGTTATCTGCAGTCATGATGGAGACGTCGGTAACAAAACCCAACCTAATGTTGCTCACCGAAGGGCTAGGTATCACACGGAGAGAGCCCACGCGGGAGACAGACGGTGCACTCACCGAGCACATCTGCGGGTTTACCCCCTGCGTTCTCGCTGAATGCCATGTGATAGCGTCACGCTACTTTCGCGCCGCTGTGCGCTCCGCTCACGGCACGTGTGGCGGCCGTGTGCGCTCCTTGTGCATGCGCTAGGATGCGGTTATATAAATATAAAAGGAATCTCGCAACGCATGGCATCGCACTTCTCTTTCGTCTCTGCCACCGATCCCGTCGCCTCTGTCGGAAGCGACGGAAACAGAAGTGAGATCGTCTAACACCGGTTTGAGTTTCCTTCATTTTGCAAAAAAAAATCGCGCCAATCCACCCCGTGAATGTGGTTGGAAAGCAAAGCTGCAAACGGCACCCATAACGATTCCCATGCGACGTCACTTAAATTCACTCACATCGCTCTACAAATAGTAAAACCAGAAGTGAAATGCACTTAACCACAGCATTTATTACTTCAAAGAGATATTCTTGGTAAGGTTAAATCAATGCATGATGCATGAACAGTGTTTGGTTGAGTTGTATTGGTGTAGCACAAGAGTGGAAACTTTTTTTATAAAACTAAAGTAAGCTCCAACCCGGTGTTAGACGATCTGACTTCTCCGTCTCTGCGCCGCGGAAAGGAGGCGACGCGATTTGCGGCAGAGAAGGTGGAGGAGGAGCAAGAAATACTTCTGTTCAGATTTCTGAACGGCCCAGAGTGCAGCCCTGGGGAGTGATTCATTCTTCTGTGGGGCCCATATGCAGTCCGCGCGGCCCATGTTCTGTCCACCCGCTGAAGCTGGGTAGGTAGAGAGGGCCTGGACAGCAGCATCTCCCATTGCTCTTGTTGGGTAGTTGACGGAAAGAGAGGAGGGTGCTCAGGGCTAAAGTCGCACACCCCGATTACGGGACGAAGTGTTCCTACTTCTGAGCAAAATTTACATTCAGCGTCGTAGCGATTCGGATGCATTAAGTGAAGACGCGTAGGCTGTGGGAAGGAGCCCGGATTGTATGAGTGGTAGGGTAGTTTGTTGTTCTCTGGAAAGGTCAGGGTAAGGCGAAGGTACGGTCTGTCTCAGAAGGCGATAATGCTGGGTTATCTCCTGAACGTGACAAGAGGGTGACTGTCCTCGTGCAGCTCCATAGCACGGGAGGTAAAAGCGCAGGCTTGTTGGGTGGGCGTATTTGTTGCCCTCCATTGAAGCGTGAGGGGGTGTCCAGATGATCTGCATGGAACCGTTTGGGGAGTGGTTTTTTAACACGCGCAGTGCAGGTCAGGACACCCAGCCCGACTGGTAATTCCAGTAGTCTTGCTGGGAATCGGTGACTACCCTCCGAACCCCTGGTTGAGTGAGAGCCAAGGTGATGGCTGCCTCTTCTCTGCTGCCATCATTTCTGGGTCCTAAGCGAGGTACAGGCAAGGAGGTTGGTTCTGGAGGTAGCCACGATGATGGCGTATTGCTGCCCTCGATGTGTAGACAACTGCATGATCCCCACCGAGGGTGGTGTTTAGCGCTTCAGCCCGTGCTCTTCGGTGACCCTCGTCAAGTGAGGGGTTCATATTTCAAAGCAAAGGGAGCATCTTTAGTTTTAGTCGCCAAGAGTCTGGGAGTACGTCAAGCGGAGTGACATTCTGGGCTGCCCAGCCAATCTGGTGAAGCATGCGGTTACCCACCGCAGTTCTGAGTCGGACCTTCTCGTTAGAAAGATGGCCTTCTATCAACTCTTCCACCGTGTTGTGGAGCCCAGTGCTAAGCAGCCTCTGTGTGGACGCACTCATGAGAAGACCAATGGCCTGCTCGACCGCCTTTCTAATCATTATATAAAGCATCGCTATGTCTTCCTTGTCGAGAAGAAGACAGCGGGTTGACGTAAGTGACTCTCGAGGGACAAAAGCTTCAATTAATCGAAACGTACCGGATTCCTTTAGGCCTCGCTTCTTGGTGGCAACTCGCCTGATCATGTGTATGATTTGATTAATGCTGTTTTTGAGGCGCTGCAAGGAGACGTCACTCTTGGTGTTAGCCTCGAGATGTAGGCCCAGGATCTTGATGCTGGGGCTTGGAGTGATGGCCTGGCCATCAAGGAGTATTTGAATGTATTCCTTGTTTTGGCGTGGGCGGGCGACAAGGAGCTGTGATTTTTTACGTGAACACTGGAGGCCACAGGCTTTAGCACATTGGCGTACTTAGAAGTGAGATGCCATGCATTGGTGTGAGCTTCCTTTAATTTTTGTAACTCTTAGCACATGAGCAAGGTGCGCACAGGGCCGCTAGACGGGCGTGAGTGGTCACGTGACGATTTCACGTGGCATTCAGCGAGAACGCAGAGGGTAAACCCGTAGATGTGCTTGGTGAGTACACCACCTGTCTTCCCCGTCTTCGCGTGGGCTCGTAGCTAAATCGGTAAGACAACGGGCTCTTGCTTTGTTAGTCTATTAGTTCCAGGTTCGATTCCCGGCGGTGCCAGTAAATTCTTTTATTTGTTCGCTGGAGTTTTTCTGGTGACACCAACGGTCGCGAAAGAACCCTTGGGGGGTAGAGGTGAAAAGCTTTGCTTTAAAAAAGTGTCCACTCATGTGCTACACCGATACAACTCAACCAACCACCGTTCATAAATCCTGCATTCATTTAACCTTAACAAAGAACATGCAAGAAAGGTATGGTTAAGTGCATTTCACTGTCTCTGGTTTCATCTTTGTAGAGCCACGTGTGTGAATTCAAGTGACGTTGCATGGGTAATCCTGTGGGTGTCGTTTACAGCTTCGTTTTCAAACCACCTTCGTAGGGTGGATTGGCGGGCATTTTTGCCCACAGGGATCGTTTTTGCTTACGTCGATGAAACCGTTGGGGGGGGGGGGGGGGGGTAGAGGTAACAGCTTTGCTGTAAAAAATGCCTGCAGTATGTGTTGTATTCCACTCCATAGAGCCAGTAATGCGCAACGGCTCCTGGCCTCCCTGGAGGTGGTACCTACATTTATTAATTGGTCCTTTCTACAGTGATGTTTTTGTAACTATAATAGTATATCACGGCTGTGATAGTATTGTTTCGCGTGCAGAGTATGTTATCCCAACTACAAATTCAGGCCGACCGATTACAAGCAACTTCTGAATAGAGTAGTTCCATATGACAAGTCTCAAGCTATGAAAGCTTTGAATATGGGCCGTTTGATTATCCTTGCTCCTGATTGTTCGTATGCGTGCCAGCACGAATCGCTGCGTAGTTTACGTAACTTTTGCTGTGCTCATTCATACCTGACGAAGCAATAGGTGCATGCGTCCTCAATTATGGCGCGGCCTTGATAGTTTCCGCGCCACAATACGTTTCCCCATTACATTTAGCACGCGCCTTCTTACAAGTGCAACTCATGGTGCATTAAAGTGAGGCGTCTTAAAGGGACAGACAACCGATTATTGTCGAGTATATATTCTCTATCCCAAATGAAAGGGCATCACTTAAAGCACCTTGACGAGAAACGGTTTTGCTGATAACCCCTACAACTTTTTAAATCGAAATTTTTAGATCTGCGAATTTTTAAAATGTTTAGAAATACATATACAATTTAACATTGTACAAATACTTGTGTTGAAAGGTTTTCAATACGACATAAACGTTTCAGCAGTTACAGTAGCTGCTAGGTTTGCAGGTCGGCTACCGAGTCGGCTTTCTAAGTAGAAAGCCACAACGCATTCACAAGGCCCACCTTCACCTGGAACCATAAAACACACTGGCGACGGGGATGCGTACTGAGATCGCATTTTAGGCGTGTGTATTATTCCCATCCAATCCCGAATTTTAATTAAAAAATCTGAGAGCTGACACTATAGCTGATTAGCGATCGCAGTGACATAGTTTGTCTCGGGTGTCTGCTAGTTTCTGCATAGTGTGTCTACTAGTTTCTACCTTTAATTTTATGCGTGGTGAATAAAACTTCATGTAAAGGTCATTTCAATAGCCAACACGCCCCTTCACCAAGTGTGTAATCATTTCCTTAGCCGGTGCAGTATTGCATTCTGGGTCAATTTTCCTGCTTGGAACTTCTGATTATGCTAGGTGGCAAGTTGAAGGTGAACTTGAGTGAGTTTGTGTTGTGGGTGCCCAAGAGTTTTTGTGAGGGTGTAAAGGTGGGCAGGTGAAGGGCCGTTTTGTAGGCTTTCCATGGAAACACTGGTTCCAGAAACATCTTTTTTTTTTTGCTTTCCAACCAATTCTGATGAAACTTCATAGGCTTGTTCAGTTTTTTTAGCTGATTTCAAATATCTAATTAGTTTTGATGTGAGGCAACTAGTTTCTGTGTTAATTTAAAAAAATTCCTTGGTTGTTTATGAGAACAGTAGAAAAAAACTATTCAACAAGATTGCCAGCAAGACATGAATAGATACCAGAAGTTGTGGAGAATGAAACATGGAAGCAGTTTTTTGTTTTGCAATCAAACATGGGAAAGGAATGAACTCTTTTTCTAGTTGCACTACATGCGTGATGTACTGTCGGCATCAACATGAAACGCGAACATTAAATATGGACTAGAACTGTCGCAGAACGCGAACATGGCTAAACAGGACAAACGAGGGCAAAGGCCAGTTCTTCGTCCTCCTTCGGGTGTTTGGTTTGGGTGGAGCAGGGGTCAAGAACTTTGCTCGAGCAGTCGGTGGCGGCTGAAACCATAGCTCCACGTGGCTGTGTCAATACAAACAACGTGCAGATTTCCTGGAGTTCCTGGACTCGCAGCTCTCTCCGCAGGGGTGGAGATCTTGTCGAAGGCGGTCTTCTCATGTAAAATGCGGAGGCTGTCTAATAGGTGTCTGCTCGCGGTTATCTTGGTGAGGTGCTCCAGGTGCGCAGTGTGTTGCACGGCTTGCACCTTGATTTGTTCTTCGAAAGTGTTGCGCGCACCCAACGCGTCATATTTTTCGTTTGGAGCGTGCATGGGTATTCCTAGGGCTTAGTAATGCTCATTTCTTGATGAGGCTGCTTGGTTTGCAGTCATTTTAAAATATTTACGGAATTGTGGAGTTGTTAGGGGTTTGTGTGAGGGAGAGGCTGGAAGATGGGTTTACTGAATATTGCTTCACTACAGTTCGCAAACTGGGGTCACTTCAAATGTAAGCTGAATAATCTTGCGCAAGCGCTGTTGGGTAATGAAATTGTAGGTGTAAAACTATATTATGACCATTGATCTAAATTCCTGCGTAGGCTAAATAAATGGTGGGAAGCGGCAGCGTCCCGCGGTGTCCTACGGCTGCGGGTCGAATATGACAAGCGTTAGGTCGGCGGGGGAGCGGGGGCGATGCTACGATATGAACTAGACATTCTAGCTTCACCGTACTATCAGATCCGTTCGCCCCTAACGAGATCCGCGGCTTGTTTGGTTTTAATAATCAGTATCCTGGAGTAGCTACCTAGCGATGATAAATAAGAGTATCTAAACAAATGGCGTAAACATGCACAAGCAAACCGCGGTATGTACGTGCGTTGCTTAAAATAAGCTGCCGACAGTTTTTACCTACGATTGCCTTTGTGCAGTCGCGCGGGCGCCGGCTGGCAGCTTGTTATGTAGCTTTGTGCTTTACACAAATATTGACGCCCAGGTGCAACATACGACGCGGGGCGCTGCGCGTTTCTCGCGCAATCACGACCATTGCCCAGGTCAGGTTAGTTTTTCCAGACTGCTCTCACACTATAGTTCGCGTAAATCCATATCGCGGCCTCTCAACGCCGAAAGTGCACAACAAACGTCTTCGAATCGAGCACGCATTAATAAAAAAAAGTAAAAGCATTGCACGCACGGCATAGGACTCGCCGGCCAATAAGATGGCTCTAGCGGCGCCGGAGTGCGCGGTGTGCCGGAGCACGACCGGCTTTATGAATAGCGACCTGCGCACGCGCCCTTTTCCTACGGGGCTACGCGGTCCTGTTTTAAGTGCGAATGCACTTTATAAGCGACCCGAACCTTCCGCCGTCCGCATAGCAACAGCTGCGGGTGCGCGCGCTTTTCGTCTTCCTTAGCAACGGGGGGGGGGTGGGCGCGCGCTGCCTGGCCGCTGACATGGCACATACCCACGTGGGAGATTGGCCAGGAATAAGTGCGAATGCACTTCTTAAGCGAGCCTGAATCGTCGTGCTCGCATAGCGCCTCCTCTCCCCCCTCGCCTACTCTCCTAAAGCCCCTTTACTACTCTCCAGCTCGCAACACCCTCTCTCGGCGCGCCAGCCAGGCCACTACACTATATAAAAAAAAAAACAGCATCCGGCGCCAGGTTTCGATCTGCGGACTTTGCGGCCGCAGCGCGACGCTCTACCGACTAAGCCACGGACGCGACTTTTTTTTTTGAAACATAACTTTATTTACACAAAATATACACGTTATGCCGAGTGTTACACATGGTTCAGGAGCAGCTCTGACAGCGGATGTGTCCGTTACATGTTTGAGTGGTAAGATGACAGCAAACGTAAATCCAGGAGAAGAAAAGACACAAAGGCAAAGAGAAACCAAACAAAAAGGACAAAGAGAACAGCAACACAGACTATACAAAAAACAAGGGCTGAAGGAATTGTGAGTGTCCTATTAGCTGGCGCTAATCTCTCTTGTACCTCAAAAGAGGGCTGGTCAACGTAGATGCGCTGGCTCGTTAAACGGTCCAATCACATTTTTTTTTTTAATGGCTTAGACGTGTCCCTTCCTGCGTCTTTCCTCATTTGTTTTGTAGCGCTTCAGCGCATGGCTGCCTCGGGCGAGCTTCCTTCGCAGTTCCAGGTCACAGTCAGATGTGCCCAATGCACTAACCGTCCATTGGACCTCCCGCAGAAAGTGTCGCCATGCGGGTTGTGGGTGGAGGGCGCACTCCACTGCGTCTACCCTCGCTTTCCAGAGGGAGTGGAGTCCAATGGCTAGGACACAATCACGGAAAGCGGGGTGCTCTGTGTCCACGCACAGGAACTTGAGGCCCGTCCAAGTGACGTTCCACGATGTTCTGAAGCACGATTGTATTTCGTGCCAGAAATACATCGCCGTGTTGCAGTCAAGGAAAGCGTGTTCTGCGGTTTCAGGTTTGCCACACAGGAGGCATCCGGCGCCCCAGGGAAGGAGAAGCCCCGCTCCTGCTGACGCGCCATGACTGGCAACACTGCCGCGTGGAAACGGAAAAAAAATCTTTTGTGCCGACTGGGATGGGCGATTGCCTGACTCGCTTGAGCACATCGCCTCCACCCTGAGGGACCGGAGGCTGACGGTACAGAGGTGGTGGCAATGTCTGCGCTACTAAGTCCCAGTATAACTTTCTTGGCTTCACAGTGAGCAGGTATTCCCAAGAAAAACACGTCTGCAGTGATGCCACCGCGTTCGCTATCTCCCCGTAGAACCCGTGATGCGAGAGCCGTGATCGACAGACGCTGATGTGGCAAGCCACGGCCGCAAGTGAAAGGAGCCTAGGCATTGGATGGCCGCTTGAAGGAACGGGTCAACCTGGTCGCGGAAGAAAATGAAGCGCTGGACGACGAGCTTGAGTCCTACGTTTATCAGTCCTATGCCTCCCCCCTCCGCGCTCCAGAAGAGATTCGTTCGGCGCATGGGCTCGTATTGTGACCGCCAAACAAACACCGCCCACGACCGGTGTAGCCTCTGTATCGAGCCGGCATCGATGGTGGTGATGCGCGCTGCGTACAGAATCGCGGGGTATGCTACCATGTTGCACAAGAGGGACCTTGCGTAAATGGATATGTTACGGTTCCTCCAGGGGTGAAGCTTCCATTCGGCCGCGTCAACTTTTGCTTTCCACCGAGGCGCCACCGCCTTGCCCACTCCGATCTTTACTCCTAGATATGTCTCAACGCGGTCCGACCACCGCATGTTGAAGCACTTGCGCGGCTTTCTTTCCCAGCACCCCAACCAGGCTCCCTCGGATTTTTCAAGGTTCAGCTCTGCACCGGAGAAACCGCAGAATTGATGTGCCAGTCGGAGTACTTCTCCGGCTTGGGCAGCTGTTGTGCAGATAAGGGCAACGTCGTCGGCATATGCCAACACTCGGAGTTCCCGTCCGCCCATAACGAGTCCTTCGACTAAGACTAAGACTAAGACGAAGACTAGACTGAGACTTTGGCTGCTGAGACCCGGTGGCCACCGCGGCTGGCACTGCGGCGAGCTGTCTTACTGGGGGCTTGTGGAAAGACAGCTGCCGCCTTCGTGCCATCCTGCGGCTGGCACTGCGGGGGTAGCTGTCTTACTGGGGCTGTTGAAAGACAGCTGCCGCCTTCGTGCCATCCTGCGGCTGGCACTGCGGCGAGCTGTCTTACTGGGGCTTTTGAAAGACAGCTGCCGCCTTCGTGCCATCCTGCGGCTGGCACTGCGGCGTAGCTGTCTTACTGGGGGCTTGTGGAAAGACAGCTGCCGCCTTCGTGCCATCCTGCGGCTGGCACTGCGGCGTAGCTGTCTTACTGGGGGCTTTTTAAAAGACAGCTGCCGCCTTCGTGCCATCCTGGGCTGGCACTGCGCGTAGCGTCTTACTGGGGTTGTAAAAGACAGCTGCCGCCTTCGTGCCATCCTGCGGCTGGCACTGCGGCGTAGCTGTCTTACTGGGGGCTTGTGGAAAGACAGCTGCCGCCTTCGTGCCATCCTGCGGCTGGCACTGCGGCGTAGCTGTCTTACTGGGGGCTTGTGGAAAGACAGCTGCCGCCTTCGTGCCATCCTGCGGCTGGCACTGCGGCGTAGCTGTCTTAATGAATACCTTGGAGTTTGACTGAGACTTAGAGTGTTGATGAAGTCATTTTTGTGTATAAACCTTTGGCGGACGTGGCGAATCAGCGGCCCAGTGTGTGTTAGTAGTCGCTCCTCACACTCTTCTGGGACACGGCCTTGAAGGCGGGGTATTAATGTAATAAAACTGAGGTGTTTGGTGTTTTGGGGTATATCTAAAGAAGCTAGATACGAGGGTTAGTCGACCGAACCAGCGAAAACGAGGGCAGATGCAGGGGGACCCTCGACAATTAAATAAGCTTAGCTAAGTGCATTTTGGTATTTTTCTGTTTTCATGTAAATTGCGCACACTCGTTAATTGGTATGCCTTGAATTGTAACGAAATGTGGTCGTCTGTAAATTAAAAAAGAGTTAACCCCAGGACCAAGCCATCTCGTACTTCATCACTGTATTGGAGTCCTTCAATGCCCTTCAATGCTGTTTTGAAGAGCATTGGAGGACTATGGCTGTGCTGAGCATGCTATCGAAGCGGCAGGCCAAAAGCAGTCTCTACAATATGACCGAAGGCTTCACATCGACTAATTACTTGAAACTGCGAAAACAACCATCGACGCCGCCGGAATCCGTGGGCGCCTAGCATCGTCGACGCAGCGCGGTCTCATCTGCCCGATGATGGTGATGATGATGATGATGATTGGAGGCCCTCCCTTTGTATCGGGACGTCGGTTGTCACCAGCCGACTTGCCTGTGTTGTTTTACCTGTAGGAAAGGGGATCCGTGAACTCAGTGATGTTGTGGCTCTCCTACATTTATTGTTGTTGTGCAAGCCCCGGCCGGAACTGGAGAGCGGCGATTTGGCTTACGACCGCCTCTGGAGCGCAGCCGTATTCGATCTCTGTGTCGCGTGGAACTGCTGACCTGGCCAGGCCCCGATGATGATGATGGTAGGCAGCTGTTCATGATGAGGATAGTGGCGCTGCAAGCAGATGATGATGATGTGCCACTACATACTTATTTGCCCTACCCTTCACTATGATGATGATGATGATTGCTATGGTGTCCCCTTTGTAGCGGGGTGATGACGTGTCATCTTACGAAAAAGGACTAATATACCTATGTTTTATACTCTTGGTTTAATACTAGCGCTGATTAGGGCAGGCACAAAGACTTATTAGCACAAAATACTTTTTTCCCTGTTACAGGGGGTAACTGTCCTAGGCAATATACCCCTCTCTGCTTTTTGTCCAACAGCGTTCTAGTCTTCTTTTAGTCGTCTCGACAGCCTTGAAGTCAACTTCCTCTGTGCTACCCTTAAATCCTAGGGCTTCTGGAAGCCGAATATTTCCCTCATGTAGATTTGGATGGATACCCCCGCATTCTAACACTATGTGCTGCATAGTTTGTTTCTTTTCCGCAGACCACGATGCATACCCCATCATTTTGTGTATACTTCCCCACAAAGCTCTTCGTTCGCAAGCAACCTGCTCTAGCCTCAAAAAGCTGTGGGAATCGTGGAGAACCTCGGCCCACGATCCCGAGCCGGCGCGCGCTTGACGCTTTCCGGTGAAGCTGGTCCGGCTCTCCGCTGGTTCGTCGGCGCCCCCAAGAGATGGCACCACCGGTCCGTGCGGGCATAGGCATAGGCGCGCGGGCGGTGCGAGCGTGTGCGCGCGGGAGACGAGGAGAGTCTCGTCTGTGGTCTCGTCGGAGACCCGGTCGGGGCTGGTTCGGCGGAACATCGCGGCGGTGGCGGCTACATGTATCTCAGGTGGAAACTTTGTTTGTCGCGCACCGTGAGTGCCTACCTCCCATTCGCGGTCACGACCCGGAAGGCGTGATTCGTGAACGCCGTCGAGCCTTGTGCTTCGGCACTACTGTCTACTGTGTTCTCGTATCGGCGAACCTCGCTGGGCTGCCGTAGGCATGGGAGCCCGCGTGGTTAATTAACACGCCGGGAGCTGGCGTGGTGGCCTACCCCAGAGGGTTGGCAAGGTCCTTGAGGAACCCCTCATATCCCACAAAGAACAGGACTAACCTAATAGGTTAGCCCCCCTCCCCTCCGGTTTTAAACTCCCTTCGCTTCCCCCCCTTCCTGCCCTTGCACACCCAGCAAACCATAAAACATTGTGTGGATGTCCATTCAATGCAACTTCCCTGATATCCAATGTGCAGAGGATATTCCTGAACGCCCACGTTATGTCCACGGGATATTCAGGCGATGTCCCTATTGCCTCGGAATAGACATCCACAAATACTTTCGTCTGGATATCCACAGGATGTCCTTAAAATTAATGGAAACTTTCTGTGGACATTTCACAGATATCCGGACGACATCATATAATGTCCATTTGATGCCATGTTGAGGCATTCTTAGGACCTTATAACATTATATATAACTATTTATATATTATTATTAGTGACATGAACCAACCCAATTTTTATTGCCAAAGAAAATGGTATTTATTTCAAAATCATTTCAATATCCACCAGACGAACCTTGCTGGAAGTCCAAGGAACCTAGAAAGATTAAAAAAATAAAAACAGCACCAGTTAAACACTTGTTAAATAGCTATTATTGAAACAGCGCTGCTTACACCATTCTGCCTATTGAAAGAGTGACACGTTAAAAGAAAATTGCAATCAACCAGGCGGGTCAAATACAAATTCACCATCAACAGGCGTGCATGTATGAATTGTTTCTTAACTGTGCAGCGAAAATGAGACAAAGAAAAAACAGCAAAGATTTCAGCTTTTGAATAAAAACAGTGCCAAATAAACAATGTGATTCAACTTGAAGCCGTAAAAACTTAAGCAAAGAATAAAATTTAAATGTAATAAACCCACAAAAGATTTTAAATAAAAGTTATCATGAAGTTAAACAAAACACCAGAGAAAATAGGAGCTGGCAGAATACCTAAGAAACAGGCCGGAAAAGCAAAGGCAAATTTAGTCTCTAAAAACTATACTGCATGCTAAAATATTACGCAAAAGAAGGCACGTGCTTGGATTCATATTCACGTGTTCTGTAAATTTGCTTATGAGAAGTTGGGCCACCAGTTGAAATCTTGTGTTTGATCCAGAAAGCTTGTTTCTTCAGCAGAAAGAGCGGCAGCAAACTTCGCAGCAGCGGCGGCAGAATATAGATTTGAATAAAGGGAAAAGGAACGAAATGCTAGGTTACCCTTCTTGAAATGGCAGAATCTGGAGAAAACGCTAGTTGTCCTGCAAGAAAATGTCATATATCTTGGTTAGCTTCAGCTTATTGCTGACATTATGAGAGTTTCTCACCTGCTACTTGAGACGTTGATGGCTGGGATGAAGTTTTTGTGATGTATTCACTGGCAGTCTCAGAAGGAAAACTGGAAGAAAATACCAAGCAGTAATTTGGAGCCGCGAGTAGCATCACAATCTCAAAGAAGAAATACCTTGAACAGAGATTGATGGTGAATTATTGAAGTAGAAGTATACGGCCGGGTCATTGAAGTGAAGCCGATCGGTGATCTGAGAACCGTGCACCTGTGGTGCAGCCGAAGATAGGAACCGAACACCAACCGTCGATTTCCCGTCTCTTGAGACGCGAAGTCCTTCGAACAGTTCAGTACGAGACAATTGTGGTCACAACAGGCGAGCCAAGAGCGAGTGAGCGACTGAAAAGCGCGGGAACGACGGGAACCCAGCTCCCCGTCGGAGAGGGCGAGGATGGTTTCCTCCGGTCCTCCTCGCCGCCGCCGCTTTTTTCGGACGATACGCCAAGCAAGTACGGAGAAGTGGGGAGGGAGTATGCGGCGCGCTCGGAGGGGGGGGGGGGGGGGGGGCGAATGCACGGCACTTGCTTCGCGCCCTCTCCGAGACCCCAGCATACAAACCACCCTTCCTCGCCCACTCCATAGCAAGTGGAAAAAACGCGGCCAAGCTCTCGCGCAAACCCTGCCGCAGCCCAAAACGAAGAACCTGACGCCACGCGGGAGCCGGCTCCCCCCCCCCCCCCCCCGAGCACGGCTTTTGAAGCTCCTTTCATGGCGGCCGAGCTCGTGTGGGCCATTCAAAATGCAAAAAGGAAAAGTGCGCCCGGGGCTGACAGCATCACATACCAGGCGATCAGAAATGTAGCCGAGAGGCAGCGCTCGCGCCATCTTGACTTTGCAACTTCCACTGGTCTTCCGGCACCCTCCCTGCTCAATTTGGCCTCCAACTTGTCCTTCCCATCCTAAAAAAGAACAAATCTCCCAAACTTTCTCCTCTTTTCGTCCTATTTCACTCCAGAGCGCTGCCTCCAAAATTCTCGAATCCACGGCGCTCGAAACGCCTCGAATTACCAGTATGCCCGAATCTGCAACTTAACCCTGAGCAGCAGACGGATTTTTGCCGCCAGCGCAGTGCCATGGATTCAATTGCTGACCTTGTCTCTGCACTAGAAAACAGCGAAGGCTACCAAAAACCGGGGCCTTTGTCGTCCTTTTGGACATTCGCAAGCCTTCGACTGCTTACCCCACGAGGCTATTCACGATGGAGTAAAACGCTGCAAAATTACGCGGGCCGTAACCCCCATCTCCCCCGACGTTACAAGACTGGACGAGGCCCGCCACTCCATCGCGCAAGAACTAAACAAGCAACACCCAGACGCGTGGGTTGCATCACTGCAATCCTGCTCGCATCCAAAGCATCAAATTTGGGTGACAGAGTCCTGCCTACTCAGCGTGCTCCCTACTGGCTTCCGTACCAGTGCTCGTAGAAAATGAGAAATGAAAATGAGAAAATCAACAGCCCACTTGTTCTTCATCCACATAAATCAAGCAGCCTAAAATATAGTAATTCAATTCCCGAATCAAACAAAGGCAACAAGATTTCGCTCAAATTCCAAATCAAATAAACTACCCGCTCTTTATTAAATTCAGTTAGAAACAGGCCAGAAAATATCTCGAAGCTTAAGGAAAGACGGGATGAGGGGTGATTTGAACTAAGACGCACTTGTGTGGCTTGGGCCCCATATGTACACTGCGTTATGAATGCGAATTGTCAGTTTAAGGAAAAATGTAAATTTGTGGACATCCTAGCAATATCGCGTAATGAGTTATAACTAACACACCTGCAGTGATATCGCATGGATGTCCGCAAGCAGATGATCTTGGGTGAAACATTGTATGGACATCACATGAATGTCCTGAAATGACATTGGATATTATGACCATTTGTGGATACCCTATGGACTTTCGTGGTTTGCGGGGACCTAGCTGCTTACCCCCCCCCCCCCCCCCCCAATTTTCTGTTCTATATTCTAATTCGGTATATTACTCTTCCTACGTCCCCCTCTCTTCCCTAATTTTCTTCCACCACCACTCCAGCCGCCTCGTTGTCCCCTCTATGGCCCTGAAGTTGAGGCTCCACATCCGCTGCCCCCATCCGTGCTCCCAGCGCCGCCCCGCGGGGGATTTGGCGACATAGCAACCTCTTCTCATTGCATTACGGCGGAGTTTCGTGACCCGAAAAACATTGAGGGACTACAAAACTTAAGCAGGAGTCTGCACTCCGCGAAGGGATGAATGGGGAGGCGTCCAGATGACCTTGATGGTTTCTGGTCTGGATTTGTCTGCATTGGCTGCGCGCCCTCGACACGCTATTTGCGAGTCTGCAAGGATGGTCTTGTCTTCGGTCTGGGATAGTGCGAGCACCGTTTCTTCCTCGTCGGCTGACGAAAGGTGACACTTGTGATGCGCGTGCAGCGGGGATGGCAACCAGCGATGCTGTGGTGTCGGCACGGGCACATAGTACGCAGCGTTAGTGACGACCGTCATACTTGAGTCACCGTACTGCCTTTTGAGGGTTGGAGCCCTGGTCGTTCTTCTGCCTTCGTGGTGCTTGAGGATCATGTTTCTTGGCCGCGGGGGAACCTTCAGCTTTGATATTATTTATGTCTGCGGCACTCTCCGTTCCGCTGACACGTATCTCGGCTTCATGGGCAGCTTTTTTAGGCGTTCACGTGCGCCTCTGTAAGCGTCTAGGGTATGATGATGATGATGATTAATGACCTCCCCTCTGAATCGTGGTGACGGCATGCGCGATATCGCCTACGTTTGTCATTTACGTAAATTTAGTTAGCCTACAACTCTTATTTCTCTTTAATTCTGCCCTGCCGCTATCTCTGCCATGGTTGTGATGACCCTTTATCGACTTCTTCCCTGCTTTTTTCACCAGTACTCCAGTCACTGCTTAATAATATTCACTGCTGACCCGTTGAATGCTTCCATCAACTGTGAAGCCCAGTGCCCCAGGAAGTATAGACTTCCCCCAATTCTAGATGGCTGTATCTTTTGGCACGCGGTCGATTGTTTCTTTGTCCCTGCCACAGCCCACACATGTCTCATTTTGGGGCGAGTATTTGCTCATGTAAGTTCTAATTGTTAAGCCGCAAGCCCACGCCTAGCTCAAAGAGCAACGCACTACAATTGATTGTTGTCATAACATTTCTATTTCCTGATCTCTTGTTTGCCTGCTTTATAGATTCCCAATGATCGCTTCTTTTCCATCCTCTCCGCCCACATAAGCGTCTCTGTTTTCTTCACCTTTTTCAACTGCCCTTGATTGGTTGGTCGCCACGGCAATGTAGTACAGCCAAACGCCTGTTTTTACGAAACGTGTGGGACCGCGATAATTGTTCGTTATAGACGTCTCTTCGTTATATGTGTGGCGTACTTCACTGACACTATAAAGGAGATAAGCATACTGATGAGAGAAACAATGTTTATTTACATCACTTCTAAACTCCAATAGGCGAAAAAAATCGACAATTTTCTCCGGTACAGTAGTATGATGTACTGAATGCACAACCACCGCCGACCTGATTACGTCGAGGTTCACGGCGTGCTGCGGCGCGAGGTCAGCGAGTGACGAGGTATTTATCAACAGTGCGTCAAATGCCACTACCACTTTGCGGGTAGTCATAACGCTTGGTTCTCTGCAAGCTCTTTTTTACTGCTCGCCTGATCGTTTGTGGCAGCCCTTTTCTCTATGATGGCCTCCACGATGTTGTCAGTCAATTGTGAGGTGAGAGCAAGTCAGGGCCTGGTCGTCCACCGAGACGTAATCTTTGGCCCTCACAACCAATGCTGCGTCGTAACGCGCACTGTACGTGTTTATCGATTCCTGCAGCTCCGTGGCCGAACCACTGGTCGGCGACTCTGGCTAGTTTCGGTTTCCGAATTCTGGCGATCCTAGCGGCACGGTGCTGCGGCGTGGCCCTTCCCTTTCCCTCAGCGTTTCTTTCTTTCCACACCGTGCATGCTTCCGCGCCTCCTCACGCATGCGCAACAGCTCACCAGCGCCATATATTTTTTTTTTCTTTCTCTCAGCGCCCGCGGCGGGCCAGTTCGGTACGTGCGTAAGCGAGCCGGCGTGCGAGGGGTTGCGCGGGTTGCCTAACGCCTCCACGGGCTGAAAAGTTCGCTGCATTATAAAATATATTCGAATGTATTCTAAATATGGGGCGCGGAGGAAGGAGCGTCACAGTCCTGCGCAGCTCTGTGGTGCAGCAACACAGTGCGAAACAGTTCGGCCAAGTTTCTCGTCTTCTCCAAAGATGACAGGTAAGCAAATTACCGTTGTACAAGTTATAGTAATTTCCAAAAAAGCCGTCCGATCGCACTCTTCTGTTTTCAAAATACATCGCGCATGTAACGGGAAGGTAATGAGACATGTCAGTCGTCTTGGAGTGGAAACTAATGTCTAAA
This sequence comes from Haemaphysalis longicornis, assembly GCA_013339765.2. NCBI lineage: Eukaryota > Metazoa > Arthropoda > Arachnida > Ixodida > Ixodidae > Haemaphysalis > Haemaphysalis longicornis. The sequence continues at coordinate 36,177,320 of CM023456.1, read as the reverse complement.
TATATCCCAGCCTTGCAGGTACAAAAAGTTTTAGTAAGTAGAAGTAAACGCGCGTTCGGCGCGCACACTCTTGCTCATAAGGTGAATTTGAGGCGGCATTGCCGTTTTATGATTGCCTTAGTAACTGCTTGAACGTCGATTCAGGATTCTTATCAATGTATTTTTTATTGTTGTTTTGTGCAGTGGGTTTGAGTCTTGGTTGGGGCCCCAAGTCGAGGAAGGTTTGAGACTTCATTGGACGTTTCCTCTGGTGAATCTGAAACCCTCAAAGTCATCACGCTGCACCCGCTCACAAAGAAGGCAAGCTGAAATGTACGCGCTTCTTGTCATTGACTTCGTACTTTTACCACGGCGATTGTTGGCGTGGGGGGGGTGCCCTGACCAATTTTTCCTTTGCCATCTTGCCCCAAAAACGGATATTTGCGGCAAAAATGCTGCCAAGCGTTGCTTCAGTGCTCCGAAAATCTGGCGAATACCGCGGTGTTCAATGCCACTCGATTTGCACAGTGATCAGTGGAAGGCCAAGCCGCGAAAACATGCGTTGTCTGCAGCCCCCATTGTAAGGGTTTCACTCAATAAAAAAAAAACGAAAAAAAAACAACAACAAAGTAGCATGCGGCTTTGCTGCAATATAACGTGCGCGCCCGCGCCTTGTCATCTTATCGCGAGGGGCCTTGCTGTTCCATAGTTCTAGTCAGAAGCGTCATGCCGTAGCGGACAGGATGAGATAAGAGGCGCTGCCCAGAGACGAGCTAGAGACTAGCTTGTGACAACCTAGCCGATATCTGGAAGTAATGACACGGGGCGGCCTCTCTCGCATCCACCGTGGTCCCACGTAATTCGCGCCAGCAGCGCCAAATCCTCCCCTAGTAGTGCGTGGCCTGAGAAACGTTGCATTAATCGCCATGGCAACGAGGGGCGAGGGGAGAAAGGCGGTTGCTGACGTCGCGGACGCTGCTGACGTCATTTATCCCGCGGCAGCCAGGCCGGCCCACCGCGCGCCGGCCCCCCTGAAACCGACGCTCGTCCAACTTTCGCGTCTGCCGCCGGTCGCTGCCTCATGGGCCGCTCGGCAATGGCACAATGGCACCAGGCGCGAAAGTTGGACGAGCGGCGCCGATGACTCGAAATGGCCGCCGCCCGTCGTTTGTTATGTGTGCAGTAACGTGTTTAATAATTGAACGAAGGAAAACATGTAGGTAATAGTACGTTTTCTGGTGTCAAATTGTTGTCTTTGTGGCGATAATAATTGGAGTGTTACACAAACATTATTTTTGCTATGCATTTATTCAAAATTCATATGAGGACGTCTTGATTCGAAGTCATGAAAACACATGTACTACACAATATATTGCACATACATTTTATGTACACAGTATTGACTAAGCAAACAAAAAATATCACATATGCAAATTTAGGCATACAATATTGTACAATAGGTAAAAAACGTCCTACATACACATTTACAATAACACGGTTAGGCGGCTAGTTGGTATTCTGAATTCATGGCTGTAACTTTTGCGCAACTTTACACGGTGACAGGTACAGGTCTTCGAGTCCCTTTTTGTCCTCCGTCTAAAGTTGCGCAAAAGTTACAGCCATGAATACATATTAGGTACACAATACTTGATTACGAAAGAAGAACTTCGAAAGTTCTAGTCCCTACACAGATTTTTTTTTTTTTTTCGCACACGCGGCGGGAAAGAAAAGAACTTGAAAGTTCAATCAATGTATACTTATTTCTTTGGTCACCTCGAGACAGGAATGTTCTTTAGACATTAAAAAAAATTCGTTTCAGTTCAGAGACACAATAATTGGGAATCTATATGTTAAAAGAAAGCACGCACAAGTATGCTTCAAGCCCTGCCTTTCGGGCGAGTTAACGCAAACTCTGAAAGAAAGCGTTGACCCGCCCATTAACCTGCATACACTTCCGAGAAATCATGTTCACACCAACAAAATGCAGCCATAAAAAACTGTTGCAACAAATGACCGCACTGTAGACACTCTTTGCTGGATATATCTACGTACAAAAAACAATGCCCAACCATGTGCACGTCGTAGAACACAGAACACAAATCGAATGCACCCGTCTTTTCTTTCAATGGCGCGTGAAAGTAACAGTTGCGCTTGGGGGGGGGAGGAAGGCGGGGGGGGGAGAAGACACCCAGAAAAAAATTCCCCCGCATTTCCCGAGGGGGAGAATGTGAAAGTGCGAATGCACGGTTGTCGGCCGCTTGCGGCGCTTGCGCTCGGCCCGCAGCCCACCGCCTTGCCGCCTTCTCTTCCATCTCTTCCATCGGGTTGTAGTATCACGTGTACACCACGCAGTTATCAAGCCGCCGCTATAACGCCGCTGAGTCGCCAACGCACGCGCTGACGACGTAGTTTGAATGCGTTAAAGATATAAGGCGCGTCTAACACTGATATCACCGTCGCGTCCGTGGCTTGGTCGGTAGCGCGTCGCGCTGCGGCCCGCAAAGTCCTCGGATCGAAACCTGGCGCCGGATGCTGTTTTTTCTTTAAAGAGCACTGCGGACGCCGCCGCCGCCGACGCCGGCGGGGATGGTTTGGGGTCGCTTATAAAGAGCATTCGCTCTTAAAAAAAAAAGAAGCTTTCCTGTATTTTAAGCCGCAGATATCGGCCAAGTTGTTACAAGCTACCCTCTAACTCGCGGTCTGGGCAGCGCCTCTTATCTCATCCTGTCCGATACGGCATGACCATTCTAACTTCAGAACTATGGAACACCAAACCCATTCGCGATAAGATGACAAGGCGCGGGCGCGCAGTTTAGATTGAACAGCAAAGCCGGCAATGCTACTTGGTTTTATTTTTTTTTAATGAGCGAAACGCTTGCAATGGCGGCTGCAGACAACGCATGTATTTCGGCTTGGCCTTCCGCTGCTTCATGTGAAAATCGACTTGCATTGAACACCGCGGGTTACGTCAGATTTTTCGGAGCTCTGAAGCAACGCTTGGCAGTAGTTTCGCCGCAAATATACGTTTTGGAGCAAGACGGGGGAGGAAAAAATGCTTAGGGCGCAGCACCTCCACGCCATCAATTGATGTGGTAGTATGTACGCCATGAAAGGCAAGAAGCGCGTACAGTTGAGCTTGCCTTCTTTGTGAGCAGGTGCGTCGTGATGACATTGGATGGATTGAGGAGAGTCACCGGAGGAAACGTCCAATGAAGTCGCAAACCATCCTCGACTTGGGGCCCAAACCTAGACTCATACCTGCTGCACGAAACAACAAAAAAATACCTTGATAAATATACTGAATCGACGTTCCAGCAGTTACTAAGGCAATCAAAAAACGGCAATGCCACCACAAATTGATCTTGCGAGCAAGTGTGTGCGTGCAAAGACGCGTTTACTTCTACTAAAACTTTGCGTACCTGCACAGCTGGGATATATTTGCACATTAGTTCCACTCCAAGACGAGTGACATGTCTCATTAACTTCACGTTACATGCGCGAATTAATTTGAAAACAGAAGGGTGCAACCAGTCCGCTTTTAAGGAATTCACTATCACTTGTACAAAGCTAATTTGCTTACCTGTCGTCTTTGGAGAAGGCGAGAAACTTGGTCGAACTGTACCGCCCTGTGTTGCTGCACCACAGAACTGCGCAGGAGTGGTAACACTCCTTCCTCCGCTGCCCATATTTAGAATACATTCGAATGTATTTTATAATGCAGCCAAACTTTCCGCCCGTGGAAGCGTTTAGGCAACCCGCGCAACCCTTCGCACGCCGGCTCGCTCACGACGTACCGAACTGGCCCGCAGTGCGCGCCGAGAGAAAGAAAAAAAAAATATTGGCGCCGGTGAGCTGTTGCGCATGCGTGAGGAGGCGCGGGAAGCGTTGACGGTGTGGAAAGAAAGAAACACTGAGGGAAAGGGAAGGGCCACGCCGCAGCACCGTGCCGCTAGGATCGCCACAATTTCGGAAACCGAAATTAGCCAAAGTCGCCGACCAGTGGTAATGAGCACGGTACATTCTGCTAACAATACAGGAACGCTTTTTTTTTTTTATGGGCGTCTCTCCGCCCCACCACCCCCCTCCCGGCATGAGACTGTTCACGGGCCATTAAAAAAAAAGACGGTGCGTTCGATTTGTGTTGCGATTGTTTTCTGTGCTGTACGACGTGGTTGCGCATTATTTTTGTACGCAGATATAATCCAGCAATGAGTGGTCAATAGTGCGGTTTTTGTGTTGCAACAGTTTTTTCTCGCTGCATTTTGTTGGTGTGAACATGATTTCTCGGCAGTGTATGCAGGTTAATGTCCGGGTTAACGCTTTCTTTCAGAGTTTGCGTTAACTGGCCAAAAAGGCAGGCCTTGAAGCATACCTGTGCGTGCTTTCTTTTAATTTATAGGTTCCCGATTACTGTGTCTGAACTGAAACGAATTTCTTGAATGTCTAAGAATATTCCTGTCTCGAGGCGAGCCCAAGAAATAAGTATACATTGAGTGGGACCTTTCAAGTTCTTTTCTCTCCCGCCGAGGTGTGCGCGAAAAAAAAATCTATAGTGACTAAAACTTTCGAAGTTCTGCTTGCGTAATCAATTATTGTGTATTTAAATGTGTATCTCGCACGTTTTTTTCCTATTGTGCAATGTTGTATGCCTAAATTTGCATGTCATAATTTTACTTAGAGTCCAATAGTGTGTTCATAACATGTATGTGCAATATATGAGAGTAGTGCATGTTTTTTCATGACTTCGAATCAAAGATGTCCTCATATGAATTTTGAATAAAAGAAAACCGAAAAGAATGTTTGTGTAACGCTCCAATTAATATCGCCACAAAGACAACAATTCGACACAAGAAAACGCACTATCCCAAGAACCACGGACGTCCGTGGGACGTCCGAAATACAGCCGGACATCCAAGCCCAGTTTGGACGGCCACTGTACGTCCATTTTTGGACGTACATTTTCGGACGTCAGTGGACATCCAGAAACGGATGTACAAGTCCGAATGACATCCGCCAACGGACATAAAAAGTACTATGAACGTCAAATAATGGCCTAAATCGGATATAAAAGCAAAAACAAAAAAGACACTGTGCTTTTCAATTAAAAGCTTTTGTACATCAACACCCTGGCTTGTAGGTTTCAAGTTTCATCTGAATATTTCTAAAATTAAGCTTAATTTTTTAATTGTTTTGAAGCACTTCACCAACTCCAACGACGATCTTTTGGGGAAGGGTATATAAGAATTGAGAACCGCTAACGAAACGTGAAGCAAGTTCACTGTGTTCATGCATGCCGTCTGCCCGGTAGTGCGCTAGCCTTGCGCGGTGTACTGTACGCTCGTTGTTAGCTTGTCGTTATGTGATTCTGTAAATTTTTACTGAACATCCAAAATACAGCCGATTCCGGACGTCCGACTGGACGTACGGAAGTGTTAAAACCGGACGTCCAACGGACGTACAAGGTACGTCCATCGGCCCTGAAACGGACGTCATACGGACGTCCGCTACAGCCGGAATGGACGTACGGCGGACGGCCGACGGACGTCCCGGTGGTTGCTTGGGATATTACCACATGTTTCTTCGTTTCAATTATTAAAACGCGTTACTGCACACACATGCCAAACGAGGGGTGGCGGCCATTCCGAGGCATCGCCGCCGCTCGTCCAACTTTCGCGCCTAGTGCCATTGCCGAGCGGCCCATGAGAAGCGGCCGGCGCGAAAGTTGGGCGAGCGTCGGTTGCTGCGGCCGGCGCCCGGCGGCCCGGCCCGGCTGCCGCGGAAAAAATGACGTCAGAAGCGTCCGGGACGTCCCCAAACCTCCTTTCTCCCCTCTCCACTCGTTGCCATGACGATAAATGCAACGTTTTTCAGACGCCACGTACCACTAGGTGAGGATTTGGCGCTTTGGGCGCGAATTACGCGGGACCACTGTGGATGCTAGAGAGCCGACCCGTGGCCGAACTTTATGATTCACGGTCGGCGACACACCCATCAGCTGTTCCGTCAGCTTTAGTGAAGCCAGCACCGCGCCACTGAGCCGCGGCGACGCACACCCGAGCCGATACCGAGCAGACCGGTTGCTCAGTTTCGGTTTGCTGCTGCGCGTTTTAGTAGTCAGCTTTCGCGTGCTCTTCCGCCATTGAGTGTCCACACTTCTAAAGAACAGGTATCCTGTACACTCTGGTTGCCCTCTTGTTCTCATCTAAATGTTTCCTCAAAGCGTAGTGCTTCCCAGCCTCAATCATAGCCTTACGATGAGCTCCCAGTGCTAATCTGCCGACTGCCTTCTCGTTAGCCTCAAGTCCCGACAGGATATTTGACTTTAAGCATAATACGGCATTAGAGAACGTCAGCGCCGGCACCATTACCCCTTTAAAGATACCTCGTACTACCTCGTACACTTATTGTATCCCCGAAGTGCTCGATGCTTCATTATTATTAAGTTTCGTCTCCCTTTCAGTTTGAGGTGTTCGTCATGGGCATTCAGGTAGCCTTTTCCTTCGTTAAGCCAGTATTTATGCTGATTTACTAATGGTACGGCTTCCTGTTGAATGCTTACTGACCCTGTATTAGCTTTCTCTGGGTTAAAATTTCGGCCTAGGGCGTTGTGAGTCCCAGTACAAGTGGTTGCTGGAAATTCGAGGGCTTCTTTGTAGGCCTTGCGTGTGATAGCGTCTAGCTTCCGGTGTTCTGCATCAAGAAGGGTAGCGTAGAAAGCGAGGTATACGCATACACAATTCTTGAGACTATTAATGAGTGAAGCAGATCTGTCCCGCTCCTCTATGCCGTGGTTTTCGCTGGCAAATGCGGCTGATCATCTCGACCATCCCTCTGCGGCACTGACGTTTACGCCGGAGAACTTGCACGCCGGGCACTGCCGCAAGCCTGAGGAGGACGAAATGGGGGCGAGACACTCACTCGTATCAGTCATCACGTACACCAACAGTATACAAATGCTCACACGGCGCACCGTCCCGTTACTGACCGCGCAGTCACACTCCCGTAGAGTAAGTAAAAGGTGGCCCCGGTAAGTCACCCTTTGGCAAAGAGCAAATAGTCATCCTCCGGCAACTCCAAGCGAACACATTTCCTCGTCCCACGCAGGTATACATCCACAATACACGATCCCCTCTGCAGGCACTGCGACATCCCGGCTATGGCCAGTCGAACCCGGACAGCTAGTGATCCGATCGCCAATCGTATACACACGAACAGTGGAAGAGCGATCCTGGCACCTGAGAGCCACTGAAGGTGGCACCCATTCCACGCCACGTGCATCCCATGTGCAACCCCAGCAGACGCAAAGCCAGAGTCGCCAGAGTGCGACACCTGAGCCGACGGAAGCACTCCTCGGCACCAAGCACCCGTTACGCCGACTTCACTCAAACCCCACCGTTTCTCTGCTTGACCCGAGCAGTCACCGACGCTGAGGGCACCATTCTCCATGCAGCTGCATACCTCTATTATGGTCCCTAGAAATATTTCCAGGGACCATACCTTCATCTACCTTCAACCAGGCCTGAGGCCACCGCCGGTGTCCTCGCAGCACCCACTCACCCCCCCCCCCCCCAACCTATTATCACCCGCGTTCCCCACAGGGCCGGGCATTCTGCGACGGCCACCCTCCATCCCCTGGCTGCCTATTTCACCTACATCCTTACCCCCCACGCCACCCAATTCATCCTCACTGTCGAAGAATACCGCATCTGGGGCTGACTACAAGCCGGCACGTGCTCGTTTCCCACATTTCCCCGTACACTTCATGCATATCACTGCCCGGACTGCAATTCCCTGGCCACTGTCCACGTCATCATCATAGGCCCTGAGCGCCCTTTTCCTCTCCTTTCCCCGAACGCCAAGAAATGGGAATGCGCGTTTACCAACTCGGACCTGCAGGAGCAGCGTCTCTAACGACATTTTCGTTCGAGTTTCGCCACATATTTATTCGTCTCTGTCCTCTCTGCCTCTTTTTTTTGTGTGGTTATCCTGGCAGTCTTCTGCTTCTGCACCATTATTTACACATTTCAACGCTTTGCCGCAAGCCGGCACATTTTTCTTATTTCAGCGCGCGACAGGCATTTCTTGGGTCAACTTTCCCGCACGACACAGTTATGCAAGAAACCCTCACACGTGTAAACCTTGCTCAAAATCACAGGGATTGAGTGGAGCTAGAGTAAAAAAAAACTAAAAGCAATATTTGTGCTATATAGTGGCACGAGTACGTAACCCTGAGGCCCTGCCTGTTACCTATAACAAATAAAAGCCGCTTTCTCCACAGAAAGACGATTAAAATGGGAAGCCTAAATTTCTCCCGTGCAACCCGAGTTAAAGTCCGAAATCCAAACTGCTTCGACCGTGTCGGAATGGCGCAATCGGACAGCCATCGGCTTCGTAACACGAGGGATTTAGGTTCGATTCCGACCACGGGAAGAGTTTCTTTTTCTCTGCGTCATCATCATCATGTGCCCTCCCACTGTGTAAAGTTGGCTTTCCAACAGTATGTTTTACACTACGAACGACATCATAAGGGAGGCATAGAAAGTTTCGCTCTAAAGAACCTTGTCATATACCAACCACTCACATGCCCAGTTATCTTCACAGACGCTCGTTGGGGGATAACTGCAAAGCTTTTTGTTCCACCGCTTTGACACCCTGTCTTTATAATTTATACTAAATCATTTTTGTGCCATATTTTTATCGATCACATGACAAAGTGGGTGTGTAAAGTTGATCCCTACACCAAATTATGTTTGTTCATGGGTATGTTTAGAAGCTCCATGAAGACAAAATACAAGTTTTTTTAATTCAAAATACTTGGTGCTTTGTAGTGCCCCTGGCACTTGTCTGGCAGCAGATGATGCTTCACTGGGCAGTCGAACATTTAAAGCCGAAATTTTATTTCTCCCGCTAAACCGTACGTGCTTCGCGTGACATCAGCGAGGACGTGTTCAAGGAAGTTACTTGAAAAGGAAGTTAGTATGTTGACTAAGGCTTCTGCTAACGGTGAAAAGTGTCTTTCGTTGTACACTAAAAGCTCGTTAATTCGAACTCGGTTAATTCGAACTTACAGTTATTCGAACTGAAGCCGTGGTCCCAGCACAGCCCTGTATAGTTCAATGGGGGAAAACTCCCGATAATTCAAACTCGGCGGCATCCAGATTGCTTAATTCGAACTTGGATCCCTTGGTTTCCATCGCTCCTCGCAGAAGACATCGCAGTGGTTACAATGTGTTGCAAATCCAAAACAAACCAAATTTACTAGAGATGCAACACAACGAAACAGAAAAACAACATAGTAGCGTGCTTGCTACGCTGCTGCGATAGCTTATTTTGCTGCATGCCATTGCAGGTTTTCTTTGTGCCACGGTTGCTGGTCTTAACTCTATGGGTCTGGGTCTGCGATCATGTGGCGAGCGCAACGAACATGTAGTACGAGTCCAGAGGTGGCTTCGTTGTGTTCTGCCTACGCAGTGTGGCACGATGTCCATTCATTCTAGCGCCCGCCCGCTAATTCGAACTCCGCTTAATTCTAACAACTTTATGGTCCCCTTCGAGTTCGAATGAACAAGCTTTTACTGTAGTTTGTTTACTGTCCGCCTTCATAGTTAGTGCCAGGATGCCGCTCCGAACCGCTGTCCGAAGTTCAGTTTCTGACTGGTTTTGTGCCTGGCCTACTTTTGTTACAGTTGATAGTAATCATCCATGACACTTTGGGCATGCTCGACAAACAGGGTCCGTAAGTGGCGATGTTGCTTATGCCAGTTGGCCAGTGTCGTGTCAGTCCCAACGCGCCCGACGTCTGTGCAGCTTCGGCCGTTATAGTGCGTGCCGTTTGCACTGGTGCTTCTATGTTTACATGTTCGTAACTTTCCTTGTTTTCCCCACCATTCTTACTGCTATAAAAAGAATGTGCACTAAATTTAAGTGCAAAAAGCTTGTCCTGCAAGATCCCTGTTTATTTGCGTTGGATTTTGTCGGCCTCAGCGAATTGCAATGAGCAGCCCATGATACGTCAAAGTTCAATGTGGGAAAGTAGCTGGGTGTCACCTGCCTTCTCTTTGTTTTCTTGATTATACAGCTTATTTTAATGAATTTTTCATTAATAATGGTATCAGTGCTATTCCAACAAGGCAATCTTTCGAATGAACCAAACTTGCATTTTGTCTTCATTTTGTCTTTTGTGTTTGCATTTTACCTTCAGTTTGTCTTTAATATCGTTAAGTAAAGATATTAAAATTAGAAAATACTGATTCAATTCACAGTGTTCTTATTTGTATTAGATTCATGATCAGACATTGTTGTTGACATGCCCCCAACCAAGAACTTTTTCTTGTGCAGATCCATCACTACTACTGCCTGCGAAGACAACTTCTACCTCCCGCCTGTAAAAAGGCTTTGACATGTCAGGCTGTTTCTAATTCAGACACAATTGTGGCGATGGGGGGTGTGCCTAACAAGTTGAAGCGAGGGTAGCAGCTTATGCGACACTACTTACCTTACAGTGGTCATTTGAAAGTGCAGCTTCTCCTACTGATACCGGCGGCCACGTTACAACACCACGTATGCAATGGCCGTACACAACGTGCCAGTGTAGCCATAGAGTTTCTCACTAGCTTGATATTGAGAAACTCTGAGTGTAGCCTGACCACTGTGCCACTTGCCTCGTAAATGAAATGTGATTAATTAATTTTTATGTATTGTGTTAACACTAAGATGTGTTGCCAAATGCAGATGCATAGCAAACATACACAGTCGAACCTCGTTATAACGAAGTACGTAGTATCGGGACAGTAATTTAGTTCGTTATATCCGATATTCTCTGTAACAGTAGAGCTACAAATCGGTTCGAACCAATCGGTAATCTGGATCCTGCAAAAAGCCTTGATACAAAAACGCATTACCTTAATATTCGAACCTACTTTAAACAAGGTAACCCTTATCTTTCTCCTTGTGGCACAAGCTCAATGAACCAGAACATAAAACGGAAAAATTACAACAGAACAAAGTTCATTTTACAAAACAGGCCTGTGTTCCTATTTTTTTGAGGAAGGATATGATCTTTGTCTGGTGGCTATTCACAGCACTGAGAAGGATGAAGTTTTTCACAGTGTCCACGAACAAAGGGGCCTTTTCTACTCCTGCAGTTTCGGACACCGGAAGTTTTTCCAAGTAGCTTCTCAGCCTGCTGGTCAAATATTTCTTCGTTAGATCCGATAGTGCACGCGGCACTGACAGCTTCACTATCGTTATAAAAGAATAAGTGTCGTTGAAATGAAGCGTGACCAACCAACGTTCGTATTTAGCTCGCTATAGCCGGTAATTCGCTATATCAGTGTTCGTTATAACGGGGTTCAACTGTATTGCATTTGGCAGGTTGACTTCAGCAACTTGGTGTCCCAATGCCTCAGCCTTCTTTTCCCACGGGAGAATCCAGTGTTGACGCACCAGGCAAACAAATATTCACTGAGTTTTATTACAAAAAAAAATGTCACCAACAACAAGAAAAACGAGTTTTCGAACGCTTTTATGGAAACATGTTCCCTTGCATGCGAACGCTCACATTGCATCATAATTTACTAGTGATGTATATAACAGGCAGTGCGTGAGTTCACACGCTTGATCCACAAAAATAGGTGATATCGCGTACGGCGCTGATGCATAGATACAATGCATTGGTGCTGCGGATGGTGAGGTGTGGGCGACGATGTGGGTGATGAGGATGACCTTGGTCTCAGCTGTGCCCCTACGCCTGCAGGGCAGTGTTGCTGAAGGTGTACTCCTTCTCCTCCTTCTCGCCGTGCGCCGTCAACTGCGGAGACACGCCCGCTAAAATCCTCTGCAAGAAAAAAAAAGTGAAACCAAGGCGTTCAGCGATGTCCTCTTTTTTTCTTCATTTCTGTGTGTGCGTGCCTTCTCTTGTGCTATGTAAAGAACACTCTATTCATGTACTAGTATCAGGTACTACCGTATTTGCACGATTCTAACGTGCACGCTTTTTCGCAAAAAGTAGCCTTCAAATTTGTGTGCACGTTACAATCTGGCGCAAACCTGAAATCAGCTTCAAAGCATCCAGCGGCATCGCCATAGACACAAACTCCTCCCAAAATCCAACTCAATCCAATCCAAGACAATCCGTCAATGACACGCGAGTACATTTTGGTGTACGTATCTTCCGTTGGGCATCAAGCTGTCACAAATATTTATTTGTAAGTTATTTTTTAGAATAAATCTCCAGATTTTCATGAGTAAACTTACCTGCGCGTTACAATCGGGGTGCGTGTTACAATCGTGCAAATACGGTAAGTGAAATCCAAACAATTGAAAAGAAACTGCAGCTCATCATCTACTTGTGAATAATATTTGGTGGAAAGAAAGAGTACCAGTTCGAATAAAACTTGCTAGTGGACAAATTCGAACAAAACTTCTTTCTTTCGAAAGATGAAGCAAATACCCATTGAATGGCTGAAGCAGAACGTTGTTAGCATCTCATTTAAGAAGTAAATAAGTGCGAACAACTCTGAAATATGGAACACTTGAAAGATCGAATCCTTAGCAGTGATTCCATTCATAAAATCAAGCTTATAAAACGAGTTGCCAAGCATACGAGGATGGGTAGCAGGAAATGAGCAGCCGACTACTAACTATCTACGGTTACCAACAACAATGGTGCCGCTTTGGTGACTCACCTGCCGTAGCGAGCCAGGCGTGGTGAGCAGAAAGTAGATCATGTAGCCGGGGATCATGACCATGGAAGCGAGCGCCATGAACCAGCCGAGCATCTCACCCCACCAGGGGTAATGTGTACGTCTTGGCGTACACAATCGGCTGGTACTTGATCACAGAGAACAGGAAGATGGCCTGCAGAGGAAGGGGGAGCCACTTACACACTGCCATCTGTGTACTGCGTAAACTATGTTACTGTGTGCATAGTGCATGAATAGTTACAAATGGCTAATGAAAAGGGGAAACATAGCGATAAGAACTGGTGCTTCCTTGAGGGCAGTGATGTGTCATTTTCATTTCTTCCACAAGCCAAAAAAAAACTATCAAATTACCAAAGGAAAATGTGTTGTTTACGTTACGTTCACAAGAACAAATTCTGCATTTGGCCCCATCATGCATGATATCGCCATTCCAATAAAGGTTGCAGGTGACAAACCTAAAATTAGAGGGGATTACATATTCAAAACTCCAAATAATTCATGGACAAGTAGTGCCTCTTGTTCAGTTCGATTCACACCACACTTCTAGTGTTTTAAGGTCAGTTTTTTTGCACATTTGAAGTTTCAAAAAAGCAAGTACATAAAAGCTGGCTCAGCTGCACCAAAATGCATTTTTTTTAGCTTCACTGCATGGCAACTCGCACTTTGGTTTGCATGACACAGCAGGTGTGCAAGAAAGACCTGAAATTCTTATTAACCTTCTACAAAACCATCATGTGGTAACTCTCATGTGCGCATTTGAGTGCCTGTACTTGCCAGTCAAAGTAGGTCATGCCAGGCACTAGTTTTCCATGCAGGCAGCACTTGACATAGCCTGAACTGTTTGCAACTGCTCAAAGAGCTTCTCCGCATTCAAATCGTATTAGGAAGCTTGCATTTCTTCTAGACTACTTCCACCAAGGCTTTGTTCCACTGCCTTACCATCTTGTCTTAATATTTCATATAGTATACCATTTCGGATCATTCTTTTATTCAGCATCACTGAACCCCAGCAATATACATTGTTTCTAGGGCCGTATATGTTTAGAAGCTCCATACACATTAAAGCTACTGTATTTGTATTCAGAAATACTGGATTTGATTTGCTGCACATTTTTATTTTTCATATTTGATTTGAAGTAACAGTTCTATATTTGCACAACTCAACTTGAACTCTAAACATATTACAAGGTATTAGAGAGTATTTTATTCTATGATCTTGACATGTTCCTTATGACAGCAAATGCTGGTGGCAGGGACAATGGAAATGAACCTGTGTGTACGTACCACGCACATGACTGGCACGAAGACAGACCAGCTTAGCCGGAACAGGATGCTTGGGCGACGACCGAGCATTTCTTTGATGTTGTCAGAGATGTTGCTCGTCCCTGGGAACATGAACAGTTAACGTTAATGTATACTTAATGCAAGCATCTGATATGGTGTGGAAATACACAGCTGTAAATACAAAAACAACGATGAAACAAGCTGTCAAGCCATGCTTACCGTATATCCACGAGAGTGCAACGGCCTGGAAGAACACTATAAATAGTAATGTGATCCCTGTGACAGCGTAGTTGTCCATTAACTGGAGGAGGTACATGCCACCCTGCAATCATGGTGGGAAAAAGAAGGAAAATGTCGGTACTAGAATTTCAAAACACGTGACTTTATTAAGTACAAGGGCGGTACACATAAGGCCCAGAAGTGAACCTTCGTAACAAACTCCATTCAAGAGCGGCACATAGCCTCATCTTATATTCCCGCTAAATATCGGCTCGATCATGAGAGATGCTTTCACTATCAGAGCATCGAAGACCCCTAACTTTGGGTGAACTTCTGACGTTTGATACTAAAGGCTCACTATCAATGCCCACCTCTCTCTCAGGTCACTTATCCATTCATATAAGGCATGTCAAGGATGACTGCTATTGCTCTGACAAAGATGAATCCCTTGTTGAAACTCTCTCTCTCTCTCTCTCTCTCTGGCGTGCAATATCACTGCGTATGCAAAAAAAGCAGCCCACCTGAGTAACCATGGGAAGCCCCAGAAGAAATTGGACCACGACCATGAAAAAAGTTATGAGCTTCCGCCGGGTGATGAGCTGCGGCCATTGGTCAATAATTCCAGCAACTATAGCTTCCGAAGGACAAAACTGCAAAAGAAACGAGAATAACTTGGTTACATTAAAAACTTACGGGCACAAAATTTAATTTCTGACTCTTGCAAAGGAAAAAATGGCGCGTAATTTCATTCTTAACCATGGAGCATAAGTTATGGCTATCACGAAGCACAAACAAGCATTTCAGCACAAAACCTCAACACATAAAGAAAGCACAAGCATTTTAGCTTACCTCAACACATAAATAAAAAGCCATCCCCAGACTGTGGTTTAAGCATAAATCATGAAATGTTTAATTATTTAATTTATTTGTCATACCCTCAAGGTCAGTAGGACTTCAGGGGCAAGAAATCATCAAAACTTTCTCATGCCTTGTTTGTACAAACAGAGCAAAAGAACAATGGAATACAGTGAGTGTTGTAAACAAGCGTGAAGAACGTCGTCCTGGAGAGTGAATCTTCTAAAAAACTGGTGTCATTTTGAAGCGACACAGCGTGGGCATGCAAATGCATGTATTCTTGGGCTGGGGCGTCGCTTCGAGGAGTGGGAAAAGGCTGAAAATAACAAGGGCACAAAGCGACATGCACTGCTTGTTTTGCTTGTCGCTTTTCACCCTTGTTACACTGCTCCTCCCTGGGATTTTTAACCTTTTCCCGCCCCTCAAAGCGACACCCCACCCCACACCGTGTCGCTTCAAAACGACGCCCATTTTTTAGAAGATTCGGCCCCTGGTCACACAATGTTGGCTAGTGCATTGTGAAACGAATGAGTATCATGGGTGACCACCACATCTGCAAGAAGGCAGTCCCAGTTTTTGTATGTTCAGAGGATGAACAACTCAGAAAAATATTTTGTCACCCTGTTCAGTATTAACTTTGTGAGCATGATCAACTCAGCGTGATGTTACCAACATCCCACCTTGGTGCATGCAAGAGCATTGTTTGCTACCACACCGCAGACGTTTCATTGATGGTCGAGTGGCTCAATTTCGTGAATATATACTTTGAACAACTACCACAGCTTTTGGCAAGTGGATCGCCAACTGCACGCTCACCAGCTATTGGCTTTCACTAGACTAGAACGTTACAAGCTTTCCTTCAGAGACTAAACATTTACTGTCTCAGGAGCAGCGGACGCATACACGTCTAACCAGCCAAGCGAATGCACTGTTCTGGTGGACGTGTGCATACCTGGCTGTTGATTCCCAGGCAGAGGAGCATGACAAAGAAGAGTATCGACCAGACTGTTGAAGCCGGCATCCTGGTGACGACCTCGGGGTACACGAGGAATGCCAGGCCCGGCCCTACAGGGGACAAAACAGAGGGGGAGGACAAGGGGAAAATGGCGATTAAAAGATAGTTACGCCCTAAAGCACAACTTGAAGCTGCAATCTATCTTTAAAATCAGAATACAACAGCGTAAAGAAAACTGGCGAAACTTGCACTAAGTTGTGCAAGGCTTGAACCATAGCAAAACTGCAGGATTTCTTTCTACATGAGCACTGAAAGACGCATCACCACGCCTTTGTACAAGTCTGAAATTGTTTATTTACGTATTTCATTCATTACTGTTTCGCACTGTGCTAGTAGTAGTCATTGTCACCTGCATCGATATCGTCGTGTTCCTCATGCCAAGTATTACATGCGCGTTAGCGCTTGACGACAGCTGGGGTGCAGTGGCGGCGCATATGTGCACAACGCATGCGCAGCGCTCCTGGAGTCGCGTCGCGGTTTCGTGGAGCAGGTGTTACGCCAGCTGTGGTGTTGATTGCTAGGCAACGCGAGGCGCTCCTTGGGGTCTTTGCCAGTTCCTTTCTTTCTTTCTTTCTTTTTTTTTGTTAATGCCACTGTACATGCCAGGGACGGTCACTGCGAGGCTTGTGCTCACGAGCACTCCGCCTTTCCTTGTTATTTTTAATGTGTTTTACAGTCAGCTACAACAGCTCCGCTGTTAAAAAAGGGGCAGAGAATACAAGCTACATTTTTACGCTGTTCCATTCTGACGTGTACCACATTACAAAACTAGGTCTATCAAATGCAAATCGATCAGACTGGCAAAATCTGACAGGAATTTATGTACATTGGTTTTGACTCATGGTAATAATGGCGATAGATAGGTACAATTATGTTCAACAATTTGTGAAATTAGCATTGGAGATTAGCATAGGAGTCACCTACCTGATTTGACGACGTCCCCTACGGACTTTTCAGCTATGTACGCCATGTGACCAAGCACGGAGAATATCACGGTTCCAGCCAGGAGGCTTGTCAAAGGATTGATGGAGCACACTATCGCCGAGTCTCTGCAAACAACAATGGGGGGGAAAAAAGCGGGAAAAATTTTCAAGCAAGCTCTAATTACAGCCTACAAAAACTGCAGAGCAATGTTTTGACCATGTTGATACAAGAAGCCGTTTTAATTTGCGCTTTTTCCACTTCTTAGTCCTCCAAATGGAGGTTTTTTTGCATGACGGTGCACATAACTGGCAATAAAGCCAACAGATACAGTAGACTTGCCATAAATCAAACCCCAGGATTTTGTTTGAATAATCAGAAGTTTGAATTATCAGAAGTTCTGACAAATATGACTCGGGGCAACATACAAATGTGTTTCAATGAAACATTCACATGTATTAATCATACAACATTCACACACAATACTGAAGTGCTATTCACAATTTGAAAAAAAAAAAAAGAAATCCACAAATTGATTACGCGTCTGCCCCGCCTGCCATCTTGGTTTTTTTTTTTCTTTTTTTTCTCTATGCCTCAATTGACACGTGGTTGCTGACGAGCGCGGTTTCACTTTTAAATGTGCATGCAGGTAACTGGCTTTATTTGTGACTGTTCATGACATGAGGATGCAAATGTGCAGCTAGAGGTGATAAACACGGCAGATATTTTCCATCAAGGATAACCAAAAAGTACGAACTAACCAAATTTACGCACTGAAGCAGTTTGAATTAAGTGGCTTTAAAATATATTGAAAACATACTGGGCCACCCAAAATTTTGAAATTTGTTTCTATTAACCGAAAGTTTAAATGACCAGAGTTTGAATTATGATGAGTCTACCGTACTTGAGTTTACTTTAGCACTGAAGAAATGGAAACGTTTTAATGATTTTAGAACATGCTTTGACATAATACCATCAATAAGCAGTCAGTGTAAAACACAAAGCTGTCTGACCATGAACGCTACAGCAGAAAACAATTCTTGTTGTTAAGGAACAAAACTGGGCTTGATAATTGATGTTACCAAAAGTAACCACTAAAATATTAATACGACTTAAGGCTGGACATCAACCAAGCCGCCCATGGACAGAATTAAATAACCAAACATGGCATTTTTTTTATTTATTTTAGTCCAAGCAAGATCCAGCGTCGTCACTTGCCCGCAGTTGATTGATGTCTAGAGCCGATTTCAGCACATTCGTATGTTGTTAGCGGCAATGCTTCATGTTTCCTTGCACTAGAAGTTGTAGTTGGTATACTAATGAGACTTCAAACTACCTACCACTTACTTTTAAGCAACACTACCTGCATAAATACACGTTGCATTGCTTTATTAAAGAATCAAACTGATGTGCATTTGTTTCAGGGTGACTGTTAATGAAGCAGAAATGTGCAAATAAGACAAGTGCACAGGGCCTCAAATAGTCCCTTAATGGGACCCTGCAACACTCTTTGAGAAGTGCAAGTAAACCTGCACGACGCTTAGCTTACACTGCCAGAAATACCTGAGCCAAATATTACATGTGTACGTCAAGCGGTGAGCGCGTAAATCGCTGTGAAAGAAGCGGAAAAACCAATCGCGCTCTCTTCAGTTCTCCTCATTATGGCTGTCCGACCGGCTGTCACTGGTCAACTTCACGGCTAATTTCTCACATTTCCTGTGACGATCCGCCGTCGCCAGCGCTGTGTGCGAACCTCTTCAATGCCTGCACTAGTAGGCACAGTTTTGCCATTTCTTTTGTGTTTTGAGTGTGTGCGGAGTTTGAGTGATGAGCTCAATACTTCCCTTTCAACCAGACCACTCGTCAACCAACGTTTATTGCTTCAAAAAGGCCCTGCCAGCCCGAGTGCGCGCTTGCGAGCAGGCACCCATGCCTGCTTTTTTGTGGCACCAGACCGGAAAGAGACCCCTCCACGTTGCGAAGAAAAGGCCGCGAAAGCGAATGCTGCGAGCCGCCCCCCTCTTCGGGAGAGAGCGCGCAGCTTTTGTCGCGTTGTCTGCAGTAGAGTTGAGAGGGAACGATTATGCGCGATTTCTCATCGCGCGTAGTTTCGGTGATAGTGAACGGATTTTCATAATTCTTGCGGGAGGAGATTGCTAGAACAATAGACTTTACCCCAAAATACATTCCAAGTAGTCGATGGTAAGTGCTGCAGGGCCCCTTTAAGTGAAATGTGTCAGTACAGTGATAGACCGCCAGTGCTCCTCTATAGTTGAAGTGACTCACAAACACCATGTGGTACTTCTCGTAACTATTCTAGCACAAAATGCACCGCCATCCTTGTTCCCCCCCAAGAAAAAAACGCATGTCACGAAAAACTGAGCGCAAAAAAAGGAGTGTCTTGCAGCAAACTCAACTTTTATACCTTTATTACAATTTTCAAACAAAAAAAGTTGATACTTTTAAAAGGTACAAGGCACATCGCGCATGTCGCGATTTTGGCAAGCGACGCGACAAGCGTAACTCAATAGCTTACAGTGAGCTAGTAGTGCGGGTGACAACATCAGGCAGTCGTCCACCCTACAAAAGTACACTGCCACTGGTCCCCACCCACCGTCTAGCTGTCACTTGCAGAGTCGCTCACTTCCAGCTGGTGGCAAGCAAGCACTGCTGTAGGGTCAGTGACCGCTCGTCACTGTTGCCTGCATTACTAGCTCACGCTAAGCTGTCCAGTTACGCTTTTCGCATTGCTCACCAAAATCGCTCCATTTGGTTAGCCTGTTAATATCACAAATTATTTAGAGTGAAATGCATTTTTGTGAATATCACTAGAGTATCAATGAGATTTCACAGTGGACAGCAAAAACCCACTGATCTGCAGTGGCGAACTGACCGGTGTAGCTTCTTCATTAATCCATTTCAAATTAAAAGATATACAATGCACAGATACCCTACATAGGAAAAATATCACTAACCAAAATGAAAAAAATAATATGCCTAATCTGTATTAGTTCATTACATATAAAACATCTATTCAAGGAATCTGAAGATTGTTTTCACCCAAAAACAACAAACCAATATTGAACAAGCAGAATTCTTCTTATCATTACTATTTTTACCACTAAGTCATGCTCTATTGCACCTATCAAATTGACTGACAATTCAGACGTGCATGACTTTATATTGCGGTTTGCTAGATGTATAAAAAAAACAATAAAACAAAGAAGCCCATCACAACTTAAGTATACTGTCCAAATACACGCACAATAAAAACAGCAGGCACATTGGCGTAGGCAGAAAGTAATGTCCAATCAACAGCAAGGGTTCACATTCACTGCAATTCACATGGGAAAACAACACACAATGGGCAAAGACTTGGAACAGCGATGGCTGTCGTGAGAAAAAGACAGGGGAGAAGGGGTGAACAATTTTCGCTCATTTGAGCGGCGAGTGCCCCAAAGAAGAGAAAATGGGTGTGGTTTCTAACCTGAAGAAATTCTGGTGAAACTTGTTGTAGCTACCTAGAGTCACCACAGAGCCAACGCCAATTCCAAAAGTATAGAACACCTGAGTGCCTGCAGCAATCCATACCTGAACGGGGAGCGCGGCGAAAAAAAAAAAAAAGACAAATGTAGTTGGCGTCAGCCGCAAGAGAACATTAACCACATCAAATTCACGAGATGCTTCCCATACCTTCACTCAGGCGGGGGTTGCAAAGACAATTTACATGACATCATAAGAAAGAGTGCTTGCCTTTGGCTTTAGCAGCTGACTCCAGTCTGGAGTGACATAAAACAGAAGGCCGTCAATCGATCCGCTTAGTGTGACACCTCTCACGAGGAGAATGAAGAGGCAAACGTAGGGAAAGATTGCTGTCACCCAGACAATCTAGAAAAGAACCAAAAACATAGTGAACATTAAACAAAACAACATTCTGCCATCCACTGAAAATTAAATGTTACAGGAAACAATATGACGTAGTTGACAATTGTCCAAAGTAAGATTCCGTAAGTAAGGAGTCTTCAGGTGAAGAGGTGGGAGATGGGACTATGGCATGTTGACTAGAACATTACAAGGTGCTGCCACATAAATTTAATGACAGTGAAAGCCAGGGCATACACACAGACAAGGCCATGATGGTCATGAAGGCACAGTAGTGATGACAAATTATCTGCAGTACTTTCAATCCTACCGGCAGTCAACTCGCAACTGTGCGTAGAGCACGGAAACTGCAGCTTATTATCACCAGTACAGGCACCACATACTGCAGTTAGCTTTTGCAGAATGACCTATAATTCTATCAACAGCTATTGTAAAACTAGCGATAGTATCGACAGTCAATTTACTGACACTTTTGCATCACCAAGGCCTATAAAAAGACATTTCGGCTGCAGGCACATGAAAAAAGCATGTCGAAAACAGAACTAAAACAAACACTTTAGAGCCGACAATCCGTAGCCCTTTGCACTAGCCACTCGCTGCCAATCCGGCTATCCGGGTACCCACAGTTCCCATGGCGGCATGTGAATCGGTGCGATTGCAGCGAGAGTTACCACTCTAGGTAATGTTGAGAAGCTCTATCCTTCACACTATGGCAGTCGCAGACGGTAATTTAAAAAATCCCAGGCCAACTCCACTAACGCGAAACCTGGTGAGTGGCGAAGCATGCAGTGCATAAGTGTATTCTTGGTGCCTTGGTGTTTTTGCCAACAGAAATGAAACCGCTGGGGGGTAGAGGTGCACAGCTTTGCTGTAAAA
This sequence comes from Haemaphysalis longicornis, assembly GCA_013339765.2. NCBI lineage: Eukaryota > Metazoa > Arthropoda > Arachnida > Ixodida > Ixodidae > Haemaphysalis > Haemaphysalis longicornis. The sequence goes on along the minus strand of CM023456.1, from coordinate 36,155,585 downwards.
GTCTCTTGTATTTGAAGCACGATGCTTTCTAGCCCGAAGCATAAACGAGTGTCCCGATGTTTTTTTAGTACGCATTACGACGCGCTCCAGCGCAAGGCGTAAACGAGTGTCCCGGTGTGTTTTTTTAGTACGCGTTACATTCTAGTGCGAGGCGTAAACGAGTTTCCCGGTGTTTTAGTACTGTGGCTACATGAGATGACGATTATGACGACGATGATTAATAACGACGGAGATTACGACGACGACGACAACAGGCAACGCCAACGGCCCCTAAGGGGCTTCGCCTCCAAAAGAACACATAGGTTCTACCAGGAACATTAGTTCCAATAGCACAGACTGAGGCATGTTGGTTCCAGACACCCTCACAGGAGCGTGTCAAGCAAATCTTGCGAAAGGAAGCGTTCGCTGTAGAGTTGCCTATGTCACACGGCATATTTTGTCTCTGCGACCTCAGCGATTCTCTCATTTCCTTTAGTGCCTGCCTGTCACTGCAGTTGAGGCAAAATTGGACATGGTGATGGGACACAGGCTGGACTGTGCCTTACCTTGCCGCTTTGATGAAGGCCCCTCCAGATGACAATGTACACAATGAACCACGACAGGAAGAGGTACAGGGCCAGTTCGAGGCGCATGTTTCCAATTTCGTGGAGACCCGACGAGATGCCAAGCACATGCCTCCTGTCGAGGGCAAGTCGAGGGTTGGGGGGAAACAAGGAGGAGAAAGAGAGAATTAGGACGGGCACATTATAATTGATAATCGTAGCTATACACTGCAAGGCCCATCTTCTTCTAAATTTCGTCTTTGCTAACACCAACTTACGTGGCAGTTCTCAGGGGAGATGTGCACAAATGAGCAATCAATACATCTGGCACTTCCAAGTTATGATTGATTCTTCTTTTTGAATGCTGGCATGAGACAGTTTGCTCAGCAGCATTACTCTACAGAAATTTTGGTGGATGCAAGAAGATATGGACGCTACATGTGCACTTGTTCTGCTGTATGGTTCTGACATTTTAATTTTGACTGGAAAGAAGCGGCTCCATCGGAATGGTCCCAACACTCAAGATGCAAAGCCATGACTGAAGGCATCCGGACCACCTGGTGCTTGAGATTGGAAAGATTGGGCTCCTTCCCAATCATTGCTTATGATTGAGAAGGAACCTACAAACTAGCTAGGCATTGTTTACGTTTGTGATGAGGATTGCAATGGCAGGGTTGCACTCACTCCCAGAACTCCACGATGGGTGTGACAGAGCCGTTGTGGGGCATGGGATGCGTGTCGTTGTACTCCCAGCAGTTGTCAGTGTTCCAGTGGTTGCCGCAGTGTTTCCACGGTAGCACCTCCGTGAACGAGGAGATCAGGTAAAAAAGAATCCAGGCCACGATCACCATGTAGTAGATGTTGGACAGCGTCACAATCGTTAGAGACGCAATCCCAATGCCTGCAAGTTGCAAAAGGGCACCGCGCGTGAGCTGGCTATTCTTGTTAAACAAAAACACATGATGCTACTGAAGCAAACATGATACTTTAGTGACTCTAACAAATGTTTGGAGCATTTCTGTTCCAATGTGAAATGCAGTTTTTTTTTTTTTGGCTCCCAAACTGCCAACATATTGTGCATCAAAGTGTGGTGCTTTGATTTTGTGTTTACTTTCAGTGTTTGTACTTGGCATGCACAGTGTTTTTCTTTCTTCTTCTTAGCATTCTGTGTTAGTATGGCCACAATAAAATACACTATGGCCACCATGCACCACACAAGCTCAACTAAAGTCACAAAAAAATTCAATTTGAGTCACAAGAACAGTTTTGTATTACTAACAGCACCCCATATTGCGCTACCCACGCTTGTACACGCCAAATGTTTTGAAATGGCAGCAGACTTCGAAACATGGCCCCGGAGCGAATGCATGGAAGAAGTGCGTACCTTTGAACATGGGCACTATGCCCCAGATGCCAATGCCGCCGCGACTCAGGTACTGTCCCATGGCAACTTCCAGGTAGAACATGGGTATTGCCGTTGTGATGAGGCAGATGAAGTAGGGAATGAGGAATGCACCTGCACAAGTATACCAGCAGTCAACATAGGTGCCCTGACAAAACTGCTGTTAGTATGGAGCACTATCAGCCGTGCATCCAGGTGGTCACTTTGGCTTATTCTCAAGATTGTACGGTCATGCTCTTGGTGAAAAAGTGGAGCAACCATAGTTTGTAGAAAAAAACTACAAAATACCCAGAATGACGAGATGTCTTGTTCGATAAGAACACATTCACCCGAGGCAATTAGGTATTTTTGTACGCTGTGGCTAGCGTTCCATCCAGACGGAACGATATACAAATGCTTGAGTTCCGTCCAGACGGAACTAGCGCTGCGGGTTATCCTTCCGTCCAGACGGAATACAACTGAGAGCTTACGTTCCGTCCAGACAGAGCCGGCATGAAATTTGTACAATTCCATCCAGATAAAAGCAAAATCGGCTGATTAGACACTATGCTCAGTCTTCAGATTTGGTGTAGAGGTTGTGCCTAGGATAATTTCACTAATGTACCGGGTTCGATTCGCCCCGGACATGCAGTGTGGCGTGATGTCTATTCATTCTAGTGTCCTCCCACTAATTTGAACTCCGCTTAATTCGAACAGTTTTATGGTCCACTTCGAGTTCGAATTAACGAGCTTTTACTGTAGTAGCGAAAAAATATTGTAGCAGTGAATGCCCCACTCACCGCCCCCATTCTCGTAGCAGAGGTAGGGGAATCGCCAGACGTTGCCCAGGCCCACCGCGTAGCTGATGCAGCCGAAGACAAAGTCCGCCTTGCCGGACCACTTGCCCCGGGCGGGTGCACCTGCGAGGTCCTGCTGACTGCCCAGTCCGCTGGTGGCACACGAAGACTCCTCGTTGTCCTCTGCCTGCGTGGTCACCATTTTTTTTTAGAGAACGCCGTCCCTGGCACCTCGTGGGGTTCGGGCTGCAGCCTCGCATGCACGCGTTGTCCATCAAGCTGCTGCCCTGCTTCTATGTAGACGAAGAGTTTTGTCCTTATTTCCACCTTGGAATAGGGCTCAAGCGTCACCTCCCTGCATCAATCCTGACCACCCTTCAAACTCTCAAATCAATAAGCCCATTTAGAATGTCCTCCTGCTTGGCCTGTGTGATGCTGCTCTCCTCCCCTTCGTCCACCACCTGCTTATAGTGCCACGGGTCTTCCAGTGGACCGGCGCGTTCACACTGGCCATCGCCTCGATCACAAATGTCGTTGACGAAGCTCGTGAAGGCCAGCACAATGACGAAGATGAGACTAAGCAGCCCCCCAGCTTTCTCTGTCACTTATGGGAACTCTACTCTTACATGGCAACTATCCAGTGTAGCAACATGACTGAATCTACATTTAAAAAATCTTGAGCACCGTGCTCGATCATTTGCATCCAAATTTAGCATGAAGGGGTGTTTGAGGGCATTCTTTAACACTACATTAACAACTGAAGTCGCCTGGTGATTGAGAAATAAATAAAACAATGTTTCACCTGTGGGGACCGCTTCCATAACTGTCTTTTCTTCTTTGTTTTTTTGCATGTTGTGAAAGGGTGGGGACATTTGTCAGTGCCAAAATTCAACACTGGATGCCACTGCATCTCAAGAATTTGTTTCGAGTGAGCTTAGGTTATTCCATAAGGCATCGTGGTTCAGAAACATCAATTTGAATTCCCTGAATGATGTCCGCATTAACTGTGTGGCATCTTTCTCCTGTATGCACTGACCAGGCAGATATCGTTGTGCAATATTCACTGCACGCACACTATGAACACAGGCTCACAGTTTGTGCTGCTTTCGAAAGGACACTTGCTGACCTGCCTGCAGATGGGCACTGGCTGGGCGGCTGTGAAGGGGGAGCCCTTCTTCCGGCAGGAACCGCTGCGACCCAGGCAGGCCAGCGTGAAGACGTGTGGCTCCGGCGCCTTCTTTTCCATGTTGCCAGCCGCTGGACGCAACTCGTGTGCAGTGTCCTGCAACCAGTTCGAAAGGGAGAAGAAATGCTAAGCAACATGACCACGCAAACAAAGCTTGGAACATTTTTGGCAGCATAAATGCTGCAAGCTTAGTATCAACATTAGCAGCCGTGTGCCATGGGACCTATAGCAAACCCCAAACACACACCACATGCAACGGTTGGAGGGGAGGGGGCAAATTTAAGGCTGGTGAACACAGGGGCACAAGTTCAATTTCTGGCCACAGCAGTTCCTTTCTTACAGAACATGTCCTGGTGCATTGTCTTCGACTCAAAGATATGTGGCTTTGTTCATCGCTCATGAGCGACAGTGGTGGTTCACGCCGTGGTTCACAGTGGTTCAGTGGTTCACGTTCAGTGGTTCAGTGTGGTTCACGTGGTTCAGTGGTGGTTCACAGTGGTGGCCAGTCTTCCCCACTAACATAAGGAGAACAAACGATAGCAGTATCTGCAACAGCTGCAACAGCAGTGATCTGCAACAGCTAACAATGGTTTTGCACAAGGTATTCTTTAATATGGTCCACACGATATTACACATTTGGCACCGCCAAACTGCTTGCCAATTTAGGCTCTAAAATAGGCTCTATTACTCCAAGTGCAAACCCAGAAGGTGGCTCGTTCCTCGTAGGGTCACCTGACCTTCAAGCTCAGGCAAGTTCAAGCCAGTGCCTCATGCGGTTGCACAGTAAAACCGTCTAATGGCTTGTTCATTCCAAGGGGACGGGTGCGGATAGGGGGATAGTGTAAGGGCGCCTGCTACCGGAAAATGATACAAAAGGCGCTGACTGCATCCAAGTTCACTGCGCGTCCATGCCGCTGAGCAGCATCTGCGTTCTGTCTTGTAGTTTGTAGTACAATTGTGTGCACTTTCACTGCACGTTCTCAGTACGAAAACCGAGCTGTTACTCAACAAACTTGGTTTAACCGCGTTCAACCACGGCTAGATTTTTTGTTTGACCTTTTCGTTGTTACGACAGAACCATCACCCCACCCCACAAATCTCAAAATGTCTCTGTCGTAATGTGGCAGCATTTCCACTCACCCCTCACAAAGGTGCCAAGAAGAAAAGAAAAGGAGTCAAATATTGCATGTAAAAAAACTACAAATCCACTATCTGGCTAGCGGATTTGTAGCAAAGAAGAAAGGGGAAAAAAGCACCTCCATGCGATAGCAGCTAGTGGCAGGAGGAGTTAGTTCCTGTTAACTCAATCATGTCAATCTAGTCATAGGTCGTGATACTATTCTCGGCGCTTATCAAATACAGCGCGGCGTGGTAATGTCGACGGACTCGGTATGACGCACTTTCGGGCGCGTCGAAATGCGCCGAAAGGACACAAACATCCCTTCCTGCCAGACACTGCATTGGCGAGCGTGGAGTGCTCCCTCCCGCCGTCGCCTAGGGAACCCAGCCCCTAACGCCGGCTTCCCTAACGTCGCCAGGGAAACCATGACGCGCGGTAGCTCGACATGCTTCCGCGCAGGCGGCGGACCGGAGGCCAAGGTCGCCGCCGGGGATGCCGTCTGGGAGCCCCGCGCGTTTGCTCTCGCCGATCTCGCGTTTTCACTTCGTTCTGTATGCGTTCATCGTTGGCATGTCCGCCGTGCGATGGTGTTTGTTGTTACTGTTCCCATAGTGCGGTGCGCTTGCAACAACGTCACGCTGCAGTTACGCCTACGGTGCGCCAACACCCGCTATTGCACAAAAGGTGAACAACCAGCCGCGATTGCACAGTTGGGAAAATTTTGGAAACGGCGCTATTATCCGTTACTCCCTCTGAAAATTTTCCCGTCAGTCTGGGAGGAATTCCAGTTATGTGAGACATGCAGAGCTAACAATATATATTAAACGTCCCAAAAGACATTTAATTAAATTAAGCTGAGGAGATTGTTAAAAGTGCCCTGTTTTCGAACAGTATTTTTCTTTTGCGATTGGGTTTTGACGAGGGGTAAAAAGTCTACTAAGGATTTTTTTTTCCTTTCACGCTTAAATTTATCTCATCTCACCCGCCGCGGTTGCTCGGTGGACAATTAAGGCGTTGTGCTGTTGAGCCCAAGGCAGAAACCGTTTTTCTGATGGAGCCGAAAAGCGAAAACAATCGTCGAGATTTCCCATGAAATCGAAATTAATAGCCCTCCACTACGGTGCGCCTAATAGCCCATTGTGTAGCTTCGGTGCGTTCGACCCAGCTATAGAAAATTCGAAGAAAGATATCGCATGAGGCATTTTCATATTCAAGTTAGCCACGCGTAACGAAAGCGGGCTCTGAAAACAGCTGATCTCTCATCTTAGTTTCGATTAGATTAATACAGAAACAGGAAATATAGTGGGCCTCCATTCAGGCGGTGGCCGATTACCCAACGAATCTGTTTGGGTTTCACTGAGTTGCACACATGCACGAAACAAAAACAGAATTGACTGAAGCACATTCCAAACGAGTGTCGCGGAAACTGCTGCGTCTTGCTAGTCGGCAAGCTCCACGTGACTTGCGGTGGGAGCGGCGGTGTCGCGTTCGTCTTCACACCCTCTCCGCGGATCTAACGCAGCGCCGACGCTACACTCACTTCACCCTCTGCTTCGCCTAGCTCGGATACTGCTGCGCCGTGCCCCCTCAACCTGCCCGGATTTCTGCACACGGACATTTCCTGGCTCTGGTACCCAACCTGGAACGCATGCGAGGATTCGCTGGGAAAAACGAAGGACAAGGGGGAAAGTTGCCCGTCTGCACCTGGCGAATGTCTCTCGAACAGTACACCCGGTACTCACAGACATGTTTAAGCAAACTCGGGCGGGGCACAAAGAAACAAAGAGAAGCGGAAAAAAGAACAAAGAAACACCCCCATGATGAAACCACCAGTTGATGGTTTAAGAACAGGTTTACGGAACTAATCTAGACCCGACAGACGAAATAACCGCCGCGTTTCTGACGGGCGGCCAGCGAACGAGCTAAATAAGAGAGGTACGCGTAAAGTGCCACATTAATTAAACGAGAGGGAAGGCGTCACGACAGGTTGTCTACTTTGTCCGCCATAAGGTCGCGGAGGAGTGTTATTGATTGACCCGGCCGACCAAACGCAGCCGGCGCCGCACCTAGCACGTGACAGAGGCGCGGGCAGACTCCTCTACGCGCCGCGCAAGCTGCAGGCGCTGGTTTTCGGAACGAACGGTTGCGCGGTCGGCGCGGCGTTGACTCATCGGCGTTGACTACGACTGCCGGGTCTCAGAGGTGTGATTCACTTCCATTAGCCTCCCTTCGGCGCTGTCGACAGGCGCAACGTTAGTGGCCACCTGCAGGTTCTGCCTGCTGCAGCCACAGTGGACGCTCAAGAAGGCATTTATTTCGCCGAAAAACTACGGGGCGCCTAAGCTTATTCTCTTGTGATATGAAAATGCGTGAGCATATCACTTCTCGCCGAGTCTTGAGCTGCTGAGTGTATGATATATAACAGGACGGCCAACCGGCCCTTTCAGCCAAGTTTCGTTCGCAGTGCTTCGTTTTGCAAATCATCATCATAATCATCACCAGCCCACTGCAGGGCAAAGGTCTCTCCCGTTAATCTCCAATTAAACTCCCATTAAACTGCGACCAACTGATACCCGCAAACTTCTTGATCTCATCTGCCCATCTAACTTTCTGCCGCCCCCTGCCACGCTTAGCTTCTCTAGGGGTGCACTCTGTTATCTTGCCTTCGCATTACATTCCCTGCCCACGTCCATTTCTTCTTCTACACCACTCTAGAGGCGAAGCACCTTAGGGGCTCGGGCTGTCGGCGTCTCATGTAGTCACGGTACTAAAACACCGGGACACTCGTTTTCCAACGCCTCGTGCTAGAACTCTTCGTCTTCAAAGACCCCCAACGGTTTCATCTCCATGGGCAAAAACGCCAAGGCCTAAGACGCCGAGCGCTCAGCATCGAAACCGTATTGTACACTTCATCATAACTACGAAACCGCATCATACACCGAAACCGTATCATCGAAACCGCATTAGATTTCACGTTAGTGGAGATGGTCCGGTGTTTTTCAAAAGATGACGCCACTCTCCTTGACGAGCACGGTGCTTTTGGGCTGCTCGCTAGATGTGGTCGCAGACGACGATGTAGACGCTTCCTCTATTTCTGTTGCCGCGTTTCTGTACCTCAGGCGCAAATTACGCGCCTTGGGCGAGCCTGTGTCATTTAGCAAAAGGCTAAGATTGCCAAGCCGGAATTTTGCGGACAGCTTCCGGTCACGCCGTTTGGTTACGCCATCTCGCCAACTAATTAAAAGTTGACGAGTAAATGGGTGAGAACATATACTGCATAGCAATTGTGAACATTTTATTTAACACACCAAACCCCAAAGAAGGGCCGTGAAAGCATGCAAGTGTGCCGGCCTAACCTAAACTCAGGGAGAAAGTACTACTTTTACAGCTGTAATATACTTCGTATAGTCCCTCCGTAACGGTCGGACGTCGGGTGGAAAACAGCAAGGCCTGTTTTCGAAATCTCTAACTCATTAATAGAACACTAGGCCATTTGGTGCCGACTTGTGGAGTAAAAGCGCAAAGACGACCGGATGAAAGCGAAGGCCATAGGACAAGCGGACAGGCGCTTGTCCTGTTGGCTTCCTTTTCTTACCGTCATCCTTGCGCCGTTACATCACGTAAGCACAGCGCGTGGTATTTTTCGAGCCTTTTCGCTTTTCTTTCGCTAGTTGAACATGTCATACCAACTGGCTCAGACAGCGGCAACGACGGTGGCAACTCCTCCGATAGGCAGCATAGTCCAGTAGCCTCAAATGTGAAGCTGGCGTGTTTTAAAGCAGCCTCACCGAGGAGCTATTCGAAAACGTTAGGAATGCACCAGCTTGTGTTGGCATGTACTATTTTGAGATATGAAAGGGAACACAGGAACGCGTGGCAAACAGCCTCGAAACAGGCTCGGAGCGATACGCGGATGGCGCTGTGAAAAACAAAGGGGGAAAGGAGGGCGCTCTTCCACTAACAGTTGGCGCTCCCACCGCGCTGGCATTTCTACAAAGCACCAGCCTACGTCATTTCGCCGATAATATGGCATCCTCGGACAGCCTATAAGACGCACAGTTAGAACAGCGTCCCCCTTTCCACTTTGTCACCGACGGCGGCCGTTGCGTATCACTCGTAGCTGGGTCTGAGGGTGTTTTCTACGCGTTCCTGTGTTCCCTTTCATATTGCTCATAATAGTACGTCTCAGTCACGAACGAGTGGGCGAGGATCCTTGTTACAGAACTGGAACGATGGGGGCCATTCCGCAGGTTGATGCGAGGGAAGCAGTTTCCACCTAGTCATTCTACGAATCTTATGAGGGTAGAGGTATACACAACCCAAGAAACCGTCACCGCCAGAGCCTCGGACGTCGCGGGGGCCTTTTGAGCCTCCGCCACCCGCCTACCCTGAAACCCAGTGTTAAAGAAAGTGGCACTGCTACTATTATTCTACTACCCTTCGCCGTTTTAGTCGTCATCAAGAGCGGGAATAATAGCGATGATGATGACGATTAAACGTCGCCAATTTTAGCTTGGCGTAAGTCACCTTCTGTGGTAAAGATGGTCTCGTTCGCTCGTTAAATAACCTCATCTGGAAGAGGCAATAACTGCCGAAAGACCGTTGAAATTTCGGGTGCATCCGATTTCAGATGGTGGAATACGTGGCCAATCTCAAAGGCTATCGTTCTGGCCGGTTGTCATCGACCTTCGTGGTGCTCGCTTGCCCGGTGAGATGTCTGGCACATCGCATTGATTCGCGCCTGTACTATCTGCGCCTGTAGCGTTCGGTTGACCCGAGCTGGACTCGAGCAATTCAACAGCCTTAGCTTCAACCGTCTCTGCTGGCGCAGCACCCTTGGTGTAAAACTGAGTGCCTCACAGCAGCCAACTTCGCGTAGAAAGAAGGGCTGAATATCTGCTCTCAAGTATGGCTGTACACAGCGCAGGATCATTTCTACGCGCGAATTAGGTAGAAATATCACATTTTGCATCCCCCCCCCCCGCCCTAAAAAAGAGTAATAATGTTACCAGTGTATCCAGTAAAAAAAATGCCGCAGTAGCTATGAACCAGCCCGTAAACGACGCACTCCAGGTAAACGTGCGCGAACTTGGGCCGACGCCCGCGATCTATAAAGACGCCGCAAGCCACTAAAGTAACGTTGTATTCGTCTGCCCCGAACGCGCAGTACACGCAGGTGTGCTGCGGTTTTCTCACTGCCTAGATACGACAGGAAAAAATATAAAAAAAGGATGGGGAAGGCAGAATGATTCCCGGTGAGCATGTTACGAGCACAGCTGCTCTCTAAAACAAAGCAGCTGCCTGCCGGAACAAGCACCATTGAACTATTTCGCGCCAGCGTTTCAATTGCTCCGGAAAGAAAAAAAATCAATCCTTAAGACGAATTGATTTACTTTGTTTCACATTCTTCTTGTTCCACATCCACGCGCACCGTCGGCACATCTTTCTTTCTCTTCCAGCGTGACTATTTTACCGGAAACCATTATATTTGCGCCCATGCAAATTGGGTTTGTCTCAGGCAGCTTAATTAGCTTAGCTGCTTGTGCGTTCTCTCATTCGGATGCGCTTTTCCAGTAGCTTCGTGGGCGGTGAACGGGCGTGGAAAGTCACTTCTCATTACTGCCGAGTTAAATGCGCGCTATGGAACGGCCCGTGCTGTGGAACGCCTGGTGCGCTTTTCTCTTCCGAAGGAGGAGGAGGAGTTTTTTGTACAATGGTTCGCTCAAGGACGCTGTAGAACGACGGGACGTTCGCTCCCAGAACGATGAGGCACAAAAGGTTGTGGCCTGAAAATACGGCAGCTACCAGCGAAGGAGGTAACCGCCGCGGACGAGGAGCGCAGCCAACGGGTTCCGTCCCCAGCGAGGCGGCTCAGCGGCGCCGCGTTTCACTCTCTCGCGCACCGGGCCGGGGCCGACGCCCGGGGCCCCTCATTGGCGCTGTGGAGAGACCGAGCCAGGCGCTTTTCACGCAGCGTCAGAGCGCGGCTCTACTCATCGCATATATTTGCGGCCGGTTTTACGTGTTGTTCTTGTTGTTGTTTTCTGTGAATCTCTTTAAGTCGACGCGGCTCTATGTTTAGCGTGGCAGTGCCAAGCTGCTCTGCGGGCTGCCGCAGCTGCCAAGTGAGCCCCTCTAAATGATGCCTCGCCAAGTGGATTAAATGAACGCTGCGGCATCGCTCTAGTCGAGATGTTATTGTCACAGGAGGCAAGCGGGAGCAGAGAGGGCGTTAGTTAGGGAGCAGGCGTATACGTTGTTCACCTCCCTCAGTTGCCCCAAATCAGTTCAATGTACTGGAAAGCTGAGCTCGCACCTTGTCCCCGGAAAAGGTTGAGCTGACCTTAACCTCTCTCCTAGATGCCCAGAATGACACGTTTTTGCGGCACCTAAAAAAAAACAGCAATGGTTTGAAAACCTGAAGATCCTTCCGTACCACCGTGCTCGGTTGATAACGGTGGCTGTTGGGCACAAAGGGGGACCATTCGTAAAATTCAGTGGTTACGACGTGCGAATAATGCTTCGGGGAACTGAATAAATGAGGCGTCTAACCTAAATTGCACAAAACCTTCGAATTGGAATCACCTCATACAAAGTGAATGAACGGCGAAGCTGTGGATGGCTTCATGCCGGACGGCGGTGTCCACGTGATCGGCCGATGGCTGTGCGTGTGTTCGTGGCGTAACCTTGAAGCTTTGGCGTTTCAGATGTTCCCATGGTCTTCCCCGGGCAGGCCGATGGGGAGGTGTCCTCTTTGACCATGAACGGCAGGTGAGCGTCTGTGGCGCGTTCTTTATCTTTCTGGCTTGATTTTTTTTCATCTTGTTTACTTACTCACCGAAAAATACTAACGATAAGATAACAGCTTCTCTGTAAAATGAGAACGTTTAAAGAACGTTTCTCTTTAAAGCTGCTGCTGAAATGGCAGCGCGAATCAGAATGACACGCACTGCGCCTGGGACGAACGCCCCCAGAAATGAAACCCGACGCATTACGTGTACGCGCCAGCGCCAAACAGCAGCAAGCCCATTTTAGCAGGGCATCGCGGGGCCATCGCGACGTTGCTAGATGTGACGCCAGAGCTCTTGAGTGACGCCAGCTTCAGCACGGTTACGGCGCGCTGTATCACCATGTTTTTCTTTTTACAAACAAAGGCCGGGAGGGCGCCAAGGGATGCGGTCGTATATCTTTGGCATAAAAGAAAAGAGGGAAACCGGCTCACTGGGCCTTGTGAGCCAGTTTCGCTAACGGAAGTGCAATTCCGCTAACGGAAGTGTACCCGTCTACCGGAAGTGCAGAATGTGACGCCAAAGGGTGGCTCTTTTTTTTTTTTTTTGTCTCCTCCTTGTTTCGCAACAATGGCCGAATTTCGGGGAAACGCGCATGCGCACGTGCGCAAGAAATGAACAATATTATTGTAATTGTGATCTTTGAAGACATGTACGCTATGGACCAATCATCTCCAGAACATGTGCTCCGAACCCTTCTACGTAAGAGAAAACTCCGTGTGACTTGGTGTTCTATGATAGGCTATCTTCACCGCTTTTTTTCTAGCGACGTGTTACTTGGGCGAAAACTCGGAAGTTTTGTTGCCGGTGAACAAAACGGTTTTATGAAACAATATCCCCCTAGGAAATAGACCAAGCGACTAAATGAGCCGCCCGCCGCTGTGGCTCGGTGGCTAAGGCGTTCTGCTGCTGAGCACGAGGACGCGGGTTCGATTCCCGACCGCAGCGGCTGCTTTTCTGATGGAGGCAAAAAGCAAAAACGTCCGCGTGTTCGAGATTTCGGCGCGCGTTAAATATCCCCAGGTTGTCAAAATTAATACGGAGCCCTCCACTACCACGCGCCTCATCGCCTGCGTTGCGTCGGCGCGTTAAACCTCACAATCAATCGACTTTAAAAAGATCAGTGTAACCTCGGTCTTTGTAGCTGGCTTTCTCCCATTGTGCGTTTCACAGTGAAGCCTAATCATTAAGAAAACTATAGGCGCCAGTGGCAGTGAACTCGAGGTCGAAGGAGACCACCGACGACGATCGGGCCGCGGCCGGCCCAAGCATAGGCGCGATGCCGGTCGGCACCCCAATACTGTGAGAGGCGGGAAATGCAAAGCGTCGACGTGGCTACAACCGCACTGAGCGCTTCCCCGGCGCGAATGCGCGGTTTGAGCGGGAGCTTGCGGCCAACCAATACCCACAAACAGCTCCAGCATCTCAGCGAGTTGACCTAGTTGCCTTATAGTTGACCTAGATTCATCGTGAAACTGCGCTGCACAAACGGGGCCAAGAAAACATGCCTGCAGACAAGCGCTTGTCCGTCTGTGTCTTCTTTTTTTTTTTTTTTTTGTCACCGTTTTTGTAGCGCGTAGTTTCATGATAACCAGCTCCGCTGGTCATTCATCTTTACAGAGTGGAACGCCACTAAATTTTTTGTGAGTGAATGTGTGCATGTCCACGTCAGTTTACTTTCGGCATCAGACGTAAAAAATAATTCCATTCTCTTACATGAACGAGCAATTTCTGCATCCTTATTCGCCCCTCGCACATTAATTGCGTGTAGGAAACCGTTGCGCGCAACATTATTCATATTCCTTGAGTTTTCTCTTGTACAGTGGACTTACCGCGCACCGAAAACAATCACTGCACTTTCTTCTTCCTGGCACGCACGCGTGCGTGCGTATGTGCGGGCGACGGTGAGAGGTATAATGACGCTTCCCTCCGTGGACGCGGGTTACACGCAGGCGCATCGATTGTTTAATAGATGCAAATACTTTGATTATGCGGTTTGGCTGGACTAACACGGAATATGGTACAAAAGTAGCTGCATGCGTTCCGGCTTAGAATGTATTTCCCAGCGTGGGTCGGGCATGTGCTTTACTGTGCGTAACACTTTGCTAGGCTTCATATTTCTCCTGGTCGACCCCCCACTCCCCAGTGCTAGCGCTGTAAGCTGTTGATTGATTGATTGATTGATTGATTGATTGATTGATTGATTGATTGATTGATTGATTGATTGATTGATTGATTGATTGATTGATTGAGCGGTTGATTGATTGTGCAGTATCCAACTGCGGGTACGTTCAACGCTGTTGGTATCTATGACATTGCTACAATAAAAGCAGCAGCTGTCAGCTGTGTGCCATAACGCCGGTACATAAGTCGAACGTTTGTTTAGCTATGAGGTCCTATGATGTCAACTGGTACCTGCAGTTTAAAGCACGTTCAGTACAATGAGTATACCTCTTCCGGTGGTTACCGCAGTTGACGACGTTCGTCCCCAAAGCGTGAAGAAATAGGCTTAACGTAACCTTCCTGTTGACAATTACGACATGCCAAGCAACACCATATATTGTACGTCGATCTTCGGGTACCAGTTGACAACGTTAGATTTCAAAGCGTGACTATGGTGGCACAGCGTGACTTAGGCCGTCACTACCCCGCGTCGCCCTTTTCCTCTACTGCGCATCAACCTTTGCGCAACCATGTTATATACCGGAAAATACGGGAAGCGTTCTCCTCTATCGCTCCCGTGCCGGTGTTATCTATCTGCACGTGCCGTGACCGGCCGCAGACTTGCGTTTTTCTCGCGCGCCGTGCTCGAGTGCGGCTTCAGACGCTGCATCGCCAATTTCACGGGCAGGACACTTAAGCGCGAGACACATGGACGACTGGTGGCATGCGATTCGCATGCGACTGATCGTTACGACTGATCGTTAGGACCGGTCTGGCGTCGTTCGCTGGTCGGAGGAAGCTCACGACGTGCGACTGCATAACCAGATGCAGTCGTGCCATCGTTGCGACCGTCGTACGGTCGAGAGCCCGAAGGTGTCATCCCTGAGAAAGTTCCTTTCAAAGCCCCGAGGAGGCGCCAGTGGCACTTCTGAGTAATTTGTGGGGAGCAAGCTCTCCGCCACCTCCGCCGCCTACCCGTGCGCTCTCCGCCCGGTAGACACATGTTGCCAGCGGTACCCATAGCATGGACAAGCGGAATCACTGGGTATTAGGTTCCCACACCGCTGTACTGAACGTATAAAAATGCAATGTATAACGTAATAGCACTATTCCTTTTCACTTCAAGTTGATAAATATTTTCTTTTCCTGCTAGGATTTCTCTTGCAAATATCTCAATCGGCCTGAGTGCGCCTGAACAGGGTCGCAACCATGGAGCTAAAACAGTGGGCGGAGCGGCGCCGACGACGCATCGCACGCGCGCATTGGACCGTGTGTCTCAAATTCACGCGTCCGACTAGTCGTGGTGACCGTCGTAACGATCAGTCGCATGGGAATCGCGTGCACCAGTCGCCCATGTGTCTAGCGCTTTACGCTTGCACGTGAAAGGAGAGATATAGAGATAGCGATTTCGGTTCCTCTTCATTTTAGGGCGCCGCCCGTTGTCGCCCGTCTCTGGGCTGAGCCGCGTCGCCGTCGTCGTGAGCGAGCGAACGATGGGAAGACCAACAAGTGAAAGAAAAAGCGAACGATGGGAAGACCGACGAGAGAAAGAAAGCCAAGGAGGAGAGTGTCGCCACATTGGGAGGGGGGCGGTTGGCCGAGGCGGCGCGAGCCAGCCCTCTCCGAAAGTGTGCGGTGGCGGAGGGGAGGGGGCAGTGTATGCATGTGCCCGCACGAGACGCTCGACAGCGCGACGCTTGGCGAAAACGTAAGGGGGGCGTGCGCGTTCGCTTAAGACTCAGTTCGCGGTCCCTTCCTGGGACGCACTACGCGCCGCCGACGCACAGGCTCGAGCATCATCGCTGCCGTCTAGAGAACCCACGAGTGAGAGGTGCCTCAGCGCACCGCTTCTGCGCCCAAATATCGCATTAGGGAGTATCGTAATCGCCAGCCAATTTTTTCTCTCTCATCTATTTCTTCTTGGCACAACAGCTGGTTCATTGAATAAGCCCTTTATGTCCTCGCCTGCCTCCTACTTTGTGCGTTTTTATTCGTAGTTATTTTCCAGCTTCACCTGTTATGCAGCTTGGACTTTCGAATAAAACTGCTTTTAACGGCTCACATTTCCTCTAGCTTTGTTCTTTGTTTTTGCTTGGAACGCAAGCGTCACCACCCTGCCCGAGTTATCAACCTCTACAACTATCACGTGCCAAGCCACCGGCACCTACAAAATGAGGGCACCTAGGGCAACGGCGTGATTGCAAAAGCCGCGAGAAAATAATGCTGTTCAAGTTGCGAAGATCGCAAGACTCCGAGGGCGGATTTTGTAGCCGGCCAATCAGGCTGCAAATAAAGAAAAGGAAAGGAGACACCGATATACGCACTTCTCACAACTATTTTCCTCCACAGCTTTCTTCTTATGAATCGGCATTTCAGTGCGGGCCCTTCAAAACGCAAGCAAAGTGCCTCAGCGACTGGGCGATAACAGGTGCAGACATTGCCACTCGTTTATCGAAGCCCCTGCGCGCAATGCAGGCAGATTTAATAATAAAAAGAGTGGCGGCCCTGGTGGGCTCACCGCGCGGCCTCTGTAGAGTGCATGCTGTTGTTGCCTATGACGCAGTCATAACCGTTCGTACCTCGTGAACCACTGGCGCTTGTCATACATCTCCCCGTTATTTAGCGCAAAGAAAACTGCAGGTATACATTTCAGGCAAAATAGGTATATATAACTGGCAGCCCCCGCGTTCATTTAGTTAAAAACGCTCGTTGGGTTGGTTTTTACGATAGTAAGCGAAAAAAGCGGCCGCGCAAGAAAGAAATGGCGCGTTTGAAATGACGCAGAAAGGCTCCAGCCGCGCAAGCAAAAAATGGCGCATTCGAAATGCCACAGAAAGGGTACAGCCGCGCAAGAAAGAAATGGCGCGTTCGAAATGACGCAGACAGGCTCCGGCCGCGCAAGCAAAAAATGGCGCGTTCGAAATGACAGAAAGGCTACAGCCACGCAAGAAATGAAATTGCGCGTTCGTAATGACGCAAAGACAGCTCCAGCACACGAACAAAAAAGCGCAAAATGCATACACAAGTACACCAAGATGGCGCGTTTCAATGATGCAGGCCGGCCGCGAGACGCAAAAAGAACAGAACTCCCGCTGGCGCACTTTCAGGCAGGGGGGCACGCGGAGGCACTGACTGAGGGCGGGAAATTTCAAATGCATTGGAGGTTGCAGCCATGAGCGGATAACGGCGCTGCAGCCCATTATGGCGAATCACTGCTCTGCACTTCCGACAGCTTTCACAGTGAGAGGAACGGCTTTGATTTTTTCCATGTCATTACTTCTGGCGAGTGCGCGTGCACTCCCAGCTTACTGAGCGTAAGCCTAAGCGAAAAGCGAAAGGCAACTGATTTCGTCTTCACATTTATAGCTTACCGTCTTGTTGTGAGGAGTAGACAGCAGAAGAAAAGAATACCTGCCTAAAGCATAAAAGCAGAGCTCATATACTTCCAAGGATATTGAGAGCCGCTCCCAGAACAGTTTCTCAATAGCAGACGGTTGGAGAACAAAATACTGCAATCGAAACGCTGCCGTTAAAAAAAATTAATAAAAGCGAATCGCAACTACAGGGGCGGAGCCTATGGTCGATTCCGGTTTTAGTGCACCCAAATTAATTTCTCTTTACAAAAAAAAATATCAAAAAGCTGCGCCCTCAAGATCTCAACAAAATATGTTTAGTTCGCCGAGAAAAACTGCAACCCCCTTATGCCCCTACCTGACACCTTATCTGCATTTTTGTACACCTACACTCTTTTCACACCCTTTGTGTTTTTCAGAATATTTTCGCCGTAGTAGCACCATTTCGGTATACGGTGAAAGGTGTTTTTAACACTACCGTATTTATTCGGTTAAGGCGGCCACGATAAGGCGGGGGTGCAGTTTGGAGAGTCAAGAAAAAAAATATGTATATTTCCGAGCTTCGAATATAAGGCGGGGTATGACTGAGACTACGGATTCTGGAGAAGAAAAAAATACATAGCCTTATTTTCGAATAAATACGGTATTTTACGCCCCTTATGGTCTAATTTCATTTACAGTATGCAGTTCCGCTTCCAGTTCCGCTTCCACTCAACCGAGCCTCCAATTTTTGTGCGCGCGTGCATGGACTCGCTCATATACCGAAGATGTGAAAAAACAAACTGCTCGTGCCATGGTTTGCAAGTTCCGGAGATTTTCTGGAAGGTTTCGACGAGTTTCGCCTATTGTTCGACGAGATATGCCAGCGCCTGGGCGCCGCAGGAGTACATAAAAAATATCACCGAATGCTTTAGAATGTCGTATGTCGTTCTATGACGGGATGGTATCGGACATTATTGAGCTTTTAGCCAAAAACAAGGGACCTGCAGCGTTTGCTTCCTTCATAAACACTTCGTCCTGCTTGCCTTCAAGCGACACAGCATGTCGCAATATCCGCTAGCACAGCGGAAGCTGCATAAGAAAGGCTTATTTTGCAACGTGAAAGGTGCTGTGAGTTGGGTAAATGAAATGGGCCGCTCATTGAGTGATCATTTTTAGCAATATCGCTTTTTGTCATCGATGAAGCGACCTGTAGATCGCAAACGCGCGGCTCACACGAAAGAGCTACGACCGCGCTCTCTTAAGACTTGCTTCCAAGCTCGTATACAATGAAGGAGCGAAGGCCAGCTGCTTCCTCCAGGGCGCGCAAGTATTCGACTCAGGCTTGGTGCAGCGCACTTTTCCCCGAGGTAAACGCAGAGACAGAGCATGTTTCGCGTTTATCGAAGCCGGACAATTATTTGCAGAAAAATAAAAAAAGAGAAAAGAACGCTGGTGCAGGTGTTTACACTGACTCTTGGAAATGGTCGCTTGGAGGTAAGCGCGGTGAAGAAGTGTACTGAGAGCCGAACCGAGTGGTTGCTCCGTACACCACTTCCGCAGCTAGCTGCGGCAGTTTCAAATAGCATTTTCGGTTGGACTTACCGCCTCCCATTCCTACTACAAGCATTTCGTTTGCTCTGCTCGAGTGTACTTCAGTTGTTTCGCAGAGCGGGAGCAAAAAGCCTCTGGATTTTTCGCGTGTCCCTACGTCCAGCAGTCCATGCGGTGCTTGAATCGTGTGTACGTTTCAAACACCGCTTGTTGGCTGTATACGCTCTTGATAAGTCAACCTCCGTCTTATCTTTCGCTTGGAGGTCTTCGCCTTTCGTCGAACTATCTTGCATCCAGCAGTCTGGTGAGGCAAGCACGTTCACGTCACCGCTTTCTTTATTTTGTTATCTTTCCACCCTCTTTCTTGCGAGAGCGCGCCACTCGAGATATAGCACACTTTGAAAGCAAATAAACATCCGCGTTCATCCGTTAGTTCGCCGGTAACAAAAGGGCATGCATCCGACCGCGTCAAGACAGAAACCCCTCTTGAATGGTGTAACTTGGAGTAACTTGAATGGTTTAACGGTGTAACTTGGATGGCGTAACTCGTGTTGCATCGTTGCGGGAAAACATATGGGCGCGCATCCTCACCCTCATAGCCCTCCATGTGTGTATTTTCGCCTCCTCCTTCAAAGGGACCCTGCAACAGTTTTTGTCAACTTTTTTGATATCTTAAATGCTTGCAGAACGTAGTCAACCAACACAATCCTGTAGTTAGATTTGGGTGTCCCAAAGTAACTCAGTCAAAAATTAAAGTTCTGTGCCCATCAGATAAATTAGAAACTTGCTCAAGAGATTTTAGGGGCTCGGGCTGTCGGCGTCTCATGTCCTCGTCTCACGTAGTCACAGTACTAAAACACCGGGACACTCGTTGACGTCTCGCGCTAGAACATAACGCGTACTAGACGAACACACCGGGACACTCGCTTTCAAACGCCTCGCGCTAGAACGCTTCGTGCTTCAAGCCAAGCTGTATATCTCTACCCCTCAACGGTTACATCTCCATTGGCAAAAACGCCAAGGCGCCAAGAATACACTTGCACACTACATGCTTCGTGCCTTTCCAGGTTGTGGAGACGGCCCGGAGATTTTTTTTTTTTTCCCAGTCTCGGCGTTCTTCGACCGCTGGAATTACGTCATTACAGCGGTGTAGCGGCTATCGGCGGGATTTCCTTCAGTTGCAGCAATGAACGCATTCGATAGCCACTTCAAAAAGAAAGCCACATAAGCAAAGCACAAACGGAAGCGACGAGCAAATCACGCAGTGCCACTCCGTGCTAGCTTTCAGACACAAAGGAAACAGTGAAAGCGTTTCTCGGAAGTGTTGCAGAGTCCCTTTAAAGGAGCCATGAAGAGAAAATGCAAGTTGGTTTTATTCGAAAGATTTCGTGTTTTATAGTGCCCCCAGCGCTTGTCCGGATACAAACGGTGCTTTATTCACTGAGAAATTAAACAATTTAGGTTAAAATTTTGATTTTCCCGCTCAATCGTGCGTTTTCGTGGTCCCAAGTGACATCACTGAAACCAACCGCTCTGCAGCCTAGAGTACCTTCATTCACGCATCCGCCGTACAGGGTAGAGACACGTATACGCTGGCGCCGCCATTTTCGGTTGCTCGCTCGCCGCCGAAGCAAGTCATTGTGTCAAAACCGCGCTAAAATTATCGCCGCAACGCGGTTTACTGAAGAAGTTTGAATCATATTGTCTGTTTCGCGTTGCTATAGGAAACGAAAAGAATAACGCGTTGAGCCCGTTGGCCCAATTGCGGCGGCTCGGGACCGTTCAAAGGTTGTCTCCACCCTGTGCAGCAGTGTTGGTCTGTTCCCGCGTTTCTTTACGTTCCGTAACCTAGATGGCGCCACCATACCGTGGCAAGCGTTTGGTTTGTTTTTGCCCGCATTTAAACCTGGCTTGTTTTTGTTCTGGGAGAAAATATTCGTTCCCTGAAACAGTGCTCGCTCGACAAATGGGGTCACGTAAGACACCGTTGCTTGCGTCAATCGGCCAGTGTCGTCTGAGACAATCCCAAGCCCCGTAGTGCTGTGCAGCGAAACCAAGCATGCTGTGCGCAGTACGAACAGCAGAACGCATCAGTACTTCTATGTTTACATGTGCTTTCGTAACTTCCGCTGTTTGTCCCATCATTCTTATTGCTTTGTAAAGAATGTGCCCTAAATTTAAGCGCAAATCGCTCGTTCGTCTAGTTTGTAAGTTCTACGTAATTTGCGTCTGCTTCTGCCAGCCTCCGCCAATCGCAGAGCTTAGCTCATGTGACGACATAGGTTCTGTTGCGGGAAATGAGCTGGTGGGTCGCATGACCATTCCCGTTTTTCTTAATTATGTAGCTTATTTGAGCGAAGTTTACGTTAAAAGTGGTGTCAGTATGATTCTAACGAGACAATCTTTTGAATGAACCAAACTTGTGTTTTCTCTTCATGGCTCCTTTAAAAACGAACCACAGACCGCTATCACTGCTGCTACCACTACTACTACTACAAATACTGTTATACTACTACTACTACTATTACTACTACTACTACTGCTACTATTACTACTATTAGGGGTAACGCCTGTGCACGTGTCACTTAGGCGCATGCGCGCCTCAATGCACGGACGGAATGAATCCGTAGACGCCTATTCCTGCGCGTAGCTGGTACCCTACAGTGCATGTTCGGCGCGTTAAAATCCAATATTTAACGTTCACGTACGCTTGCGTCTCAGTTAACTCTCTCCAGAGTTCTCTATGTTTCGGACCAACGAGCTACTAACGTTCCCTACAAGGAAGGGCCGGCTAAAATGCCCGAGCAGTCACGAAAGCCACGGTCGGTGCTCGCGAAACGCGCTCGTTGTGGAGCCTATACATCGAGAAGCAAAGCATGACAAATTATGCAAAGTATGCGATCTATGGGTCGCCAGTTTGGGAGAGAGATGATGTGCAAACGCGTAGGTGCAAGTGAAAGCGCGGCTTGTTTCGGAGCTTAGAAGCGGGCAGGGCGTGGCCTTTCGTGGTGTTCATCAAAATAAAGAAAAAGACCGTTGGGCGTTTTCACCACAACGCTCGAGAATGACAAATCGAAGTCGGCGAGCGTGAAAATTCGGCCAATGACATGGCCGAGCATCCAATTCGAGTGGAAAAAGGGCATCTGCGCAGGGACATTGCCCAATACAACACGCAATACAACAGTAATTCACGCTTTGCGTGTTGTCCCTGCGTACATGCACTTTTAAGTGCGAATGCACTTTATAAGCGACCCCAAACCATCCACCGCCGGCGGCGGCGGCGGCGTCCGCAGTGCTCCTCTATATTTAAAAAAGAAACAGCATCGTGCGCCAGGTTTCGATCCGAGGACTTTGCGGCGGCAGCGCGACGCTCTACCGACCAAGCCACGGACGCGACGGTGGTACCAGTGTTAGTGACGCGCCTTATATCTTTAACGCATTCAAACTACGTCGTCAGCGGCGTGCGTTGGCGACTCAGCGGCATTATAGCGGCTTGATAACTGCGTGGTGTACACGTGATACTACAAACCCGATGGAAGAGATGGAAGAGAAGGCGGCGAGGCGGTGGGCTGCGGGGGCCGAGCGCAAGCGCCGCAAGCGGGCCAACAACCGTGCATTCGCACTTTCACATTCTCCCCCTCGGGGAAATGCGGGGGAATTTTTTTTTAGTCAAATCATATGCTGGGCTTCGTCATTCGCCGAAACTGCTCAGCAGGCCACTTCGATTGGTAATTCTCGAGCATTGTTGCGAAGACGCCCAACGGTGACTTCTTAGAGTGCAGGCATATTTTTGTCGGTCTGACATGCTAGCTGTAAACGCATAATGTCAACCACATCTAGGAGCACGTTTATTCATAAAACCAGTTTATAGCCGGACACATTTACGACGTTTGTAGGCATTATCGAGTTTTACCTGACCGCTTTTGACGGTCCGCTTTGCTCCGGTAGCGAGCGGGAGCGACATTGCGCATGCGTGGCGCGCTTAGCAGCGGACGGCCATGGCTCCGGTTGCGCTGAGCGAGCCACCGGTCCCGGAGCGGACCGTCGAAAACGTCAGCTAAAACTCTTTATTTACAGCAGCAGTTGTTAAAGGCATCATCATAATCAAAGTGTCGGGAAATCAGCGTATCTGCGGTTCGAAACCACCTCTCCTCTCCGACCCAAAAGGAGGGCAGGTGCAGAAGGGTACGAGAGGCGTAAAAGGAGAGTAGACGATTCCACTAGTTCCACACCCATGCAAGTCAAGAGGTATAGTGCGAAATTCGTTGCGTCTGTTCAACTTCCCCGGCCTCCCCCGCGCTAGACGGTCTTCCTGAATCGCAAATCAACTCGCCCAACATTACGAAGGTGCGTGCGCAGCTGTGACAAGGGAAAGAAGCGCGAAAGAGCGACAGCTGGGACGGCGCGGACAGAGTGACAGTTGCAGGCATGGGTCGATCAGATTGCGACTGCACCGTCGCACGACGTACAAAGGGTTATCTGGGCCACGTCGCTTGACATAAGAAGCTAGGTCATCCGAAGATTGTGCAGACAGAAGAGCAAGCGATGCGGTAACGACGACTAGACGCGGAGGTCGAGTTGAGAGGGACAACGAGGAGCCGGCGAGGCAAAATGCCGGCGTTAAAAGACAGCTTTCAAAGCGACGCTTAAGTGTCCTCACTGATGTCGTTGTACGTCAATACGCCCTACAAGGAAGCCTACATTCCCTGATGATGATGACGAAAGATCGCGGGTGAAGTGAAAGAAAAGAACGCTTCCCGTTGCCGGAATCGAACCTGGGTCTCTCTTCTTTATGAAGCCGGCGTCTATCCGATTGCTCCATTTCGACATGGTAGAAGCCAACGCCAAGCAGCAGGTACCGATTCGAACCGTACACCCCGAACCCAAACGTTAAGCCTACGGAGCGCACACTCGAGAGTTGCTGTGGCGACCAGTACATCAAGCAGTCGTGACGAAAGGCCTGAAAAGAGCCGAAGCCTGTCTGCTCCACCGAGTAAGAACAGACTCAGCCCGTACACCAGCTTGGCTACATAAACTCAACATTGTCTCATCCCCTTTGTGCCCCTCGTGCAGTGTGACTGGTGGCATTGATCACTTCATTGTGAACTGCTCCAAAATCATCCCTGAGCGGACGAACTTTTTTCGTGATCTCCAGAAGTTAGGAGTGCCCCATGATGGAGGACATTATTTTTCATAGGGACCACTGGATTGTGCGAAGAGAGGTGTCTCATCTCTTAATCGGATTCTTGCAGTCTACAGGACTAAGTGAGGTGTGGTGACATTGTGTGTCTGTTATTTTAGGACTAAGTGAGGTGTGATGACTTTGAGAGTCTCTGATATGGTATTGGGGACGATTAGGCGGAGCAATTGCCGGCAGCTATCCAAGGCCGCCTATGTAAGTCCGCCTTATCCAACAATACTTACTTACTACTACTTGCTGTGGGTATTCTAGAAAAGTGGTACGTACATGTGCCTCCAGATTAGCACACACTCGCAGTGTGGGATTGGCTATCAAAAGAACCCATCACGTGAAAGCTTCGCGTTCAACCATCGTTGTCCTTAGACGAGGGGGTACAGAGGGTTCGCTAAACCATATTTGATTTATTTTATTCCGTGTGCTACCGATTATGATCCGAGAGCGATCCAAAATGCGACCATCGACTGATTCCTATCTTACACCACCCTGAATAGGTTCCGCGTTTGCCCGACGTGTCCACTCAACGCGCATAAACACTGTTCCGGAAGCAGCACTGGGCAAATCCCGCGTCGACCTATCCGCGAGAGCACAACTTCCTCGTTGAACGCCTTATCTCTCCGCGCATATTGCACATCCGGAGCCTCGTGCAAATCTGTGCACCATGTCGTGAGAGTGTGTACAGATAAATTCGGACCCCCCAAAAAATATTTCCTTACCATACAAAAAAGTTTGCAGAAGGTATCGAAGAAAAGTGCAACGACACCCAGATGCGATGTCTATTTTTTGCTAAGCGCCTGCAAAACAACGCTTAGCAGCCGCGCAGCTTTAAATCGCAACATCCGTAATCGTTTCCCCATTCTTATTGTAAACACTGCGCTGCGTTTCTTGTTTACGGGGCTCACGAGAGGCAACGAGGTCGGCGTGTTTAATGCGAATGAACCCGACACGAAAATGCGGTTGTGAAAGCGCACAAAATTATGCAGGCTTAACGGCCAAAAACAACAGCTGGTTCACTGGCTTCCGTTCAACTTTCAGCCGCGGCTTCCCACTTCGATTCGGTATTCGTCACGACGGAATACATCTTCCCCGTCCGTGAAGGGATGAGTGCCCAAGTAGGCGCTATCTGACGACACCACGAGCGCGCAGCACGTGGTAAACGAGGAACGATGCGTGAAAGCGCGCGAAAACAAGTACCCGCCAAAATTACAATATACAACAGTAAACCCCCGTTATAACGAAGCCATGGGGAACGGAAGCTGACTTCGTTATAGGCGATACTTCGTTAAAAGCGAGGATGATTTGCTTTCTGTCCACTACAGTGGGAGGGGGGGGGTCAGTGAAACGCTTCGAATAAAGAGATTTGGTTATAGCGAGGGTATACGGGTATACAGTGAATCGGAAGGGCGCAAAATAAGCTTTGCAGAGGTTCTAATTACGCGCAGCTATGTAAAGAAAGGCGCGCTAGCATACGATCAGACCGGTTAGTCCACGGTATACACATAGGTGGACTGAACTGGTTTAGTGGACTGAACTGGTTTAGTGGACCGAACTGGTTTAGTCCAAGTCGGCGTAGAGAAAGGGCGTAGAGAGATAAGGGCTGTAGCCTCGGGTGGTATATGGGGCTACCAGACAGGCGACATAAATGATTAAATGATTGCGAGATGACACGGTGAACCCTCGCTGGCGCCCTGCTGCGGCGACCGTCACGCATTGGTAACGTGCATGGTTAAACAGTCAGGCGCCTCGCCTGCGAAACAGCGATTCTTGGTTACGAAACAGCGGTTCCCTTTCAGCGTAGGGGTTGCGTGAGCAACGCCGCAGCTGGTCGCGGTGCCTCAGGCGACTGGCGACCATGGATGGAGATCTGCGTCCGGGAGCCAGCGGTGTAAGCGACTCGGGGGACGGGAGGAGTAACCGTCGCAGTACAGTAGGTCACACTGGTATCCTATACGGTGTCGCGTTGGGAGGGCAAGTAGTGCCAATGAGCTTCCGCGACGTCGTCGTGTACGGTTGACGAGAAAGGTGTGGGTGTCGTGCTTGGAATGGGAAAAACCGGGTGATGAAACGCAGTTGCGAGCGAACGCGGTTGTTGGGTGGTCACGCTGGATTACGCGCGCAGAGCTGAATACTTCCTGTGTCTAAAAATGTTGCGTCAAGCGCGACGGAGCGGTACCTGTGGCGCGGCCTACCTACAGCGCCACGAAATGTATA
Organism: Haemaphysalis longicornis; assembly: GCA_013339765.2. Lineage (NCBI taxonomy): Eukaryota > Metazoa > Arthropoda > Arachnida > Ixodida > Ixodidae > Haemaphysalis > Haemaphysalis longicornis. Next base: position 36,129,314 of record CM023456.1, on the reverse strand, counting down.
CGCTTACTGCGTTTAACGAACAGCATTTGTGAACTTGTTCAATATACCGACCCGAGGGCTCTCTCAGGATTCGGTCAACGTTAATATTGCGCACTAACGCGTTCGATCGGTTAATAAATGGCAAAGATCGGCGTGTTTTTTTTTGTTTTTTTTTTTTTCCTGACGGGAAGCAAAATCCGCAAAGCAGTGTACTTTTCTACGGTTCTAATTTATTGTAGTTTCCTCAAGGTCGACCTCTATTTCAAATATTACCCATTTAAGTTTGTCAAGCTAATTATGAAAACATGGTGGGTGTATTTTCAGCATTTGTTTGTTTGGGGGGGGGGGGGGGGGGCATGGCCACCGTTCTTCCTTTCTCAAACGACAGGGTTATTATAGACCAAGAAAAAAGTGAAGCTTTCAACTATAGGCTATAGACACACGCAGTTTTGTGCGAAGTGACACAAAATGTCCGCCGCATTTAGTGGCATGCTCACAAAACGTACGCGAGGCGGCACCCGGAGCTAGTACGATGGACGTAGGCGCAATTTATTTGACAATTAATCTGTCCAGCTGTCGACTACTATCGCAAGTGGAAGGTTTCGACGAGCTGATAACCTACAGCTGCGGCGCCTTCTCTACAGTCAACAAAATGCGCGCTGTCCACAAACATGTCATCGGAGCTTGTTGAATAGCGTCGTCGTGCACGACAGGGGGTTCGTATTCTCGCGTATAGCCCCCTCCTGGGCCACCGGGGGGCCGTGGTCGTGTACACGGGCCCGTTAGCGAACTTCCGTCCGCAGGATCGGGCCGTTCGATCCGGGTCACGCGGGGATTTTCCACCGTCCGTCTACGGAGCCTCCCTATTGATCGCTCCACGGGTTCCAGCCACAGGGAGGGAGGGGGGCCCAACCCAGACGTCCAGCCCCTCGCTCCGACCTTGCGCACGCACACGGGGCCATCGCCACCACTCGGGCGAGGCGAAAACTCCGCCTATTGTTTTCCCAAACGCCGCACGTTGTGCAACCTGAACCCCTGCTCTGTAGACGTGATAGCCGAACGATCACCGGTGCTTACGTAAACGAACGCTAAAGTGTGGGTCCCCAAGGACACGGATCCAGTTGTTCGCGAACAAAGCGCAACTAGCCGCTGTTGCAGCACTGTTGAGAAAACCAGTTGTGGAGAAAAGCGGGCGATGGAAGATGCCGGTTACACAACACCCTTTCGGCGTCGGTGCCCGTTCGAAGAACAGCGGTGCGCAAACGGCCGATAAGGTCGTCTGGACACCCTGGCGTAAGCACGCAAGCGCGGGATGATGGCCAATTGGGAGCGGGAACACCGAGAGGAAATTGGAAGCGGTACATCTAGCCGGCGCTTTCATAAAAGCGAATGTGTCTCTAGGCGAACGAGAGAGCCGACGCCTAAGTGCGCGCCCGCGCTTTCGTAACGCTCGCCGCTTCCTTTTTTTCCGCCCCGACGAAGCGAGTGGGCAGCGAAGATGCCGCGCGGCCGTTGCGTTCCTCGGAGAGCTACAGCTGGCCCGGGGTGGTCGACGAAACCCGCTGCAACACAGCAGTTTCGCCCCGTCAGAAGTTGCCAGCATACGTATGATGTGTAATATGACCGCATGAAGTAATGCGGGAGTTAGGGTAATTCAAATCAGGTGTACAAGCTAAATCCCTAACGATTTAAGCGCACAGGTTCGTTCACGTTTCTCTCATGCACACGAGCTCACTGCTGTCCCCACACTCCCCCACTCTCATCCCATTTCACTACAGTCATCAACCCCATCTGGCGTAGCAAGGCAGGGCTGACCCCCCCAGTTCTCATTCAATAACTCTCTCTCTCTCTCTCTCTCTCTCTCTCTCATCCTCTCTCCTCGTCTCTCTTCTCTCTCTCTCTCTCTCTCTCTCTCTCTCTCTCTCTCTCTCTCTCTCTCTCTCTCTCTCTCTCTCCGGGCAGCGACGACGAAATGCACACGCAACCGCTTTAACCACGCATGCTTTTTACACGGTGGAAGACTTGTGAGATCACCATACGAATCACTCGCGCTCGATGTTAACAAGCTACATAAATTGAATGTCGGCGTCAAGGAGTAACGCCCGCAAACGCCGAGGGAATTGTAATATAGCTTATTTTAAGTGCAGAACACTTAAGGGCCGCGCCTTGTCGTCGTAGCTCGCTCGCTGGACGCAAGTGGAGCCGGCGTTCGGTCGTAGCCGCTGTCGTCGCGGCGTAACCCAGAGGCTTCGAAAACCAAGCGGTTTATACATTCATAAGCGTTCGAAACTCGTGAACCGCTGGCGCTTGTCATACATCTCCCAGTTGTTTAGCGCGAAGAATACTGTAGGTACACTTGAGGCAAAATATACGTAATCAACCGGTAGCGCCCGCGTTCATTAATTTAGGAACGCCCAATTTTTACGATAGCAAGGGAAAAAAATGTGGCAGTGCAACACCGGCACGTGCGGGGAGAAAAGCACAAAGAGAACAGAACTCCCGCTGGCGCAGTTTCAGGCAGGGGGCGCGCGAACACGGCGATGGCGGGAAATTTGATTTGCATGGGGTGGTAGCAGTGAGAGGATAACGGCGCTACAGCCCATTATGGCGAATCACTGCTCTGCACTTCCGACAGCTTTCACATTGAGTGAAACGGCTTTAATTTTTTCTACTCATGTTACAACGCTGCCGTATTGGCCTTTGGCTTAATCGCTAGACGAAAGAGCACAATAATAAACCTCCAAGCTCTCATAGCGCAGCCCCCCACACATGCTGGCAGCAAGCACCCTAAAGGCCAGAACGTCACGGCTGCGGCATTGTTTACCTTGAGTAGTTGGCCCAAAAAGTCTCTGTCATTCAAGAACGGGACGCCACGTAAAAGAACACTAACACTAAGTACGTACCATGTGCGTACAGGTTGCACAGCCGGGACGTGGTCTATCCAGTATCCCGTCACGCGTGAAAAGATCCGTGCAGAACAAGCAGCACGGCCGTATTCCTCCACAACTATCTCATAACACAATAACACAAATCTAGGTGTAATAACAGATAAACAAGTCCATTAAATCAGCCATGACGGAAAACAGGAGGAAGGATTTCCAAGTAGACAGTGCGCACCCGTGCTTCGCCTAACAGCGCAAGGTCCATAAAGGGAAAAGATAAACACTGTAAGGCAACCTCGTGCGCGTACTGCGAGAGCCGCAAATAACCCAGCAGGCAGTAAGACAAGCGGATGAAAATGCAGGAGCTTCCAGCCTTCAGTCACATACTTAGTGCGCTCATAAAAATGAACAGCCCACGTGTTTGGACGGCTCTGTACGGTTCGTCTGAAAAGACCGTTGCTCACTGTCTTTTTTTTTATTCCTATTTACGCCAAAGTATTTTTCTTCAACGCAGACCAAGAGGTGGCACCAACAATGACGCTTCGGGAAGTGACGACTACACGACTCATATTTTTTTTTCTCTCTCTCTCTCTCTCCCTGCAAGATAGGCGGGAGTCGCACGAGTTGGAGTCCAGACAGTCCACAAGGTCTTGAGCAAGCCCCGTTATGTTTACAAAGCGCCAAAAGGGAAGACACAATGCGCACTTCAAGTTTTCTTTCCCGCACGGCAGCAGATTAGCGCCGTGAAGCCAGATAGCGCAGTCACCCGTTGTCAGCCGTATTCTCCGCGTCCAATCGGGCGGAGGCTTGAAAGGGTCCCGCCGCGACCGTCGGCCAACCGCGGCTATTGCCCACGGACAAGGTCTAGCTCTGGGCTCTTCAAGACACGTCACGCAGATTCGCCCCAGCGTGCTAGGGTAGACCGAGTGGGTCACCACGTGCCGGGAGGCGCCACTCCAGACGAGAATGATTGCGGCCGGAGCGATTGCTGAGAGTAGCGTCTACGGGACCACATGTTTCCACTGGCTACCTGCCAAAGGGGCACTGGTTACGAATTGCTGGCTTGGGTAAGCCTCTTCGGGAGCGATCAGGGAGCCGACGGCACGTGGGCGGCCTCGGCCGCTTATCGCGACGGAAATTCAACGGTAAACATTCATTGCTCGGGGTAACGTAATCTCCGCAAGAGCGGCGCGGTCGCGAATCAAAACAAAAATGGAAGAAGGTAAACAACGGCTTCAAAATACCGTTTCGCAGGGCCCTTTTCCCCATAAATCTGGTCGGTTAACACCTGTCCATAACTTCGAGTTGTTGATCAATTCGCTCTCGCGCTACAAACGACTAGCCTCCTGGTTAGCTCAGTTGGTAGAGCGACTGCTCCGGTTAAGCGGTGGTCCCGGGTTCGAATCCTGGACCAGGACGAATTTTTCTTCAACTGCGAAGTTTCTGCTTTCTTTTGAAGCCATACAGCTGCATTGAGGTGGATGTCCATCCTTCCTTCGCAGAAACTTACTCCTCCTTAGGGATTCCCCTGAATCTGGTAGATTCAGAAACAGATTAGCATGCTAGTTGGAGAAATGTGTTAAGGAAAAAGGCGCTGCGTGGCCGATGCGGAGGCAGCGAGTTGCAAAGCATGTATACACGGTCGTATTGAACTGAACATGAGATGCTCTAAAATCGTCAAAAGCGCGAGCCACGGACGCTGTGCCTTGAATTCGGCGCCATCATTACCGTGAATGATTTTTAGATACCCGTGCTATTTTTTATGTCGAGTTTTTTTTTTATTATTATTTTCGGTATTCATGGTTCGAAGCATACAAGGTTAGAACCCGCATTTTCAATCGTTTGTATAGATATCAATGATAGAGGAAATTCCCGTAGGGTTGGCTGAAAAGAAAACTAAGAACATAGGCTGCACTCTCAGAAGTTTACCCTGCCCTTTAAATGAACAAACATCGCGTTAAAACCGAGTGAAAGTCGCACTTGCGCGTCCACTATATACGGAACGCGTGGTTTAAACCAGTGCAAGGGTTCTGTTTGCAGCCCGCCTGAGTGCTAACTCTCGTATCTAAAATGCAGCAACCTTGTACTTCGGAGCTGTCCCGCCCTCCGTGCGCCCGCCAATGTAGCCACCATAGCCTGAAGTATCTTCCCTCCTACCCCTTCTTCAGCCGTTCGAGGCCGCGAGTACGGGGGAATCGTTCCCCGAGGGATGGTGGCGTGCGGAGTGCTCAGACGTCGTGCAAGGAAGCCGCGCGCGGGACAGAAGGGACGACGGGACCAAGGAGGGGGAACTAGGTCAGTGGGACGGGGAGTGTGTCGACGGACGCCGGAGTAGACGCACGTGCTTTGTTTGCGTCCCCCGTGCGACAGCCAACGTTGCCAACGACGTGAGTAAATTTATTATTTTCGACGGAACCACCGAAGCGGGCCTCTGTGATTCGGCGGACCGGTATAGAGCCGCGTCCGTAACCTAGCGCTCTAATACGTCGTTATGGCTAGGTCACGTCAAAGCGCTGCTGCAGATATCGCCGGACGAAAACAAGGCCAATGGGCGCGGCCTACTGACCGAGTCGGTGTCGGCTCGTGTCGTCAGGCCGCGAAGGACGTCTCTCGAAGTCCTGGGTCCTAACGATAACAGACTATAACCACGGGTAAAACAGTGCCGGGCCAGTGGTGAACTTGACTAGTGGTACGCGTGAGGGGAAACATTGAAATAAAGAATTCAGGACCCATACAAAACTATAGTAGTGGTACGCACGCAGAGAATGAAAAAAAAAAAAAAAAAAGCCTAACGCGGCGGCCAACAAGCGAAACTGTTAACGAACAGCTATGTACCCGAAAAAAAAAAACCAACAATGCAATTTTCTAAGCCCGAACTATCAGTGCACGCCCAGATGCGTAAGAAGTAAATCATAAAAAGAATAGTGTTCATTTCTGAAAAGCTAGCGAAATAGAGGAAACAAGAATGCTTTTTACTTCAAAAATGGGTGTGCACTCCGTGCATGCTACTTGTACTTACCTATACAGAAGAAATTTATTTACACTAAATGAGAGATAGCAAAAAGATGAAAGAACAACATGGGTGGGGGAACACACGCCAGTGGAGCACATTCTCATTACGCTCAGCGCGAACGAAAACAGCACAGGTAGAGTAGGAACGACACAAGCGCTGTCTAACACCTGAAGTTTTATTAGGAAAACACGTGTTATTTAAGCAAAAACTTGGTTAAAAAAACCGGAAAAACCAAGAGACGACCCCCAGAACATACCTCACACAAACATGAGGTTGCCTGCCCAGACAAGTCATGTGTAAGTGTTTGTGTGAGATGTGTTTTGGGGGTCGTCTGTTTGTTTTCTCGATTTGTGATCCCAGTGTTAGCTTAAATAACACTGTGTTTTCCTAATAAACTTCAGTTGTTAGACAGTGCTTGTGTCGTTCCTACTCTACTTGTCCTGGTTTAGCTTGCCTTTACCATGAGCATTTTCCAACTCGCCCGATTCGTTACTTTATTGAAACGAAATAAGTGAACTCGGGATTCTGATGCTTCTAACAGACAAAAGCTAAATCACAAGCGGGATGAACCTGGTCAGGGTAAACACAACGGAACAGATACAGAGTGATAAACTAAGCTTCGCAGGCAAGGACTGAATAAGGACACGGAACGGGATCACTGAGGCAGTGTTCTGAAGACCCTTACCATATCGCAGTGGGCCGCCAGCGACCAAAGACGATGACGTCAAAAGAAATCAATGCCATTCCACTCTCTGGAGGTGGATGACCGGCGGAGCTATTTGAAACTCCCGCTAAAATCACGCCGTCGCGCAGGAAAAGCGTTCAGCGGCATTGCAGCCACGCCGACGTTTTGCGTTTTCCGCCTCACGGCATTCGCGGTCCCGACGGGCATCGCGCTTACGCCTGGCTGCTGCGGCCTGATCGTCGTCGATGGTCCCCTTCCTCCGCCTCCGCGGAAAGATAGCCTTTTTTTTTTTTTTTTATGAGCCGGCTTCACTGCGCAACACAAATATGTGGGAAAGCCAGCCTACGAAGACCAAGTTTACGCCGAACACCCTAAGGTCAACTTCACTTCTAAAAGTAAACGCATTGCTGGAAGACACTTTTCCAGGGTCAGTATACGTGATCTTATATCAAAATATGAAGTGCCGGAGGCGAACAGGCGACCGATGGAGGCATTGACGATGGCTGAGTTGAGTTTATGATAAACCTGATAACTGTGCTTCGCCAGTCATGCACCTGAAACGGCTTCAGCTCTCCTTAAGGTCCAGAAAATTTCGATGAACGGGGTTACCCCCCGTTCATCGAATGGCTCTGGACCTTAAGGAGAGCTGAAGCCGTCTAGACCTTAAGGAGAGTCGAAGCCGCATTGGTCTGAATGACACCAGATTAGTACGTGTGGACGGAATACTGACGGCTAGCCTCGGGTGAGTTTAAGGTGCCTTATACGAGCGTAACGAATGTTAAAGCCAATTTTTCATCAGCCGAGCTTGACAAGGCCGAATTCGGGCGAGCGGAATCTTACCTTGGCTTTACTCCAAAAGACGATTGCACTCTAGTCCAGGGAGTCCTATAAGCTCCCGCATGCTCTTCGCTCGCAATCGAGCAGGGGCGCTTCTGACGTGGGCGGAATTCGCAACACGTGGCGTTTTCAAACGCCATGATTTAAAATAAATAAATAAGAAAAGGCGATGCAAAGGAACTTTCGAACATGTCTTGAATCTCTTTAGCGTGCTTCGATTCGGCAGCGAAGGTTTCCTGTTTCAAAGCTGTTTCTAAAATGCCGAATACCGAGAACCTGGCAAACAAGCCCTGCAAAAATGCCGTTCTCCGGCTAACGGGTTCTGTTGGCGCGGTTCGACAATTAATAATCAGGACTTTTTAGGCCCTCTGCTTACACAGCTCGAGCGGTTTCAAGCGGGAAAAACCGCCGCCTTCGCTCACATGCTTTTTGAACTTGTCACAAATGACAGAAACTGGCACGGCGCGAAATATAGCTCAAGTATCGATTTCCCTCAGCTTAAACCTTCTGATATGCGAAATTTATTTATTTATTTATTTATTTATTTATTTATTTATTTATTTATTTATTTATTTATTTATTTATTTATTTATTTATTTGTTTGTTTGTTTGTTTGTTTGTTTGTTTGTTTATTTATTTATTTATTTATTTATTTATTTATTTATTTATTTATTTATTTATTTATCAAATTTGCAATCCCGTAACATTCACTTGGGAACGTAAACTTGTTTCTACTTACGATGCAGTGACTAAGGCGGTGAGCTAGTGTCCGGAGGAAGATTAGTTTCCACGGAAAAGATGGACGATATACTGCTTCAAAAATGGAAGCTTGTTGCGAGACCGCACTTCAAAGAAGATAACGCGTAATCGTACACGACTCGGTAGCGCTGGCGCTATGGCGAGGTTCACAGTTCAAAACAAACGCCGGTGAAACAATCTTCGAAAACAGTCTAGGGCCTGCCTTGCTTTCGCAATTCAAAGAGCACGAGCGACGCTAACGTGGGGAGCGGACTTCGCCGATATATTCTATAGTGAAAAGGGTAGCTCATGCTAAACATGCGGTAAACGGCACGGTAGTGTGCAACGTACTTGCGAACATTTGACAACTCACAGCTTGATTGATTGATTGATTGATTGATTGATTGATTGATTGATTGATTGATTGATTGATTGATTGATTGATTGATTGATTGATTGATTGATTGATTGATTGATTGCGAGGTTTAACGCGTCGACGCTACACAGGCGATGAGGCGCGCCGTAGTGGGCGGCTCCGGATTGACTTTGACCAGCTGAGTATCTTTAAAGTGCGCCGAAATCTCCAACACACAGGCGTTTTCGCTTTTCGCCTCCATCAGAAAAGCGGCCGCCGTGGCCGGGAATCGAATCCGCGTCCTTGGGCTCAGCAGCACGACGCCTTAGCCACTGAGCCACCGCGGAAGGTTCAGCTTGATTTGAACTTGAAGACAAGATGATAGCAGAATCCTTATTCAAGTCTTTCGTTCTCAGAATTTTTAAAATTGCAAGCTTAGATAGATTATGAAAGCCGAGTCAGCAATGGCGTGTCTTACTAGGGGCAATAGCTGACAACTTCTATTTCATGAATGTAGCGTTCAAAATGGACAGAATTGAAATTCTAATAGCAGCTGAAAATTTACAGCAATTTGATGTTTATTGTTAATCGCGAGGTACCACAGGGAGCTGTATTCCTTTTTAATTCGTACTCTTTTAATTCTCCTTTTTTTTGCGATTTTCGTTTTTTGCTAAGCGATTAACAAATAAACAGTGCTCAGCCTATTTGTATTTTCCAGTCGTCGCATTCAGTAAGTTCCAAAGGCCCCCCTACTTCTCTTCGTATTTCATTCTTTGGGTCTCGGTGGCATGCAAATTTTGAAATTTTAGTTTATTCTATATTCTTTTTGTACAGTGCGGGGCACGCGCTGAGAGTCGAGTGTAATGCGGTAAATTCAGGGAGGAATGTTTTAATCTTCCCAGCGCCATTTCTCCTATATACTTTTTACCTTCCTTTTTCAACGCAGAGGTGTCCTATTATAAGAAAGACGCGTAAACAGTACTGAAGTAGTTCTGTTTTGTAAACAGTACCAACGAGTCTCTACATAGCGTAGCGAAAACGCTTATAAGCACACCCACTTGGATACCTGACCAGTCGTGTATCCCGTCGCCCTTTTCCCATTTCGATGCACATTCGGCTACTTAGCTATGTTCCCTAGAAAGACTTCTTTCTGTTGATCATAACTCGATTTATTTTTCCGGCCATCAAAAGAGTTATACCGAAATTTCACCCATATAAGCACGAGCGCCGCGTTGCTGCGCGAATCGGCATGCGCGCGATATGGCAGACAAAACAGGGAAATGACGACTGGTGCGGAGCAAAAGTTAAATCTAGCGCAGGTCAAACTGCCTGTCCCTTCCATTCCAAATTTCTTTTTCGTCATTCGCGATCATGAAAGAGCAAAAAAAAAAAAAAAAAAAAAAAAACAAGCGCCCGAAGTACGGAGGCCGTAATTGTTTTTTGGACATCGTCGGCGACTGTGACAGCTTTTCTAAGTCACACTCATAACCGTATACTCTATGAGTTTTATCGGTGGAGCTCGCTTTCCAAAATTAGCTGCTTTTTGAGCTGCGAGCACATTTGCAAAGGAAGGTTGTTACGCGCGCACCTGGGATGTCGGTTATCCTCGATTAAGAGGTGAAGCGAAACGCATCCGATTACTGGCAGCGCGCGTCGTTTTGTTGAACCTTCGATTTCAGCCAACTGACTGAAGTGCAAAAACAAAACAAAAAATGCAATAGTAGACAATGCACAGGCGTTCTCGCCAACCTATAGGTGATGCCGGGTGACTCATCTGGAACCCGGAAACAAGTTTCTTAGAAGCACAAGGCTCCACAAGCTCACGCAGAATACAAACATTTGTATTCATACGCGTATTTCAAGGTTTTGTGTGCGCCTTGTCTGTTTACTTCCTTTTATTTGTTTTACGTCTTTGCGCGCAGTTTTCCATTGTCCCTACAAGTTCGCAAGAAGGCACAATACGCATCATGAGCGGGCTGTGGGCTTCTTCCTCGGTTGCGTCTTTACAACCTCTGAACTACCAGACGCCAGAAAATGTCCTCGTTGGCAATTCTGTCTTGAAACCTACGCAGCATGGCGAATCGAAAGAAACAGCTTTTGGTTCGCCGAACCAGGAGATTCATATTGCGTAGCAAATCGCGAATTCACAGGAAGCGTGAACATGCGAATGGCGTTGAAGAGCAAGCTTGCTCCGCTGCAAATGACGTCGAAATACGGTAGCGTTTTTACCGCTCCAGCTACGTAACTCCCGTCTCCTATCTCCCCCTCCCCCCTCTCACGCTCCTCCCCATTTCCTCGCCTCGCACAAGTCCCCTCCTCTTTACAACCCATGAATCAATTCTACCCCACCTGCGCTTTCCTCCCTTCTCCATTCTCTTCCCCTCTCCTTATCTCAGCACCCTCTCCCGGGTCTCCCTCCTCCTTTCTTCAGCGTTCTCTCTCACTCCAACCGTCCCCCCATCTCAGTCTCCCCTCTCCCCTCTCCTAAACAATTTCTCCCTTCATGAATCATTCCGCCTTATTTCGCTCGCGTGCTCCTCTCCAGTTTCCTCCTCTTCCTATTCTCCTCACTATCTCCTGTGGTCATTTCTCCTTCCTACCTCCCTTTCCCCCTCACATTGCTTCTCTCCTCTGCTCCCATCACCCATCTCTCCTTTCCATTCACCACTCCTTTGCTCTCTCATATTTTCGGTGTACCTATTACCATCTGCCTATTTCACCATCTTCCTCCATTTCCGCTGTCCACCACACTCCCCCACCACCCCCGCTGTTTACCATCATCTTCCTCCTCTATTTCCAGTATCTCAGTCTCACTCACCCTCTTCTCCCTCTCTCTTTCTACACCGCTCCTCTTACCAAAGCGCACCCCTCGCCCACTACTCTCCCACCAACCCTGGTCTCTCTCCTCTTTCCTCACCGGATATTACTGACGGGAACATGGATGATTTGAGCGACGGACGAGAAAGACAGGACCAAAATTTTCGCGTTTAGAAAGACGCCAGCAAGACAATTTTCGAAGGAAGGACCATCTTCGAAACGCTTTGCGGCAAAGCCAACCTTCTCGCAAATGCTCAGTAGCTCTCAATCTAATTGGATATCTCGAAAAAAAAATCGTAACGTAATTGACCCCAAACACGGCTCTATCATTACGCACGGCTTCCCTTACTTGTCATAATTAGTTCGCCGTGAAGTTGTAGTAAACAATTCGGAACTCCCGTCTGCGCTCAATACACGGGCTTCACCGCGAGGAACGTGTTTTATCGGAAGTGTTCCGAAACAAATTACGTGGCGTTAGACTGCTCAAACAGCTACATAATCGTGGGAAGTTTCCCATAAGCAAGGTATCAGGGATAACTATTAGTGCATGTTTTAATGCAAATAACACGAAGCCTTCCTCTCCTAAGTCATTTCGGCAGCATCGCAAAGCTACCGGGAAAACGGACAGCCCCAAGTTTGTCTGCTGGGGTAAAACTGTCGCCCTTTCAAGTGTCGTCAAGCTAATTAACTCACAAGTATGCTAAATCGTAAATTACCGACAAATCGTGTTTGTAAACTCGTGTAACCTCGCGCTCCTTTGTACAGCGCCGCGATCAATAGTGCTTTGCATCGCGCACTCGTTCGGCTTCACTGCCCAACAACCACGTTCATACAGCGCATTAAGGTCAAAGTTTTTGCTACTTATGCCAGAAGTCGTCCCAGCGATTTGCCAGTTAATTTTCGTGCCAAGCTATACAATAGCGAAATTCGGACTTGCCGATCACGAAAAAAAAAGGCGGTTCGAAACGTCCCCGTCTTGGAGGACCCGGGACTTCATTTTTGGTGAGCATAAAAAATGTGCAAGCTGTTCTTACAAAAAATGCAATTATTGCGTGCTGGCGCATTAATATAGTTGACAAGTAAAAAATTAAAAAGGAAAAGACACATTCGGGGGGGTAGCGAGCCGTTGGCGGTGAGTTGGACAACAATCGGAAGGCCTGGAGTGAAAACGCGCTCTTAAGATCCAAAACCTTGCAAAACGAGGCATTGATAAGTGCTCTACCTCGCAGCTTGAAACAAACAAACAAAAAAAAGGACCACGCGGTGAGTGGACAGAAAACCTAACTTCCCCTAACTTCTCACTGTCTACACTCTATCAAGAATTCTGGTACAAGCTAGTAAATGATTGACAGGCAGGGCGCAATACAGTTTGTTTAGATTTTTCTCATCCATAAGCTTTGATAAAAATAGCTCATTGTGACTGGTTTAACGCGATGCGCTACGACCTGTGAGATTGAAAAAGGCGATACATTTTTCCCCCTTTCTCCTTCCCAGACACTGCCATCAAGGAAATCGCGTAGCTGCCAATTTCTCATTTTTTTCTTCTTTTTCCAATCAAACCAAGTGCGCAGTGCTGAAATAAATTTGCCAGCACTTCCTCCAAATTCCTCTCAAACAGGCAGGCGAGGAGAAACAAAGGCGGCAGTTTCTCACCCCGGCGTGGTGGTGGTGCGAAGTCGGCTCTCCCCGTTCGGACCTGCAGGATGAGGAAGATGCTGGGGGATCCGAAACAGATGCGGCGGAGCAACAGGGCGTCCCGGCGAGATGAATTTCACGTGGGCGCGACACCCTTCGTGGTTAGCACCGGTTCAAAGACAACTGACAGCTTGAGTTGCGCGCGGTGTTAACGTGCTTCCGCGCTTGCGCGATCCCGCTCTTTGCCGGCGCACCGTCGGAGGAGCGCTCCTTTCTTAGGCGCCACGATCGCGGGCTTCGGAAATTTCCACGCTCGAACTCCATTGGTCGCATCGGCGCCGCCGGCGTCCCGCGCGCATTTACCGCCCCCCACCGGACGCGCTGGGAAGCTGGTTTCCGCGCCGGCATTTCTACCCCCCTCCACCACAACCGCACTCGCTTGCGGCTTCTCTCGCGCACCTTTTTTTACTCGTTGTTATTTATCGGAGCATCGAGAGCGTGTGGTGCTTTCTTTTTCGTTTTAAAGGCCGCTCGTCGCCGCTTGTGTTGTGTCTTTGTTCTTTTTTCGTCGTCTCGCCGCCGCCGCGGTGTGAGTGTTAAGTCCTCTCACCGCAAGACTCCGAGGGCAACGCAGGTCAGCGCTGGTCGCGCTGCGCTTTTGCCGTGCCTGCGTAACTGGCACGGCACAACTGCTTGCCATGGTACGATGCTCTGCCTACTAAGTCTTCTACTGTCTCCTTACACGGCCCCGGCCACGGAGCATGAATATTCTTGCTCCGTGTCCCCGGCTTTCGTGGGAAAGATGATAAATAGCGCGGTACCACTTTCAGTGTGATAATCTTGATAGCGGCAGGTCGCCGTGTATTAGTTGAATAGTTTAAGAATTGAATTTTGTTACTGTAGCTCAGACTTTCTATGAAATATTTTGTAAAAACTTGCACTTCTCGTTTGCTAAACCCGGCGGGCCCCTAAAGTCATGTCGAATTGGTTGGCCAAATTAAAAACTGAACTATTTGAACGTGACGGATCACTGTGCTTGGTCGGATTAAGTGACGAAATCGAAGTAACTGGTCGACTTGATGTACGTCGCCTGATCTAGGATGAAGAAAAGGGAGGGGGGTAGGTAAAGAGTTTTTTTTTTGTTTTTTTAGGAGATATGATCTTTGGTATTAGTCTTTTTCATGTAATTTTTCGGAATGATTTTATGCGTGATTCGACGGAACGTCCTCGTGATGTGAAATATGATGCTAAGTTGAGTTTTTGGGTTGAAACCTTCTCAATCATAGAACGGGCTCTTGGCTTACGTCATTTGGCCAGTTCCTAATGGCGGTCGAAGTTTTACACTTACCAACGATACGACAGCCGAGTTTTTGTGCTCGACCGTTCTTTTTATAACTCGTCTTTCGGGTTTGCGTACAACATCCTGACCCTGGCTGGTGTAGATGGGTTCTTTGCTTCTAGTCGACCCAAAGCTAACCCTAAATGCACAGCTTCTCCGAAATGTTTGATGCCGTGCCTCTATATCTGATTCATTGTTTCCTTTTGGACGAGGAAAACAACAAGCGTGATAGGTTTCTGACCCGAACAACGGACGCGAGAAATTCCTCGCGGCGTCGTATTAGCAGATGGCCTGTACGGTGGACATGCCCCTTCACAATAGAACAGTGACACACACGAGTGCGCACGCACGCACGCACACACTTTTTTGTGCTGCTTAGCGACCAGCTGCTGCTTAGCTTGACGGTAGCTTTGCTACCATCAAAGTGCTATGAAGGTTGCGCTTCACGCACAATCTTTTTTGTTCAACGGCGAAGTTACACTGGTTGGCTTCAATATCCAGCGCTTCGAGGCTACTCAGGAAGTCTCGCAGGCGCCGCACCACTGCGAAATCCACATATTCACTATTAAGTAAAGGAATACAAAGGCCTATCTCACCGATATAGGCCGATAGGGGCATGAGACCAAAGTCGCCGACATAAACATGCAACCTAAAGTCTTTACAATGAAGTGGTGGTGACAGCCGCCGCAGGAGAGTTCATAAAAATATTGGCCTTTTAGAGCGTCAGTGGCTGCGTACAAAGGCGTAAAAACGTAGCTCGAAACACACACGCACACGCGCGCACGCACGACAAAATTGTATGAATGTGTGGTTGAAATGAAATGGCATCATGTTTGATCAGTACAATGTTGTGAGTCACTCATATCTAAAGCCAATTATGCTCAAGCAAATCGTCTGCGCAGCACGGATGTCTTGGCCAACTTCTTCTATTCCGCTTCTTGGCTCTTGAGTCTTTCGGCTCTTCTGTGGACAGCGTATGCACACAGGGTAAAGGGAGAGGGCAGCGCAGGTCGCGGGCATTTGAGCTAAACTTCCTGTAGTTGAGTCAAATTGTTTCCGCTTCGGCATTATGCACGTGAGTATTGCAAGTATTGCAAACTTTTCTCCTCCTGCTCACCAGTATAATCTCTCTCTCTCTCTCTCTCTCTCTCTCTCTCTCTCTCTCTCTCTCTCTCCTCTCTCTCTCTCTCTCTCTCTCTCTCTCTCTCTCTCTCTCTCTCTCTCTCTCTCTCTCATTTGCATAATGTATGCTGCTTTCTCTTACTCAACTTCGTCAGCAAATGAAACGGTGGAAGTTTGACGTAAAGGAATTATGTTGTCTGCTTCCACCTGACTCTAACTATTTTTGTTTGACTTGTTCGTTTGTTTGTCTTTTACATATCGCTGTCACAAAAAATGAAAAATAGCGGAATGGTTGTTTTTCTATCACGCATGGTTAAGCGTAGCTGCGCACTGCAGATCTTCGGGGCACTGTCGCTTGAATGATCGAATGATGGCATCTCAAAGACACCAGGTTTGTATGAAGCGAAGGAATGGGAGAAGTGGGGGCCAGCCACATATCTGCGACCGTCGAAGAGGGAAGTGAATAATACGGAAAACTTTCGCTTTGAAATTTTCCTGGCCTGCGTGTTTTTTTTAGTTATTAATTAAAGGGGACAATACGGCTGTATTAAGAAGTCAATAATGCCATTTACGTAAGTTTTTTTTTTCGCTCATGGTACTTGATGAAATAAATGCAGTCGAACCTCGTTAATTCAAACTCAAAGGGGCCCGAAAATTTGTTCGAGTTAACGAAAGCTATTTAAATACACATAACTTTGCCGGGACCGCACTGTCAGTTCGAATAAACCGGAAGTGCGAATTAAGCGAGTTCTAATTAACGAGGTTCGACCTTATATACGCGTTTTTGAGCGATTTATTATTTCAGAGAAGACTAACGTACCTCAGAAACTACTGCACCATGCCTTTATATTATACACAGTTCGTTTAGATAAAACAGCATTGCGGGACAGGTCGAAGACAGACATTTTTGTTTCCAACCGGGGGGTGGCTATGGGCGATGGGAAGGGAGACGTTTTGCCAAAAGAAACACTAGCACTTGCTTACGCGCTGTCTGGAAAAAATTGAATGGGTTCAACCCCCCCTCCTGTACACTCCTGGTGGGTGGCTCCCGCGGACGAAGCAACGGCGTTCTAGCTTTAGGGTTAACCAGCCGTTAGTCACGTACAGAGAGATCACTCAACATTATAGGCTTTCCCGACAGATATATCCGCCAGGCCATAAATCCCTCACAAAAGAGCAAGAAACCTCACTTAGGTAGCTACAGACCAATACTTTTCCGCACCGTACCAGGCTCCACGCTATATTCCCCACAATGTATACATCCACTTGCCCTCACTGTGGAGAGCTCTCAACCTTATGTCACATGGTGTGGGCTTGTCAACATAATAAGAATACAGACAGAATACGAAATCCAACTTTAGAGCAGTGGGAGCGAGAGCTGGCCAGCTCAGATCCTGACCGTCAGCTTCGGCTCATCGAGAGGGCGAAGGCGGCAGCAAGCTCTCCTGGGGTCCTGGACTCAGGACTCCACTCACAGCGCTCTTATTTGATATGAATAAAAGTCTTCCTCCTCCTCCTTCTCCTGATGCAGATATCCAGGGCGCGGAGCACACTTGAAACTCGCGCGCTTCGCACCGGCCATGCCTTCACGGCACGCACCGCGTTATCCGCGGGCCACCGCCTTGAGAAACAACGGAATAGGTTTTCGCAAACGGCGGCGCCTGGAACGCGGCGAAAATTTTCCATCACCTGTTTAGAGAAGTATCCTCTCGGCGGCGCATTTCTCGTTATGCTCGCTGATTTTTGCTGCTGCTGTACACAAGGAGGCGACGGCGTTGAGAGGGGAAACTTGGAACGACGTGCGCTGCTTACCGGTCATTTTCAAATTTTAGTGTCGAAAACAAGCGCGCGACCGACCTTACCGCTTAGCCTGGCGGTAAAATACGAAATGGCAGAAATATCGTACCATACGGCAGTGTTTGTTTGCGCCTGTCGGCCAAGTGGCGAATGCAGTACAAGGCTAAATGGAAACACTGAAATCATTCAGTTACAGTCAATGCCGGCAAAGTATCCCTTGGTGTATTTTCCCAGAGCAAAAAATAAAAAAATAAAAAAACAGGCCTTGACCGCTATATAGCTACAAAACTCGTTCGAAAAATTTGTAAAATTTGTTCCTTTTTGTGCCCCATAACACGAAGCTGTAACGCTTCAAGTAATCATTATCTTACAGTTCCCGACGAGCAGCCTTGAGGGAGTCATTGCAACATCGGCACCTCTCTGGCCTCCGATGGCTTCTTCGACTCTTTTACGTGCTTCGAACAATCCCCAGCGAGTCAAGACTTCGCTGCCGATTCGCGTCCACTTCACAAACGTCCGTCCCGGCATGGTTACACAAAGTGGACTGCGGATAGCATCCTTATCATGACCATTTCGCTTATTCGATATGGACCTAAGCCTCTAGATGCAATGGCCTTGCGCAAGGTCCCTTCGCAAACAGGCAGCTCGGTCACGTGCATATACGAGCAGCAGTAGACTTCTCCACGGCACTGATGACGATGCAATCTGCCATCAGTAATCCAAGGTGTCTCAAGCAAAATTTAGCGTAAGTTTGGCCAGTTGGGCACTCATGACAAAAACTATAACTTCTGTGTTCTTAAAAAGAACTAGAGGATGCCACACACTTTTTTCTCCATCATCGGCTTCCATAAACGGTTAACCAGCGTGCGGCCGATGATTTACGTATGACGCATGGCCTATTTATTTCGAAGTAAGGCCGGGCTCAGACTGTTGCCGCAACTGTCGTAATAGAGAGTTTTAGCAGTCCGTCCGTTCCGTTCGTTACGTTGTTACCGGGTTTACCGGGACCGGTCTGCGCCTGCGCGTGTGGAAGGGCGAGGAGGCGCGGACATGGCGAAGGCAGGCGCGCGGAACTAATCCCCATACCGCGACGAATGCCCAAGTGCACAGACGGGTCCCGGTAAACACGCTAGCTACGTACGCGACGGAACGGACGGACTGCTAAAACTCTCTAATTAACTTTAAAGAATGACGTCATTTCACGTCTCAGCCAATCGAACTGCGTGACATGCCGTTTTTTTACGCCCATAGATCACGATATGGCTTTTGCGTCGGTAGTCTGAACATGGCCGAACGTGCAGCCTGAGTTTTCCATTGTCACGTTCACGCCACTGGTCCCGCACCGGCGCCGTGCACCTGCCCGCTGTTATCGCGGGATTGGCTTCCCGCAGTAGGTCACTTCGAGCGCGCTCTGCTGTGATAAACCCAGCCAATTTCGCTCCCCTTACTTCTAACTGCTCTCGAACCTGGTTTCTTTCCGCGCATATGCGCATTGTGTTGCGCCGGAGTAGTTTTCTGCGTACACAGGACCACCGGATTTTCCTTCCGCCTAACCATAGAAAGCTTCGACTTTTTAATTAATTAAAAACGGCACATAATTCATGCAAAAGACACGCATGAGGTATACAAAGCGATGTGCGGCTCGAACAGCTTTCATCGCAGAGCATACGCGTGGTGCGGTCTGGCATTGAAACGCAAGCCTTGCCTTTGTATCAACCTTCACTCAACCGTTCACAAAGCCGTATCGAATGGGCAGTAAGCAGCTAAGAACGGGCAGCTGATTTCAGGGAGGAATATCAGGTCGGTTTCTGCCGGCATCTTGCTTCTGATAGTGTTATATAGACGTTTAGGTACGCTGCCTGGTTGAAACGTTGAATAATTTTCCGTGGCCGCACTGAATCACCGTTACAACCATTGTACACGCTTCTTTTTTGTTGTATTTTAGCCGTTTAGGTGGCATGATTACGTTGTCGTGGCAGCAGGGGAGAAGGAGAGTATGAAGAAATGTGCTGGAACTTTCCATTACAGCCGCCGCTGTTTATGTGATAACCAGTCAGACAAAAAGACATCAGCCGTCACGATGGCTTGTTATGTTCTCGAAATTGTTTGCATGGCCTTTTCGCAAGCACCTGTTGCAGCTGCAAGCCTCTTTCGCGTGAATAAGCTTCTTTATAGCAAACGTTGCTGCTCACAATATGCGTGAATGTGTTTGTATTTTGCGTATGGCGCGAAAGATCCTGTTATCACGTGATTTGAAGAAATTCACTTTGCCGGAAGGGTCTTCTCGCTCGCTCTCGCTCTATCTCTCGTCTATCATCTCTATCTCTCTCTCTCTCTCTATCTCTCTCTATACTCTATCGCTCTCTCTCTCTAATCTCTCTCTCTCTCTCTCTCTCTCTATCTCTGCCGTATTTGTAGTGTGCTTATTAGCTTATTACCAACTAGTTTTAGAGTAAGAGGCTTGAAAAAGATATCTATGTTCTTCATGCTTTTTTTCAAAGCGAAAGCTTTAAATTGATGGTGTCCTGTCAAGAAACGAATGCATTTTCCTATAGACCGGTTGGTCGACCGAAACGCTCTCATAAGGTCTCTGGACAAAAGGCACGTGCGTGAAGCCGGGCTTTCATTGTCGCGTTTACTTGAAAATTGCAAAAAAGGAACGGTCCTAGATAAGAAGATGCACGCGTCGATCATAAAGGAGGAAAACAGCGGTATTATTTTGTCTCATAAGCCTCGTATCGGTATGCGTTTAACTCATTCGTAAATGCGTTTACCTAGGGTGCGAAACATCATCGCATGGGTTCGTTTTAGATGCAGAGCATCTCATTCACTCGCCTTGTCTCTCCGGCGTCGTCGTCGTCGGCGTTGTCCGCCCCTCCCCCATTCTCCTCGCCGCGCCAGCTGCGCTCTCCGCCGCTCACCCCCTCTCCTCTCCGATAGCGGACACACTCTCGCGAGGGGCATTGGATTGGATTCGATTGGATTGGCTTGGATGGTATTGGCTAGGCTTGGCTAGGCTTGGCTTGGCTTGGCTTGGCTTGGATTGGATTTGGATTGGATTGGATTAAAGCGGATTGTGTTGGATTGTGTTGCGTCATAGCGGCGGAAGACGCGCTGGGGCCGGCGCATGTGCAGTACTCTCTCTTACGCGGTTTCCTCTCCTTCGGGCGAGCTGCGCATATAACCGGTGTGCCGTTCTCCGGCGAAGCAACATCCAGGCTTGGCTCAAACATTTAGAGTCCACGCCGCTTTACAAGCACGCCAACGTCGTCATCGACTGGGACCGGCTTACGCAGTCCCCTCAACGCTATGCGCACTGTAAAACGCGGCCCCTTCGCCGCTCCGCCTATGCTTCGCATCTACACAGGGGTTCCCGCGAGGGGAGGTGGGAGTTTTATTTCGTTTGCGGTTTTGGGTCTTTCAAGGTTTTGACGATAGATTGGACCCACGTTTAGCGAAGGTTCTGACGCACTTTTGACGCAGTTTTTATGTCAGAAAGCTTTCGCGCTTATCTCAACGCGCCTATCGCGCTTATGTTTGTTTGAAGTGTTGGTAATTTTTTTTAAAGACAGAAAGGATATGGTAAACATATACTACAGTTAGGCTTCGGTGACAAATAAGAGAAACAGCCGTAATAGAAACTGAAAGAGAAATATTTGCCCCAATCCACGTTGTGAACGTAACTGGACAGCGAAGAAAAACTTGTGCGCGCCACAAAACATGATTTACCGGGGCGCATGGTCCAACCGGGTGAAAGAAACAAAACACGATTGTTCGTAATACGTGATTTAGCATAGTTCTATTCAAATCAAATCAAATTTTTATTTACTTTTCAACAATAAGGATGGAGCAGCCGCAAAACGCTACTGTGAGAAGTAGCTTGACGAGGTGGTTGCACCTTTATTGAAAGCAGTGGAAAATAAAACGCGTTGGTCTTTCGGGATAAAAACTGTAGTCTTATTAACTCAGTGTAACTTGCAAAATTCCCTGGTAAATGTGCGACTATCTCTGTGTACAATACTGCTATGTTGGTTTTTCGGCGTCCGTGAAGATGCTTTGATAGTATGCATTCCTTTGTAAAAAAGAAGTTGTGCAAAAAAAAAAAAAACTACTTCGCTACCAAGCATAGCTAGGGAAAACTAAATGCCACTCACTCACCACTCACTTAAAAAATATATTTATCCTAACGCACTCACTCCCACTTGCACTCGCCACTCCACCCTCACCACGCGCACTCACTCGCGCTCACGCTCGCCACTCCGCCTTTACTACTCACACTCCCTCGCGCTCATGCTGGCCACTCACCCCCACCACTCGCCCTCACTCACGTTCACGCTCACCACTCCGCTCTCACAACTCCACTCACTCGCGCTCACGCTCACCCCTCCACCCTCACCACTCGCACTCACTCCCACTCACGCTCTCCACTCGTCCGCACCACTCGCACTCACTGGCGCTCACGCTCACTCCTCCGCCCCACGACTCGCACTCACTCGCACCCACGCTCGCCCCTCGGGCCTCACTACTCGCACTCACTCCGGCTCATGCTCGCCACTCGTTCTCACCACTCGCACTCACTCGCGTTCACGCTCACCACTCATCCCCACCACCACTCACAGTCACTCACGCTCACGCTCACCACTCATCCCCACCACTCACAGTCACTCGCGCTCATCACTCGCACTCATCTGCGCTCACGCTCACCATTCGCATTCGCCACTTACACTCCCTCGCACTCGCACTCACCACTTGCAATGGCCACTCACACTAACTCGCAATCACCACTCGCTTCCTCCACTCACACGCATGTAGAAATAATTTCGGGCATGAAATACTTACTGATTTGAGCTAAAATTTACATTTCTCAGGAACGGGGCCTCCCTTTTTCCTAAGTATGTAATCGGTTATTATAAACACGTGTCTTGATATGTCACTTTCGAAGCGGTAATCGTCGCTGGATTCTTTTACGAAATGAACAAATTCTCGCAAATTTATCTGGAGCCATTGATCATAACGTTTTATTGTCTATGCTATTTCGCTCAGATTCTACAAAAGAAAATAAACACTGAAAATTTTCACAGCGGGGGCGAACATAAAAGAAATAGTCCAGTTCGGAAGAAAACCTTAGAAAAGTTGTTGATATCTGTCAAAATACTGGCTAGCGCGCGCAGATATTCCTATCTCCAAGCGCGCTATCCGCGCCACTAAAATTACGCAGTCAATACGCTCTGGACAACCCTCCAAACAGTTTATTTCAAGAGTAATCCCAGGTGAAAAGGGCGCATAGCGAGAGTGTCCAGCACAACAACACCACGAAAAGATTGAAAACGGCAAGCAAGGCGGAGGAAGGCCATGGAGGAAGGCTACTGGAGCGCTTGGCCTTGAGCGCTTGGCAGAGACAAGCCGAGGGAGAGAGGCGGCGCCGCCTGACTTTAGCGCGGGCGTCCTCATGGAGATGAGTTGCCTGGCGCCCGCCTCCCACCTCGCCCCCCTCCCTAAACGGCGCCAGCCTGCCGCAGAGCAAAACCGCAGCTTGATCCTAAACTACACCGTCATGCGCGCGCACCGGGCACCGAGACAAGTTCACGTCGAAAATTTATACGAAATAACGGGGAGAATAAGTCATCGGACACACACATGCACACGTACGCACACGAACGCACGCTTGCACGCACACAAGCGCACGCATGCACACGCATGCACACGCACGCACGCACACAAGCACGAACACGCACGCAACACACACGAACATATACACGCGCACACGCAAAGAAACGCACATGCACGAACACACACACCAACGTACTTGAACATGTGCGCGCACGCACACACATACGAACTCGCACGCACGCACGCGCACACGCATGCAGATTTACTCACGTGAACACGCACACGCACGCACGCACTCATTAACTCACTCACCCACTCACAAATTACGGTATTCGACTGCCGAGAACGTTTACTATTCGTCACACCACTCAGGGGTCACAGTACCCCTACGCAATCGGCACGCGGACGACGACGAAGTCCGCATGAAAGCGAGGATCATAACAGAGCGGCGCTGTAATAAGTAATACAAATACTGTTACGTTTAATATGCCAAGGCCTCGAAAATGAGCTACTGCTTCCACAACACGCAACTCGCCCATCCGAACCGTTTCGCCATCCTCATACGCGAATCTGTGAAAATCTGCGATACCTTTTCAAACGATTACGGGCACTCACAATTTGCGCTTCAGAACAGCCGGCCATTTGACATCTGCAGCAAGCCGGCCAATTATGTACACCAAGTACTACGGCACTAGACCACGGTGCTTCCTAATATGCCTCCATCGCCGCGTTCAGCGGTAGGGAAGTGCAATCGCTTTATTGCGGCGACGTTACCGGCACTAATGTCAACACAAAACGCTGCGAGCGAGAAACATCATTCGGCGAGAGTGCGCGCAACAGCCCTCAAGGAGTCATGACAGTGAGAGTATCAGCGCATTATGGGCGTCAGACGTCCATCTAAGTCGTATTCCTTAATCAACAGGTCACTGGAGAGTTGTTCCACGGTGCCTTAATTATAAAGGGGAGTAGCCACATATTCCTGAAGCTAAAGGCAGTCGTTCCATTAACTAGTGGCTGTGCGTAGGAGTGGATATCGCCAGCAGCAATTACCACAGCAAGCGGCTCCTGCGACGAATGCCAACAGCGAGTGATTGCTCACCGCTGGTAAGCCCCGCACATCGCACAAGAAGCGCGCGTTCACCTCGCCACTCATGAGTGGTGAGCGGAGCTGGCCGCGAGTGGTGAGTGGGACTCACCGCGAGTAGAACTCGCACTCGCGAGTGGTGAGCGGGGCCCGCCGCGAGTGGAACCCTCACTCGCGAGTGGTGGGTGGGGCTCACCGCGAGGGCAACTCGAACTCGCAAGGGATGAGTGGGGTACACCGCGAGTGGAACTCGCACTCGCTAGTGGTGAGTGGGGTTCACCGCGAGTGGCTTTCACTTTCACACTCGGAGTGCTGAGCGTGGGTCGCCCGCGAGTTGGCCGCTCGCGACTCGCGAGTGGTGAACGGGGCTCACCGTGAGTGGCGCTCGCACTTACTCGCACTCACACTCTCCAAAACGACGGTGAGGCTCAATCACCACTCACTCATGAGTGGTGAGTGGGGGGTGTGTGAGTGCACTCATGAGTGAGTTCGCCGACCTATGCTACCAAAAAATGCATGCTATCAAGCATCTCCACGGGCACGGAAAAACTCCCGTAGCAGAATTGTACACAGAGATAGTCGCACATTTACCAGGGAAGTTTGCAAGTTATACTGAGTTAATTAGCTCAGTGTAACTTGCAAAGACTGAAGTTTTTATCCCAAAAGACCAACGCTGGACTATCCCTTTCGCGATTGTCTTGTTATTCTGCTGTAATGGCTTAATGAGTTGCGCCTTTATTCTCCGACTGACAGTTATCCCTGACACCTGCGGAGATGCAACTTCCCATGACTGTTCAGCCATTGGAGTGATTTAACGTCATGTATTGTTTCGGACAGTTTTGATTTAACGCGAGCTGTAGACGTTTCTTGTAACCGTACTTCTCCCGCTGGAGCCCATATGTTAACAGGAAACGTGCATTTTGTTTGCAACTCCACAGGGACCTGACTAATTACGCCAAGTGAACAAACTTTTGCGTAGTGATAGAGTCGTATAAGAGGGCAATTGCAGTTTGATTCTTTTGCTAAGGTAGCTACGTGAGATTGACAGCTGCAGGGAAATATTCGCGAGAAAGTTGGCTTTGCCGCAAAGCGTATTTTGTCTACTGTCACCGTGATGAGACAGCAGGTGGTTATGGGTAAAAGGCTGCGCTGTAACAGTCAGCCGCACTCGCTACCTTTGATCGGAACGTGAGAAGAGTGAAGTGAGAACACGAGGGGAAAAACTGAAAAATTGGATGAGGTTCTTGCGACGAACGCTCTGGAGGATGCGAGTCAAACGTGGGCTGTTTTTGGTATACTGATCGCCTGTCTGGACCTTGTTGCGATGAGTAACGGAACGACGAGGGTGACTGCACGTGACAGCGGTAATGAAGACGGGACGTCTACCTTCGCAAGCAGTGTCGACCCGTCTCAATTTACGTAGAGAAAAGCGAATGGCGCGCTTTTGTAGCGTAAGCTACACTGGCCGAGGTTGAGCAGTTTCGCCTGGACCCTGAACTCTATTTTGGCACATATTGATGTAAATCATCTCATTAATTCCAGCGAGGCTGTTTATGGCTAGGATCCAACAGATAGTCTCCGGCAACAGACCGAGAGTCGACCAATTTTCAGTTTACGAAAAAAAAATCATACATAAATGTAAAAATTGGCGCAGCTTGAACAAGTGGTGCAAGGCTGGAGAAACAGCAGAGCTGGTGGCCCCGCTCCCTTCGTCGGAGACCCGGCTGTTGCATAATCGTCATCATCATCAGCCTACTCAAGTCCACTGCAGGACGAAGGCCTCTCCCATCGACCTCCAACCGCTCCTGTCCCGCGCCGCCCGAGTCCATTCTTTGCCTGAAAAATTCCTTATTTCGTCCCTCCATCGAGTAACTGGCCTTCCTCTTCTTCTACACCCGTTTATCGGTATCCACTCTGTCACCCTGGTAGTCCACCGATTCTCATTTCGCGTAATTACGTGACCAGCCCAATACCATGTATTTATTTCAGCTACGATATCTTTTACTCTAGTTTGTTCTCTGATCCAGGAAGCTCCTTTTCTGTCTCCAAGTGTTACTCCGATCATTACTCCTTCTATGGCCCGTTGAGCCTACCTAAGTTTGCTGTCAAGTAAATGTTTAGTAAAGCGCCACGTTTCCGCTCCATATGTCATCACCTTGTATTTATTTCCAAACTTGCCACTGAAAGTTCTCCATGACTGGCAGGCCCGGATGGTTTGTTCCGCAGGATTTCACATCTCTCCCAAAGTGGACCGCGTTAGCACGTGCTAGAACCCGCGGCCAAGTCCAAAGCGAACGCCCGCGCTGCGAACCCAAAGGGAATGCTTGCGCCCGAAATGCGATGACAGGTGAATCGGATAGAAGCCGGTTTCATAACGCGAGTGGACCCAGGTTCGATTCCGACCGCGGGAAGCGTGGAACACGTTATTGTACCCCGCCGTTGCTAACCCGTACCCCTCGGGCCTTTGGGGTGGCCCAGTGGCTAGGTTGCCAGTTTCACGGCGTAAAGGTCCTGGGTTTGATTCCCGGGAACTCCCTAACCACATTTTTTTTTTTCTTGAGGGTTCGGGTTTTTGGGTGCGACGGACGGATTCGTGTCGGCCTAAACAGCTTACTGTTAAAAGGTCATAGGGCCTCCATACTTTGATAAAACGGCTTATATTGCTCCCACAAGGTTGGCTTCCATGCAATATTTATGCTTAGATGTGAAGCCGACTTTAAAGGGGCCACACAGACAAAGTACAAGTTTGTTTTATTCGAAAGATTTCGTGTTTTATAGTGCCTCCAGTGCTTGTCCGGCAGCACACGATGGTTTATTCACTGAAAAATTAATTAAGTTCAGTTGACATTTTGATTCTCCACTAAATCGTGTGTTTCGTGATGTTTGCGATGACGTGACAAGGACAGACCTTCAAGTGAACGTTAGTGTGCTGTTTACTCTGCAGCGGAACGCCTTGTTTACTGTCAGTCCTCCTAGATGGCGCCACCATACTGCGAACGACCGCTGTCCTCCCTCGCTTTGTGTCTGACCGTACATGCACCTGGCTTATTTTTGTCTTCGTTGGAAGTAATCGTTTCGTGAAACATTGCATATGCTCGACCAGCAGGGTCACGTAATAAAATGTCGCTTACGCCAATTGGCCAGTGTCGTGTGAGGCAATGTTAAGGCGCCGGACTGCTGTGCAGCTATAACAAGCATACTGCGCGCAGTACCAAGAGAAGCGAAATTTACGTTTAAAGTGGTGTCCGTATGATTCTAACGAGGCAATCTTTCGAATGAACCGAACATGTTCTGTCTGCATAGCCCCTTTAAGGAGGTCGGTCTAAGCTTTGTTTTTGTAAGCTGGCTTATCCGCATTATATGCTGCGCAGTGAAGCATGACCACCCACGAAGGTAGCATGGTTACAACTCCTCTCTGTAGTCCTCTCCATCACCGTCTCGCCCACGCCGGCTCCGCTCTCTCTCTCTCTCTCCGACATTGTGCAATGCCGCGCTTCGGCGGCCGCCTGTGCGGCGCCCTGCACGGTGATTGGCGAAGCTGCGCTATAAAACCTCATTGTCCCTACCCAACAATCGTGTGTATCCTCAGTCTGTGACCTAAGGATACGGGCCACTGTCCTTATGTTCCGTATAGTAAGTTCATCATCATCATCACCAGCTTATCTAAGTCCACTGCAGGGAAAGGCCTCCTCCCATTACTCTCCAATTATCCCGGACCTGTGCTAACTGCGACCAATTTAATCTCCCGCGAACTTCTGATCTCATCTGCCCATCTAATTTCTGCCGCCTGCTGGAACGCTTGCCTTCTCTAGGGATCCACTCTGTTACCCTTAATGACCAACGGTTATCGTGCCTTCGCATTACATGCCCTGCCCACGTCCATTTCTTTCTTCTTAATTTCTACTTATAATTCCTTAACACGCGTTTGTTCCCTGACCCCCTCTGCTATCTTCTTGTCTCAATGTTACGTCTATCATCCTCCGTTCCATTGCCCTCTGAGTCGTCCTCAATTTAAGTTGAACCCTCTTAGTGAGCCTCCAAGTTTCTGCTCCGTAGGTGAGTACCGGTAAGATGCAGCTGTCCATGCACTTTTTCCTTCTTCAGGCACAATGGTAGGCTGCCATCACTATCTGAGAATGTCTGGGGTATGCACTCCCACCCGCATTCTTATTCCTGTCCAATTATCTCTGCCTCGTGGTTGGGCATCCGGGGTCACCTAAGTAGATATATTTCGCGTGCCACTTCCACTGCCCTCGCCACCTATCTCAAACCGCTGTGCTCTCCCGAGGTTATTGATCATTACTTGTTTAGTAAGTTACAATATAGCTAAACCCCAGCATAGCAAATCCCACCAAGTGGCAGCTGCGCCGGACTCTCCTCTGCACAGGGTGGAAGGGCTCTGATTTTATATTCACTAGTCACCTTTGCCGTTAGCTAATCGTTACCAGTGGCGTACGCAGGGTTTCATTTCGGAATGGGTGGAGGCGGCAGGAAAGGGGTAAGGGTGAACGTGAAAGGAGAGGCGAATAAAAACGAGAAAAAAAAAGACAATAGAAAAATTCAAATAAAGAAATTTATTCACACGTACAGTGGAACCCCTGTTATATGTCCCCGGAGAGGGCGCTGGCCAGCTCCTGTCATGAAACGCAGCTTTTGCTAGCGGAAAGGGCGAAGACAGCCGGCCGTACCAGCGGAGTCTGGGACTGAAGGCTTCGACCAAAAATATGCTCACTTCAGCTCTCTCTCTCTCTCTCTCTCTCTCTCTCTCTCTCTCTCTCTCTCTCGGAATCAAAAATTCGCCGAATGCACCCCAGTCCACAGTAACACACCTGATTTCCTTCCCGTGGCCTAGATAGGCACTGACAACTTCCGACCTTTCACTACACAAAAATGAAAGTGAGGCTTTTCGCTCGGCTGTTCAGCATTGCTCTCGATTTCTTCATATTGCCGTGAACTGTGCCCTCTGGTTTGTTTATGTGTGTTTTCTTGCCGGCGTCCGGCCACGCTGGATGTCTTGTTTGGGTTGAAGTCAGGCGCACATTTCCGTCTCTTTCTTTTGTACGCCGCGCATGCTCTCTCATTTGATAGGAAGAGTGTATCGCCTGTCGTCACTCGAACAGAATGTTCTTCTTCGATCGCCAACGTTTTCAGATCTGATTCGATGGTTCTCGAAGGAATAAAGCCGAAAGATAAATTATCTCAAGGCAAACACCGTGACATTCGATTCGCCAGCACTCACCTGTGCACATTACGTTGTTGGCTGCTTTATCGTCGCTGTGTAACCCTTTGGGAGTTCTCTAGCGGAGCACAAGGTCGCTCCAATAAACTGTTCCCCGGAGAAACCTGCGTCGTCCTTGGCTACGTGACAATATAAACCTTTAGGCCTATACGACTAACCTGTCAGAGTGCAGTTCTTGAGGCATTGTAAGCGTTCTTAGCAGGTCCTCTCCCGATTCACTGAACGAGATGACGATATCGTCTATAGATAGACTACAACCGGACTGCTCGCATAAGCACTTATGAAATCCAGCCTCGGGATTACCTTCCTTATCATCTCGTAGAAAAATCCTTCGCCTTTGTCTTTTTCGTAGCTCTTCTATCACAGCCAGCTACGCGATGAACTCATTCTGCCTCCTCGGTACATTTCAGCTCGCATAAATCATGTCCATAAGTCGGCTTGTCGTCCTGCAGTACTAACAAACACCTTTCCCAGTCGATTCATTACCGCGTACTTCACAAGAATGGAACCACCTACCCCGCACTGACGGCAACAATTTCGGACCACCAACTTTTAAAAACTACTTTAGCTAACATTGTATAATCAGAAGCATTGCAGTACATTGTATTTTCCTGGTGTTTTATAATATGTTTGTAACTATTGTAACCCCACTCCCCTCTCTAATATGCATCTGGACCCGAGGGTATCTAAGTAAATAAATAAATAAATATATTTAGTGTGTGTGTGTGAGTGTGAGTGTGAGTGTGTGTGTGTGCGTGTGTGCGCTGTGTGTCGCGCGCCGTGCGCCTGCGTGCGTGCGTGCGTGTGGTGTGTGTGTGTGGTGCTTGCGTGCGTCGTGCGCGTGCGGTGCGTTGCGTGCGGGCGTGTTGAGTTCGTGTGTGTGCGTTCGTGGATTTCGTGGGTTGTGTGCGTCTGTCGTTCGGGCGTTGTGCGTGCGTGTGTGTGTGGTGTGCCGTGCAGTGTGTGTGTGTGTGCGTGCGTGCGTGTGTGGGTGTCTTTGTTTTAGGATTAATGACTCAGTAATGATAGTCCTCTCAAAAGCACCAGGTTTTATTAGGAAGTGACTACATAATTATTTCCTTCAGAATAGACAATTTCCGCCAGAACTGGGCATGCTTTTCTATACAGTCCACCTCACAAGCTGGTTGCAGCGGGTGAAAGCTACGAAGCGTGCAGGGACGGCGTCCTTGCGCAGCGCCATATACCATAGGGCTCTCACGCACGTTCGGTTTCTTGATTCCGTTACTAAATACGCGTCTTCGTGCATATAAGTACTTTTATAAGACCCTCAGGAGTCCTCAGTCTGGTTGTTTCGAGCTGCTTTGCTTTAATATTTAATATGTTCCTTCACTTTCCGCGAAAACCTGTGAGGGAAGGCACTTTGCACATTCGAATATTATCGAATATGCCAGAAATCGTACCACAGGTTCAGCACCGCTTTGAGCCCATTGTTGAAAAAAGTGTTGAGCGCTTTTTTGCATGCAGTTTAACGAACCTGGGAATCAAATGCAAACAAGTTGAGCGGAGGCTTCCTACGAAGTAGAGCGCCGTCATTAGCACGGGGTCCGTTGAAGCAGACAAGTTTCCGGCACGCCGTTCTTTTAAGGCGCAACGTTTCCCAGAGAAAACTAATGTTTTTGATTTAGACGTCTCAGAACTCGCTTTCGCAGTGATGCGGGGGAGCGGCAACGAAGGGCGCTGGCGTGAATTCTCTAGTCAAGAGGTCGGCAGGGCTCACCATAGTTAGGCAGCGGGCGCTGTACCAATGGGCGCGGAGAACGAAAATGCGGGAAGAGTGTTACGGCGAAGGAGGTTTCTGGCGGATGATGTCGTGGGCGCCGAGAGCAGATGGACGATCTTGATCTCGGCGTGTTATAGGCTCGCGCACAGCTTTGTTTTAAGGCAGAGCTTTATGTTCCACCGTCGAGCTTACCAGAAAAAAAAAAAAAAAGAATCGCGAGCCATCTTCACTTACCGTAAAACCTAAGGAGGGGCGAAGCATATGCAGTGTATAAGTGTATTCTTGGCCGCCGTGGCGTTTTTTGTTCCCATGGAGATGAAACCGTTGGGGTAGTAGAACCGATACAGCCATTTGCTGTAAAAGTCCTCGTTTCTTTAAAGCACGAAGCGTTCTAGCTCGAGGTGTTGGAAAAACTATGTCCACAGTGTGTTCTTTTAGAGGAGGCGTTTTTTGGCCCACGGAGATGAAACGGTGTCTAGGGCGAGGGGTTGGGGCAGAGGGACAGAGAGATAAACTTTTAATTGAGCGAAAATAGATTGAGGAGGGGTGTTGCCCCGGCGCGAGTCTGGTGGTGAATAGTAGCAGCTCTCCATCCACGAGGCCCTCTGAGGCTTGGATCTTCCGGGGTCAGAAGCTACCCCCAGCGCCTCACTCCCAATTGCTCGTCGGAGGTTATTGAAATGGAAAAGGGTGGAGAGGGCAGGCCCCACACGTATAGTGGGGGACCCCCCGTGGCATGGATGCCAACGGCGCGGGGCAGTTAGGGGATGGGTACAGGGATGGATGAGTGTGGTAGAAGTACCACCTTGCAAGCGTAAAGAGTGTTGTGGTTGCAGAGGTCCGCCAGATACTCTCTTGTGAATGGGTGAGTTCTGGATGTGCGGGGAAGATATTTACGAAAAGGTGAGAGTGGTAATTGGTGGCGACATCGTGGAACGTTGTCGTTTATCCCTGGCGGATCTAGCCTATCGTGGACGATACTGGGGGTCCGCTCGGATCGTGAGTCCTCGAGCGACGTCATGGGCTGCCTCGTTTCTCCAAAGGGCGGCGTGGGCCGCGGTCCATATCAACTCCACCGGGGAGGTTGGTGGATTTTGTGAGAGAATTTTGAGCCCAAGCGGAGATACGCGTCCGCGAGCAAAATTTTGGACGGCCGTTTTGGAATTAGAGATTATAATAGTGGGAGCCGGCCTGTTGGACAATGCTGACGCTATTGCCGCCTCCTCTGCCTCCGCTGGGTAAGGGGTGTGAACCGTAGAGAATTTTAGGGGGGAGGTTGGGCCCATATACACCCGCGGTATATGCGTCGTGATGACGGGATTCAGCGGCATCTACATATTTCATATCCGGACGAATTGAAAGACGCTTTCCAGCGCACGCGTGCACTTCTGCAATCTTCGGCCTCGCGTTATGCGTTGGGTGCATATTGCGGGGTAGAGGCCGAACAATGAGCTGGTGGGTGGTGTGAGGGATGGGGAGAATTTTTCGGTCTAAATCTGCTGGAACAGTGATGCCGAGGTGCTCTAAAATGCACAACCCAGTGGGAGTAGTAGGTAGACGGGTCATTTGGTTGGAGATATGGACTTCTACGAGCTCCTCTGCCGTGTTGTGGACCTCCAGTTGTTTTAATCTAGCCGTGTAAGTGCAGCGCCACCTTGTAGGCCTTCCGAATAAGGCAATTAAGTTTCTGATATTCAGTGACGTTAGCGTGCAAGTAAGAGAGAGAATACGTTATACAACTTAAAAGTGTCTGAATAAAACGCAGCCTCTCCTCTTCTCGTAGGCCCTGTCCCGGTTAGTTATTCGCTTGATGAAGACCGGATTCCTGGACTGAAAGTTTATTCAATTGAGATATGAATTGGGTGTTTGCTCGGTTGTGCTGTATGAGTAACCCCAGAACCTTGAGGGTGCGTACCTCTGGAATCGGGTGCTCATCAAAGAAAAGTTTTAATGTTGTGTTGAGTTTTCGCTCCACGTTTGAGGTGGAAGAAGAAGCAATTCCGACTTGGTAGATGAACCAGCCAGGCTTTCTCCGCGACTATTTGAGCGCCGGTTTGGAGGGTTTCCTCAATGAGGGCATCACTGCCTCGTGTTGCCCAAAGGTTGATATCATCGGCATATAGACTAAATCATAGATGGGGAATTTGTTGGAGCTTATTACGAATGTTCATTATAGCCCAATTAAAGAGTAGTGGCGATAGTACAGCTCCTTGTGATGTACCCATAGATGGTAGGGACAGGGTGTCCGATGTGATATCGCCGACTTGGATGTATGCCGTGCCAAGAAGTCACGGATATAGTCATACTGCGCTTTCCCGAACTGATGGACTCCAAGACCATGCAGTATCGCAGTGTGCGACACTTTGTCAAATACCTGGTAAGATCTATGGCCAGCATTGCTACCTTATCGAATGTATTGTGGGGTGGGAGGTAGATGATTTCCCTGGAAAATTAAGAAGTCTTACGTGGATAAACCGGTCAGGAATCCGATAATGAAATGCGGAAGTGCGCCGATGTGTTGAGATGGAACATGAGGTGGGCGAGAATGATGTTCTGTTAGGATCGGCCAACACGGGCCTGTAAAAAATTCCTCGCAAGCTCTCTAGCAAGGTGTACGTGGATGAGTCACCCAAAAGCATGAGGCGGCAAGAACCGCTGGTGCCAACGGCGGCGGTGGCAGTATCAAGTGGCAGCTTTCTACCTTCGGTTCGCCGGACGCTGCGGGCCGCATGTACCCTTCATATATGGGCGATAAAAGGGTCTACCGAAAGGAAACTGCGGTTTCGAGTAGCCAAGATCCTCGGTTTCCATCCGTGTGCGAGAGGACGAGGTCACTCCCCTTCATATGCTGGGACACGAGTTGAAATTCCGTTCTCACGGGGCGTCCAAAATCAAGACATGCGAGCAGTGGTTCAACTCCGGCACAAGACATGTTCGATGACGTGGACATTCCCCTTTCCATCGACCGAGTGGCCCAAGCCCATCAGACCCGCCTCATGTCGTTGGTGGTGCATCAGGTATCGTCAAAACTTTGGTGGAGCTAAATTCCCTAGCCAGGAATCGGGGGCATACGAACTCTATTTAAACGACTGTATTTGTACTATTCTGGTACTACTTTCTCGACTGTCACCATGTAAAATAAACCTCCTGCACAGTTTTCTTCTCATCTCGAGTCTCCAGTCCGACACCATGCCAAGCCGGAACCTGCGGGCCTGAACGACTCAGACAACCCGAGAGTCTTTCATTTCTAACAGTTCAAAGACCTATCCCATGCACGAGGCGTTGGAAAATGAGTGTCCGGGTGTTTAAGTTTCGTGACTACATGAAACGACGACGACGTCAGAAGCCACCGAGAGCTCGAGCCCCTAATGGGCTTCGGCCCTAGAACAAGCCAAGGAAACATACCGAGCGCACGTGAGCGCGCGCCTCGTGAGGGCACCCCGCGACGTCCAGGCTTGCGCCACGTGAGGAGCTCGAAAAAAATAATACATAGAAAAAATATGTAGCGCAGGTGAGCTTGCGCTTCGTGCGGAGCACCCGGCGTCGGCCAGCTCGACCTTCGAGAACATTCTGCCCAGCGCTCGTGGCGTAATCTCTACCGAGCTGTTATCCTCGCCAGTTCACGTGAGTTCGCGCCTGCAGTAGGTAGCACAGACGCCGAGTTCGCGAAGCTGGTTGCCGCGGGTTCTATCGCGTGCTAACACGGTCCACTTTGGGAGAGATGGGAATGCCTGCTGACAAAACTTTACGGGCCTGCCATTCAGGGAGAACTTTCAACGGAAAGTTCGGAAATCCATGTGAGGTGCAACAGCCGGGCCTCGGACGAAGTGAGAGGGACCGCCATCTCTGCTGTTTCTCCAGCCTTGCACCACTAGTGCGAGCTGCGCCAATTTTTTTTTTATCGGAGAAATGGGATTTACCAATGCCTCCAAGCCGACGCATCACTTTGAAGCGGACGGCGAACTGCAATCTGTATCGCAACCATGCACAGGATGTTTAACAATCGTGGCTTCCGATGCAAGCAGCGGTCTCAGAACGCACTGCTTATCGAAGCGACGCACAGTGTGCTGTCTCGCCGCTGCTATATATACCTGCGCCAGATTGCGGGCTCGGGACGCCCAGGTAGGCAGATTTTTACACTGAGGAAACGGGGGGGGGGGTGAACGCTAGCCATACGAGTAGTCAAGTGGGGGTTGGTGAAACCGTAGATACCATTCGCGAGGCGCCGCAAGACCCGGACTGTCGAGGCGCCTCCAAATTCCAGTCTCGCAAAGGCGGCAGGGTTATTGACCCACTGCGACGATAGCAGCGACCTTGTTGAAGCTGCGGGGAAGGTGTTCGGCACAAAAACGTTCAGGCGACTATCTTAAAGAGATGAATAAAGAAAACTACGAAAGTGTTTCACCGAGAAATCGCTGTCTCTTCTGCCACTTGGAACCGTTATGGACGATGTACCTTAGCATCCGCGAAGAAAGATTACGGTGCTGCGAGCGAGCAACCTCAAAAAGCAGATACGGGACTGGCTTTTTGCGGAGGGTGTTAGGTATGGCAAGGGCATGTTTAAGGCTGAACTCATGAAGCCCGTCGAAACTGCCAACACGGCAGCATCCGCCCGTAAGCAGCAAGCACACCAACAAAAGCACACAACCGAACGCCTCGTGCTCTAAAGACACGTAGAGCGCCAGGATTGTGCTCCAGCGTAGACTACTATATACCCCCACCTCGGGGGAGCCGGAGCAAACTAGCCACGCACGTTATTGGAGCGCTGGCAACGAGAGGGAGGGAGCACTATCTTTTTGTTGACCCAGAACAAAAATATACCGAACCCTAGCTCTATACAGCTTTCCCGTAAAAATTCGCCGGAGCAAGAATTACAGACATTTCTTAATGAGTGGTAAATCCGTGGGGCGTTATGCCATGGATGATGATGATTATGGTTAGGTTTTTAGGCGCAAGGCCAGCTAAGGCAAAGAGCGCCCTCCCCCCCCCCCCCTAAAAAACGGAAATCGCTTAAATGGAATGGCTGCTTAAACGGAACTGTAGCCCGTAAGTTGGTTGGTTTTGTATTCAGATAAAGCAAAAAAAAAATAAACTTTCGGTAATGGGAACTAAAATTTCCGCTCCACCGTTCAAACGGAACCGAAAATGGAAATTCTTGTCGAATCCATGTACGATAGCATCAGCTTTTTCCGGCCCTGCTGTTTAGTTTTTGTTTTCTTTTTTTTTAGCCTCGTTGGCCTCGTAAGCCTCGTCTCGTTAGTAGTCAGCCGGGTTAGCATGACGGATGCAACATCGCGGTTCGTGTTCTTGTCGTTCGGTCACGATTCAAGTCGCCGAGGTTACCGGGCTTAGCCATTCGTGGTGACATTCGTGCTTCATTACCGCATTGCCGTCTTCTAAATTCGGTGGCTCGTAAGCACTCGCGAAGGCGAAACCTGAGGCGTGCACACCATGCACTTACGTTAGAAAAGAAAGGACATCATTTTTGACCACGAAAGCGTCTCTTTGATGCATTTTCATGCATTTTTTCAGGGCACAGCGACTAATTAGTTGCTAAATAAACTTTGTGAATTTTGTGCCTAAACATTTTGCAGTTTTCCTGCTTTCTGAAAAAAACTATCAGCAACCTTCACCTTCCAGGGCTTAGAGTTCCATGAAATGCCCTTAAGAGTGTGTACGCACATAAATTTGCACTTTTGCACATCTCTCTCAGTAAGCGGAACTCCTGTTAAATGAACTAAGTTTTTTGGTTCCCTTGAAAATCCGTTTATCTAGAGTCTGCTGTACCAAAACCGGTAAGCAAGAATAAGTGTAAAATCATTCAAAGACAACGAAGATGGCGGGAGTAGAGGGCCAGTTTTTGATTAGGCATGATATAAAATTAACTGTAAAAATTTAATCTCTGTCAGGTACTTAGAAACCCGCTTAAAGGATATCATGGGAATCATGTCAAGGGCGTGGATGGAGCTGCAACGGGGTATAAATATAGAAAACTGCTACAGCGGAAATCGGAGATCAGGGCGACGTCGAGCGAATACCATTTTAACTTCCGTCAGGAACAGCGACGCCACCGACAGAGTATTCCGGGGAAGGCGATAGCGAGAACACATCCGAGGCCATAGCGCTCGTCGGCGCCGTACTGCGTGTTGCACGTGCTGGTTCGCAGCGTCGACATATCTTGTTTCGTCTTCGTCTTCATTACTGTTGGCTCTTCTGAGCGCCTTTATCCGGGCTTCCGTTCACCCAACCCTTGTTGCAAACTGGATGCATGTTATGTAGGACATTTGCAGCCGTGATGTGTTTCCTCGAGGCGTGGGGGATGCGCCGTTTTTGGTTTTATGAACCCCGTAGTCGAGGCGGCGCAAGTTAGTTCGGCTTCAATCAGAAAGCTTGGGTCGCTCAATTCGGCTGACTTCCAGCTTCCTGTCGCGCGTTATGCACCCCCAAAACTATTGTAGCTTTTCGGTCGATGTTTCGGCTGGTTGTCAGAGAGTCCAATTTGTAAATTTGCCTGATTATAAGGTAAAGTTTCTTTTTCTGTTTCTGTCATAATTAGATCCATATACGAAGTGCCGTATGATTCTGCTAATTATCAGGACTTGTATCATTCTATGTCCTCTTTTTTTCAGCCCGAGCTTCTTTTTTTTTTTTGCTCGTCACCCTCTTTGTAACTCATGTTATAAAGAGGGCCTGCCAATCTCTTTTTGAAAAGTCAAGCCCAATATTCAGAGTGTCTAGATCTTCTGGATGGCAGCACCATCACCTTGAGGTCGGGGGCCTCAATGGGGGTCTACATCTCGTTCATTTTTTAAAGGGGCCATGAAGCCAAAATGTAAGTTTGGTTCATTCAAAAGATTGCCTCGTTAGAATCAAGCTGACACCACTTTTAACGTAAACTTCGCTCAAATAAGCTGTATGATTAGGAAAAAAAGGAATGCCCATGCGACCCACTAGCTCACTTCCCGCAACAGAAGCTATGATGTCATACCAGCCAGCTCTGCGATTTGCGGAGGCCGGAAAAAGAAAACGCAAATTAGGCAGAACTTCTAAGCTTGCCGAACGAGCTATTTGCGCGTAAATTTAGGGAACATTCTTTTTATGTCAGTAAGAATGGTGGGACAAACAGTGGAAGTTACGAAAGCACACGTAAACATAGAAGTACCGATGCGTACTGCTGTTGGCACTGCGCGCACTATGCTTCGTTTAGATGCACAGCACTGCTGGGCTTTGGGGTTGTCTCAGACGACACTGGCCGATTGACGCGAGCAACGGTGTCTTACGTGGCCATATTTGTCAAGCGAGCACTATGTTTCACTAAACGAGTTTTTTTCTACATGAACAAGATCAAGGCAGGTTTAAATACGGTCACAAACGAACCAAAGCAGAAAGCGGCTTGCCGCGGTGTGGTGGCGCCATCTAGGCTGACTTGCAAGTCTCGTAAGTAAGTCTCCGCTCCACACCAAGCTTAGCTGAAAGACCTGTTCTTATGATGTCATTGCCAACGAGCTGTTCATACCACCGTTTTGGCGCAAAAAGAAATCAAATTAGGCAGACTTATAAGCTTGCGAACGAGCTATTTGCGCTTAAATTTGGGGCATTCTTTTTAAAGCGCTAAGAAGGTTTGGGAAACAAACAGTGGTTTCGAAAGCAACAAACTGGTATTTTGTTGCATGGCCCCTTTTTAAGCACAGCACTTTTGGGGTTTCTCAGACGCACTGCCAAATTGGCAGCCACGGTTTTAGGTACGTTTCCAGCAGCACCGTTTCCTAAAGGGCGCCGTGTTTTTACATCGTCAGGGCCCTTTGGTGGTAAAAGGGTACAAACATACCGGCATATACCTTCCCGGGCGGTTGGTGGGTGACTTGTCAAGTCTCGTGTTTTGCTACAAATGTGAAAGCCCTGTTTTTAAGCTTCCCAAGCCGCGAAACAATTTGGGAAATTTATTAATTTTAAATTTTGGTAAAAAGCATCTTTTCCTTTAAAGGTAGGGAGGAAACACGAACCAATAAGGCGTCATGGGTCCCAGGAGGGCCAGTTTCGGAGTGTCCGGGGGAATGGTTTTGTGAGGTACGTTTGACATCCCCTAGGGCGCCATCCCCGGGGCCTACAAAGGGTATACAGCTTCTCGGAAACCCTTGCAGGACGGCCTGGTGGGGATTGAAGCCCGGGAACAAATGTTAGGGGCAAGTTCACCTGTCAATGATTTATTTTTTAGGATGGGTCCTGGTCAAAGGATACGGTCCAGAAACGTGACTGCCCTGGATGTCCCTAGATCTGGTCGATAATGTGTTTTGTTCCGTGCATTCTAGAGGTTTTCCCACACGGGACCTGAAAGACATCGGGCGGAGATTGACGGGGACGAGCGAATATGCATGGCTTCCAAATAAGGGTGATATCGGTGTGCTTGCGCTGAGTGGGTAGCGCGGCGGCCATCCAGTGGCCGTTACTTTAATCGAGTGGCTTCCCTAACGCTGTCACGGTGGGGTTCCGTAGAAGCTTGTCGGTCATCTGTTTTGTTGAAGTACTGCTTCAGCGTGCACTCCTTTAGCGTAGCGCCAAGTTCGAACGGCTTCAAGTACAAGCATTACGAAAAGGATCATTTATCAGTCAGTTCCTTTTGAATATACAGTTGAAGAATGCTTCAAGGACCTCCTGTGTGCATCCAGCAGCCTTCTCTGGAGGCAACGCACCCAAACTCGCGCCGCGGAATAACTTGGCAGGCTTCCACAGCCTGTCAGACGTGCGTTGTGAGTATGCCGTGGTCAGTGCTCCCTCCTTACACTGTTTAGTTTGCGCTAAGGCAGCCGAACTACTACTAACATCGTTTGCATTCAGCCTGCAGTTTCCGTGGCCTGAATGTGTTTGAATTTCGAAGGAGCGCCGACAGCCATCTCACTTGGGATTCACCTGCTCAGTTGGGGAAGTTATCAATTAATTTTGTTGGGGATCGTGCAGTCGGCCTTAACCACATATAGCTCTTTTTATTATTAAAATCTAAAGAAAATTACAGCGGTAATCCACGGTGGGAAATGTGGCCATGTCGGTGGACATGTTGTGGTCGCATGCCTATGTACTCTGTATTCCTAACACTGGGGGGAGGGGGGGGGGGAGGTGCGAGATGATGCAATACACCTTCTTTCTTACGTGCACGCAGGCTTCAACGGAGTTTCTAAATCTCCCAGCCGATGAGTGCTGTCGGCGGTAAGCTCAATTGTCCCGACTAACATTGCTTCAATCACTGTTTAAGGCATTAATTAACGTGCATCAAAAGGGAAAGTTTGGTGAAAGTTACGTGACGGTTCAGTGAAGAGGGAATAAGACAGAAAATTCCGCGTGATGTGGCAGAGAAGAATTAGTTAAGTAGACTGTTCAGTTACATACATTGACCTCCCACCGCACCACGCGACTCTTCGATGTCCGAAACGCGTTAGCGACGGCTCGACGCAAGACATCTCGTCTAAAAATAGCCTCCGTGTTGTTTTCCTTTCCTCTGCTATGCTAATCTCTAGCGACCACTCGTATTTCCGCGATATGTTGCTAAAAGCCGGGCCCGAGCATCGTATATAGTCTAGCGCGTTGCACCATAGCGCGCGATTAAACGGTTTGCCGCTGAGCCGTCGCTGTCACCCCTCACCCCTTGACCCCGCAGTCGTCGTCGCATAAATATCCCGCACACTTCATCGGGTGCCGCTATTCCCGGTTGTGGCGGCCTTGGCTTTTTATCGCCTAACGCTACGAGTGGGCGTGTGTGTCGTAGAGCGCAACCGCGGAATTCCTTTCCGCTGAGCGACGATAAAGCGACCGCAGCACGGCGGCGCCAGCTCGCGACTCAGATTATTTGCGTAACCCGATATTGGCCACTTCGTGCCCACTTTAATAAAATATATATCAAGGCATTAAGTGATACGTAGGCCCCCCCATCGATACGGATGTTGGCGTACCAATTTACCTTTCCACATCTTAAGGAGCGTCTTTATTTTCACCCTCCCGAAACTTACATCAGTGACAGCGGTAAGCCGAGATAAAAACACCGTAAGAATACTCTAAGAACACTGTATGAATCTTTAAAAAATGTAAAATTCATCCTGTAAAACATGCGAACATCCACCGGCTAATGGCTCGAGGCCATGTACAAACAGAATTACCGAAGGAAAAGCCCACTTGTGTCCGGTAAAGAGGAAATATCGAGAAAGGGGCACACCCAGAATGCGTAGTCTGGAGTCTCCTTATTCGACGCTGTCCAATATAATTAGTCTTGAAACGAAAAAAGATGATGGAATGCTCGCGCCGCAGATGCTCATCGCCTGCAAGAAGTGTCTTGAGGAGCCTTGGAACTGATAAGGGCATATACAAGCAGATATGTGCGCTGAGGATATTGCATAGAGAGAAGCCTCGCAGGTGGTCAGTGGGCAACACGTGACTTGATTGTTCTAATCACAATGCTCAACGATAATACAAAGTATAGCACGGCAAGACGTTCTGATAGCCGTATAGAATAACATGTTAGGGCTGGTTCAGACTGTTGCTGCAACTGTCGTAATAACTTTAAGCAATGACGTCATTTCAAGTCTCAGCCAACCGAACAGCGTGACACGCTGATTTTTTTTTTTTTTTTACGTCAATAGCTCTCGATATGGCTGTTACGTCGGTAGGCTGAACATAGCCTGAATTCGCAATGGCACCAGCAACTAAATCACTTCTCGTGAATCCGACTTCGGGTAGTTTGATTTTATCGCTCAATTCGATCAAGCTTAGGAGTGTTACAGGCTACTAATTTTGACTTTCGGCCACTACGATTTCCCGCTTAGGCTGCCGATAGATCGATCTCAGGGCTCCTGTCATGATCGAACTGACGAGAGTCGATAGCGTTGGGTTTACCGTCATTGGGTTGAATATGTATGGTGGGATGGTTTGCAATCGCCCTTTGTAATTTAATCGTTATTCTGGATTTTGCACAACGACGTCCACGAAGTTGTGGCCGTGGGAAGCAGTCCGGTGACTCCCCTCAGTCTGGAAGAGCTAGAGGTTCACACGCTGATGGAATGAATGAATGAATGAAGAATGAATGAATGAATGAATGAATGAATGAATGAATGAATGAATGAATGAACGCTCGGACTGCGTGTCGGGCAGACCGCACACCGTCACAGTCAGGAAATTAACGGACTATCAACAATCTAAGATTAGTCCAGTAATTTGACGACGCTTACTGTTTATTTATGCATTATGTTTAGACCGCGCACCATATAAAATCACTTCATTCGATTCAAATAAACCTACCAGATTCACTATAGGGATCGCTCATTGGCGTTCTACTGGTGAGAATTCCGCACACAATGCCGTAAACAGCGAAAACGCCTGAGCTCATACACGGCCTTTGGTTAAAAAAAATGTGAGACCAAACATGTAATTCCTTTTAAACTTCTCTGCGACGCGCAAAAAAAAAGATGGTTCAATTTGCACTAGTGGTGCAAGGCTGGAGAAACAGCAGAGCTGGCTGCTCCTCTCCCTTCGTCGGAGACCCGGCTGTTGCACCTCACATGGATTTCTGAACTTGCCTTCTGAAAGTTCTCCATGACTGGCAGGACCAGATCGTTTGGTCCGCAGGCTTTCACACCTCTCGCAAATTGGACCGCGTTAACACGCGCTGGAACCCGCGGCAACCGGCTTCGCGATCTCGTCGTCTGTAGCGCGAACTCGGCGTCTGTGCTTCCCACTTCAGGCGCGAACGCAGTTGAACTGGCGATGAGAACAGCACGCGAGAGGTCACACCACGAACGCTTGGCAGAGTATTCTCGAAGGTCAAGCTGGCCGTCGCCGTGCGCTCCTCACGAGGCGCACGCTAACGTGCGCTCCGTCTTTTTGTTATTTTTCTGGTAACGCTATACGGCGGCACTGAAAGCTTAAACAAGCTCTGCCGTTAAATTGTTTTCGTGCACACTTTAAGGAGGAGGTTTGAAGCAAATAGGGCCGCTCAGTCGCATTTAAATTTAGCCCGGCTACTGCCACGCCGGCTGTAAGAGCGAGGACTCTTGACGGCCACGCCTCCTCCTTGCGCTCTTATCACGGGGAGAGGAGGAGCGGCCCATGACATCCTGTTGTCCCCAACACGCGCTCCCTCGTCGCACTCTACTACATGCATTAGACCGGCCGTAATTCCGTGTTCGATCATTGAGCCG
This sequence comes from Haemaphysalis longicornis, assembly GCA_013339765.2. NCBI lineage: Eukaryota > Metazoa > Arthropoda > Arachnida > Ixodida > Ixodidae > Haemaphysalis > Haemaphysalis longicornis. The sequence goes on along the minus strand of CM023456.1, from coordinate 36,086,262 downwards.
TCAAGCGTATCAACCAGAAACGAACCCTAAACGCCCACAATGCAGACAATCCACCCCTGCCCATCTAAATCGTCCCGACAGGCAGTACATGTTACAGAACCTTGCCACCACCCCGCCTTGATCCCAACACTCCAATCGATACCAATACACTCGAAGACACACACCATAATCCAAATTGTACTGTTTACTGTTCGCAATAAATAGCAACTCAATACGAACAGTGCAGCGTATAGTCTGCAATTAATTCGGCCGCGGTTCTAGGTAGGGAAGCCTGCTACTGTGCTCAATGCGCAACTCTGACCCAACATTTTTACCCTCCCATCGCCCCATCTCTCCGTTTAGCCCCAGAGCTTCCTCGCCAACGAATGTTGCAACTGCGTCGTCGGCTGGCGCGGACTTCGCATTGCGCCTTAGTGTAACCGCCGCTAATTCGTCGTACATGTGAAAGAAATTAACCCAAGCGAGAACGTATGGACCTTGTGTCACGATGTTTTCTTTTTTCTCGCGGGATAGCGACGGACTCAGAATCGGCCGTACTTGCAGTGGAGCAGCCAACAGCGAGACATCTATAGGATAGGTGCGTGAGTAGGGTGCAAAAAAGCGATGTCACGTGACGACAACCGAAGAGATCCACGACACACAACGTGGGTGTAGGAGAGAGAGAGAGAGAGGAGAGAGAGGAAGAGAGATATCTAGAGATATTGAGCAGAGGAGAGGCGACGAGCGAGCGGCGAGCCGATGAGAGGAGCGCTAGAGACGGATGAGAGAGGGCACGAGAGAGAGAGATCTTTAATGAAGTCTGGCGCGATGTTTAGCTGGGCTAAAATGCCTAACTTGCTACGCCAGTTATGACGTGATGAAGATGATGGCGATGATGTTCAAGAAGTTGATGCGTACAGATACGGCGAGTTATTTACAGCGACTGGTATAGACCTGTGTGTAGCAGGTGCTCTATCAGAAACGAATTTATGTGATACTAGTATACTAGACGGGGCAAGCTTTAAGGGTACCGATTCCCTAGTGTTTCGGGGTGTGGGTCAATGAATTCATGCGCTGTAGTGTGTACGTTTATACCATCCTCAGTGTTGGTATTTGAGCACGCACCACGTCTGTTGAGAAGTGGAAATCGTGCCGTGGTGCCGCATACGGGGGCTTTACCAGTTAAGCGCTCCTACAAGGAAGGGAATTAGAGTGGCACGCCATGCGGGGAACTTCTCCATTTCGTTTAAAAACAGCGCGGAAGGTGGGCTAAGGAAGGAACAGACGACACAAGCGCTGAAGAACAACTGTGCGCATTTTAATTCGCAGAAAATATACATGAAAACCGAAGGGAACAGAAAACTTCTCTGTTGTTTCGTCGGGGCGGGCACCTCATGCGGACCATTTTGTGCGCGACGCTTTTGGTCCATAGTGAGCTGATTCAGGTACCGACCCGTTAATGAGCCAAATTGCGTTTGCTGAAGGCAATTATGTTCTTTGTATGTCCTAAACGGTGGATAATAATAATTGGTTCCCCCCTCTTTACCACAGCGCCGTGACTTTCATTCGTTACTTCCTGGATTAAAACGTCGATTCTTTGTCGCGTTTCAGCTCGAATAAGGTATCCCTTATAACCCAAGCGGATTTTTTTTTCCGGAAAACATGACCACCGTAGTTGCGGTCGCACGAATAGCTGTGAAGTGCCGCCACTGCACAACGCTCGTCTGTCGTACGACCTTCAGAAGAAAAGCTTTTTGTCTCACCTGGATTGGATGATTTTTTCGTTGTTCAGAAAATGGTACGACCCACCCATGCGCAGAGACACTTCAGAGGTTTGTTACGTCAGGGCAGTAATTTTGCGGAACGCCTGACATAGTGGCACAACGTTCACCAAGGGGAAACCCGAAAGCTACCAATAAAGCCTTAAATCCGAAGTTTGGCGCGTTCATTTGTTGTGTGCAGCCTTTTCTGCTACCTACCTGCCCTTATGCCCTTGTTTATGAGCGTTTTCGCTAGACGCTCATGACATATTAGAATTCTGACTTTTCGTCCTCTCGTAGAACATCAGTCGTCCCTCAAGAGCCAGTTATAAGTCCCATTATATTTTCACACCTATTAATGACTTACCAGTGAACATAAACTGTAAAATCTGTTTGTCTGTCTACGATTGCGTTTTGCGCACATCACACTGCTATTGACATTTAAGAGCGATCAGCCCTTCAAGTCGAGCTTGTCTAGAAGAAGGGGGCGAGTGCGGGCTTCGAAAATATGACCCTCATAAATGTTGTGCCATTACAACGTCACCGTGACCCGCTTGTTTATCCTTACGCAATAAATGCCGTCCACCTAGAAAATATTCTCACATAAATGTTCTGGCGTCACTATGTGCAGCTATCTCCTATGGAATTTACACGTCTCCGGCGTCATATCACTTGCAAATACAGCGCCTTGTTTCCAGAAACGCCAGGTACACCGCACTCCGAAGCATGGAGCAGGAGGAGGAGGAGAGAAACGTTTATTGGAGCGGAAAGTGCTGTTGTGGGTGGCCTAGCCGCGAGTCGTGGCAGCTGCTCTTGCCCGAGACACGAGGTTAACCTGCGTCTCTAGCAGGCAGCTGGTCCGCTGGTCAGCTCGCACTCCCACTGCTCCAGGGGGGGGAAGGATGGGATTTGGGTGGTAGGGGCAAGCCCAGACAAGGTGGTATGTGGTGTTGGGGGTTTTACAGGATGGGCATTCGTAGGGATACATGGTTGGTGATATGTTGTGTAGAATTGTTGTGTTGTAGTATGTCTGGCTTTGTAGTCGTCGCCGCCAAAGGCGGGCGTCGTTGGTGTTGAGAGATGGATGAGGAGTTGGGGAGACGAGGCGATTTCGACGGTAGTGGTACAAGATGTATGTGTAATGACTCGGGACTGGGAGGTGATTGAGGGATTCCGGCGGGTCTTCTCTGCCTTCAGGGAATGCCCGGGTAGTTAATTCGCGGGCAGCGGCATGTGCCGCCTCATCCCCTGGAAGGTTGGCGTGGCCTGGAGTCCACACGACGTAGATGGAGGGCAGCTTGTGTATGCGTCGCAGTATGTTGAGGGCTTGAGACGAGATACATCCTTTTTGGTAGTGGCGGCATGCTTCCTGGGAGTCTGTGATGATGACAATGTAATCTGTCGTGGCTGTGGTTACAGCTAGAGCTATGGCAGTTTCTTCTGCTGTCGTGGAGGTGGTAGTGGATAGCGTGGCGGACGTCAGGGGGGTTTCCTGGGTGTTGAGGGCTACAAGGGCGTGAGCGTGGCGGTTATGATATGCATCTGCGTCGGTGTATCTGGTGTCGGGGTCCTTCGAATAACGTCTCTGGAGATAGCGGACTCGCGCTGCTCGTCGGCCTTTGTTGTAAAAGGGGTGCATACGGCGTGGAATGGGGGCTTTTTTTTATGTTGGTACGGATGTCGGGAGGGATACGAGTGGGTGCTTCTGTCGGAGTTATGACGTGGCGGCCAAGTGTCGCGAGAACAGTGCGGCCTGTAGGTGTTAGAGACAATCGCGTGATTTGGTTGGCTTGTTGGGCTTCCAGTATTTCTGACAGTGTATTATGCAGGCCGAGTTTAAGGAGGTGCTCAGTCGGCGAGAAGTATGGAAGTCCGAGGGCTATTTTGTATGTCTTACGTATCAGGGCGTCAATTTTGGAATGCTCTTTTGGTTTCAACTGAACATAAGGTGCCCCGTATGCTATGTGGCTGTTCAGCAGTGCTTGGACGATACAGCACGTGTCTTGTTCCTATAGGCCAGACGCTGGGTGCAGATGCGTCGAATTAGATGACTCAGTTGCGCAGTCGTTTGGTGTAATTGTGGTGAAAGTGCCGCCCCCGATCCATCTGTATGAAAGGGGACTCCTAGAATTCGGAGGGTTTGGACTTGTGGTACGGTTGGACTTGTGGTGCCAGTTTTGGGGGTCGACCGCGTGTTCTAGCCCGGAGTACGAGAAGGGCGGATTTGTTAGGGGCGCAGGTGAGTCCTCGTTGCTCCAAGTATTCGAGCGTGTCGTTGATAGCTTGTTGGAGGTTGTCTTGCTGTTGTCCAGAGGAGCCGGTTGTCGTCATATTCGCTAAGTCCATCTGCGTAAAGGCATGGTGCAGGTCAAGGAATGTTGGAAAGTTTGGCTGGCAGTTCAAAAAGGGCGATATTAAATAGCAGAGGCACGGCCGCTCGATGGAAACTGTGGCAGAGGAAAGATTACAGATCCTTGTGGTGTTCCTTTCGCGGGAGTGGGAAAAGTGTCAGAATGGATTGATCCCAGACGTATGGTGGCTGTCCGTGTTTTTTTTTTGTTTTTGTTTTTTGCTGATAAAGCTCTTTTACAACCAAAACTAGAAAACGCATCGCCCATTTTGGGACACTGGGATATCCTATCTCACTTCCACCGCTGAAACGCCTTAAAACTAGACTTACTAACTCTTCTTATTAATACAATGACATTATCGTGTTTGAAAACAGAATATGGTTTACCGCATCGAGCGTTTCGCCGCCGTGTCGCGGGGCTTTCAGAATTCCACAAAAATTTGCACAGCCGCTTACATGCAGCACCCTACATTGCTCCTGCAGCACGCATATATCTCGATGCATAAATCACTCGCTCCCAGTAACACAACGTGCACACGATAACTTTTAATGTAGTTTCTGTCCGCGCAGCTGCAGACATGAACGACATTGTCATAACATTTCTACCATCACCTGCCAGTATTTCACAGGGCAGATGGCCAATAACTTTTTACTATGCTAATCCTTGGCTACTGCTTTTTTCCCCTCTTATGTAACTCGCCCGTAAGCCTATATGCGTATGGAGGCCACGCTCGTGTTGCGATTCCCTGCTGTCTTTCGCACAGGGCGCCAAGATTTTTTTCGCTGCACTTAAGGGTAAGACCTGTGTGTGGCAAGGAGAAGAGGGAAAAAGAAAGAAAAGGATGAGTAAACACACCCCTCCAGCGTTTTGTAGTGGATGCGAAGAAAATGATTAATCAATCGCCTATAGAGGCACTTGCCGGGATAGATTGTTAGCCACGATCCTCATCTTAGGTCCAGGCGTCCTTGTGCCGAGCGAATGAGCACGCATGGGCAGTTATAACACTATCAAACGGAATCAGGACCATAGGTACGAAACTTTCGTGTGGTGTGCCGCACTCAAGAACAACAGTGTTGTGGGTCGCGACAGCAGCGCCACTCATGCAGGCAGCGGCAGTGCACGACTGTTGTGGAATGTCAGCCGGGCGGAGTTGACTGATTGCATGTATTCTAAACCGCCCCGAACATAGTTATTGGTACCGATCGAGCCGACAGCACGACACAGCGTTTTTTTTTTTTTTTTTGTCGTGGTTTTGTAGTTGTTGCTCCTTTTCGGTGCCGTTTCTAACCCGGTTTACACACTTTTTTTCCTCTGAAAAACTAAACAAACGTATATTTTAATTACAAGAATACGGGTGCTCTCTGTTAAGTATTTGTTTTTCCACTGATATTTTTACGGTTTCCATTCGTAAACATTGCTCACGTGTATAAGCACATAATATACTTCGTGTTCACACTTTTTTCTATGGAAGAAAAGCTTCTTGCAGTTACATGCGGCCCCCGACAGCTGTAAACGGCTTCAGAAAAGCGACGCCAGAACAGCGCGCCAAAAATGAACGCCATAAAATCTGCCGGAGTTCGCCGGATACGCTTCGCATATAAAAAGGCAGAGCGTTCAATCGCTCCTTCACAGACGCCTCAATCACCATTTGAGTGCGCAAGTTCAATGGCGCAGGGCCACGGATCTAAGCACTGAGTCAGATGCGGCCCTTTCCCACACGACATCCGCAAACAAGCTGCTCCTCTGTTGCTTTTATCTGCGCCCTTGTCTTGTTCCATCACTTCCCTCTGGCGCCACCTCCGGAGTTTCCTGTTTATATCGGGCAAGAGAGCGCGAAAGGAAATCTACCACCGCAGCATCAAAAGCACTCGTCAAGAAAAATATGAAATATGAAGGACGAGCTATCCTGCACTTCGGTGGTAGTAACATCTTCCACGCTAGCAGATGATCGTGCACGATGATTTTCCACTGCTGTCCTTCTCTTCTCTACGGCACGTGGGCTCGCGCGTCTTTCTCTTCCGAGCACTCGTCGCTTATCTGAGAACTACTCGTCGTAATCGCGAGTACGGCCAGATAATCAGGCCGCGCGGGCCCCCTGTGATGTCGCCGGGCCTTGCCTCCGGCTTCATGTTTCTCCCCGTCCATTAAGATAGGACGGGTAGCCGTGACGTACTCCGGCGTGCAACGCGCGGCCATCGGAAAATCCCCGGGTGTAGGTTGAATGGGAGGTGTGGCCAGCGCTCAGATTTGGAAACGCTGACGTAAGTTACCTCGGCCTAACCTATCATTGCTCGCGGCCGCAGGAACCCGTCGTCTTTAAAGGGACCATGAAGACAAAGTACAACTTTGTATAATTTGAATGAAGTAGCCTTGGCTAACTCACTCAAGTCCACGGCAGTCCTAAATACGTTTTTCTAAATCTAAAAATGTTAGAACTATTGAAAAACATTCAAATTTCGCGCTACGCGCCTTCAGCAGTGACGAAATACGGGAAACAATAAAACACCAGGGTATTAACTCCCAGTTAGCATTGAAGTGGTGCGATAAAATACAAAAAAAAAGCCTTACTGCAATTGCGCAGTAATGTTTCTCGGTGGTTGCTTTGAACGGTGGCTGCCAATAAGCACAAACAATGTCCTGTGACGTCATAAGGACCCGGCGAGAGAGCGGCTGGTGAGTGGCCGCTGTTTCATCTGTTTTCAGCAGTATCTCAATTATTTAAAGTTTGCGGTGAAATTGGTAGCACTGTTTTCTCAATAAGACAGTCTTTTTAGTGAACGAAACTTGCATTTTTATCTTCATGGTCTGTTTAAAACCAAAATACGGTTTCGTGTCGAATGGCCCCGTAAGGGAGGTCAACAGGAGGAAAGCCGAACGTATACGTTAATAGGATAAGAGGGCGAGTTTGCGAATAGATCGGGTGAAAAAAAAAAACAGCTGGAAATAGATCAAGTGTAGCCAGATACTCTCAATACTGATAAAAGGCGTGCCGTTAGGCTCTTTTATCAACCTGTGGTGATAGCCTTAACGTGCTTCGTGTAGAACCATCTCTAGAGTAATGCACTTGTTCAGAGGCAGTTCGTTAATGTGCCGTTAGCATCGTAATGTATTGACCTCGGGCGGAATTCTGCTTTGTCCATTTCTCGTCTGTTTTAAAGTGTCCGTTTCGAGTGAGCCCCTGATTGGCTGAAAGCAGACGAGCGGATGTGACGCAGCACATATTCATTGGTCAGATGCCTCGTAAATGCAACTATACGTCATGACTCAAACCGGTGCGAAATGGACATTTTCGAAACGGACACAACTCAGAATTCCGCCCATGTTTCACCGATATAGCCTCGGCCACAAGAGAAAAGAGTTTTGTAAACTGATTCTTGGGCCTTCTTTAATCTTTCACACTCACAGCAGCTTGCTCTACGCTTTGGAGAATATCCTGACGCCAGATGCTTACGTTGTGTCATACTTAAATGCGCATATGCAGGAATCCTGTGATATGTGCGTTAGCGCGCCGTATCTTTGACATTAGTCTAATCTGGCGTTAATTATAAATGCGTGAGCATTCCTCTTAGGACTCAGCGAGGACACCAGTCTGTCCGTATTTAGCGCGGCACGCGTCACACTTTCGCTGCGTACGCAAATAGTTGTAATAAAAGGTCTTAGTACCTTCGTATCTTGCTGTAGGTCTCCTTACATTTCCCCTGAAAAAAGAAATGCCTTCTCAGCAAGGCACTTAAAAATATTTTGAGTTGCAGGGTGGTACAGACTTGGCCACAACATGGACGGGCCCAGGGAGAGTTCTCGGGTAAGCGCGTTTGCTCAAGCATTGCCGTCCAATTAAGTTGGCCTGGCCGGGGACCAGTGTTGTACACGTTCCTCTAAAATAGGAACGAAAGCTCATTCCTCGTTCCTCCCATTTTACAAAAGAGTTCCCGACCCAACGTGGTGACTCAGTGGCTAATTGTGCTGCTGAGCCCGAGGACGCGGGTTCGATTTCCGGCCGTGGCGGCCCTCTTTTCTGATGGAGGCGAAGAGCAAAAATGCCCGTGTGTGCGAGATTTCGGCGCTGGTCAAAGATCCCCAGATGGTCAAAATTAATCCGGAGCCCTCCACTACGCCGCGCCTCATCGTCCTGCGTTGCGTCGGCGCATTAAAACCCTACGATCAATCGAATCAAATCAAATTGAAACGAGTTCCCGTTATAAGTTCCTATATTGAGAAAGGAACGCGTTCCAGTTGCACGTCGAACATTGCACCGTGTCGTTGCATTAACGTGATATTTGAAATTTTAATTAAAATCTGGTGTTGGATAATCCTGACGGGAAATGAAGTGAGCAATTTAAGACTTACATTGAAACTAGGTATGTAATGCGAATTACAACACCGCCGGAAGCAGATCATCTGGAGATAGAAAAGAATCAACGAAACGATTCTAGGCGAACTTTTTTCGGGGAGCACCGGATGTAAGAAATCACCACAAGACCAACGGCAAAGAAAAAGAACAAGAACAGACAGCCAAGCTCCCTGAGAAGCACGGAAACCCGAGGAGCGCACCGCGAGGCGGCCGCCGGGAGTCGGAGGACCCAGTAAGAGAGGAGAGAGAGAGAGAGAGAGAGAGAAATTTTGGGTGGGACACTCTGCAGGGTGACTTCGACCAAAGAACACGTATTCTTTCTGTACGAGTAAAATTAATGAAGTTTTTCTATTATATTTAACCCCTAATGTCGTGCGACCTCATTGTTTTTATGTAATTTATTTTTTGAGAACCACAAACACCGGACATATTCCAGACATGTTTAACTGCAAGTGTGGCGCTCGTCTATTACATGGGCAACACATATGGCGCTTTCCACTTGGGTCTTCAAATGCGCAGTCAGGATACCGCCCTTCAGATGTGCAAATGGAAAGTTACTCACATGCACGAACATAAATGCCTTGCACAAGAAACCGCTTCGAAAGGAACAATACATATGCGTTTAATGAATGCTGATTCAATATTACAGTATCTGTGAAAAGAGAGAGAGAGAAACAACTTTATTAGACACCGGCTGTTTGGGGACGTGGCCTCTCACGTCGTGACCGAGCGGCCCTAGCCAGGGCTTACTCGTAACGCATCTGATGGGTCACTTTCAGGCCTCTGGTTATCCAGGGCCTCCGTCACCGGCTGGACGGCCAGGAGTTGAGTGTTGTAACCGCAACTCCGAGTAGCAGTTATGAACTGCGGTGTGATCCCTTCTTTTGCTTCGGTTGGATGAGTTCTACAGTCCCATAGGATATGAGCCGTAGTAGCTCTTTCACTAGCACACCACTTGCACTTATCACTTGCGTACACTTCCGGACACATGTGTCTAGCGAGCACTGGAGTAAGTAACGAGTTCGTTTGTAGTTGTCTGTAGGTCACTGCTTTTTGTCTTGTAAGTCTTGGATGTGGCGGGGGCATGGTCCTACGGCTGGATCGATACCATTCGAGGACCCCACTGTACGTGTTGATCGTTGAATCTTCCTCGGGCTCCTGTTCCGCAGATGGAGAATCCGGACATCCCGACGCGTCTCGACCGGTTAGCGCACGCGCCGCCTGCTCCGCCTCCTCATTGCGGTTGCTGTGTCCCTTGGTTGAGTGGAGAAGTCCCATGTGCGCTGGGAACCATTTTACCGTTGTGGTCACAGTTCTGGGGGGTAGGGCACCGCACACCCTCACAGCACTCTCAGACACGTTGTTGTTGGCGTAGCTTAGGATTGCTGAATGCGAGTCACTAAGTATCGTGGTGCACTTAGGGTTAGTGAGTGCTAAGGCAATGGCTACTTCTGCTTGCTATGCTGTTTTAGCCCTAATGCTGCCGGCGGTGAAGATTTCTCCGGTAGTGGCGGCTATGACGACGGCAACATAGGTGTCGGTCCGATCCGGATATCGGGCTGCGTCCACGCAGAGAGCGCCCGTGTCTGTTCCATGTGTATCGATGAGGGCTCTAGCCCTTGCCTTTCTCCGCCCTTCATTGTGTTCTGGGTGCATATGTCGAGGCAGCGGACTAATCTGCAAGCCGCGCCGTATGCCTTCAGGGAGTACTGTAGTGCTTTCCTGTTCTTTCGGTGACTCTTGTCCGTGGATTCCGAGGCGTTTGAGGATGTATCGTCCGGTAAAAAAAGAATGTCCCGAATACATATTCGCAACATAGTAGAGTTCCTTGTTTGAACCCATAAAGAGTTGCATCTCGATGTTGGTGTCGGACAGACGAACCCATTTTTGTCAACACTTCGTCGGCATTGTTGAAGAGCCGTACCACCAAAGCTTTTGACGGTACTACCGTGTTGTACTTGAGGATAAGTTAGTTCATTCCATCAGGCTCAGCAGACTGCCTCCGCATGCGCTCATAGGCGTGTGCTAGCGCACAACCCGAGCTCTCCACGGACAGTGGCTGTTTTGTGTATATTTTGTTTGACGGGCATTGAAACACTCTGTGGTGCTGTGCGCATAACTTTTACCGTTGTGGTTTTCTCCTTAAATTCTCACACGCGCGAGCATCGGAGCCAGTGCGTCAACAACAGAGCTTCAGATTGAGAGTTCATGGTCGCCTTTTTGCCGCAACCTTGTCCGGCTTCTCGTTGTCGGAACGGAGGAACTCTGCGCACGGCAGCAGCCACCAGCTTATGGTCACCAACTCTTCAATAAAGGAAGTCGGGACGGGAGAAGGGGGGTGAAGCCTACCCTAACATAGGGAGGCAACAAAATCAGTTTTCTTTATGGCGATAAATCAATTGTTCCAGACAAATCCATTGTTTCTTTTTTATTGCGGCCTCTTGAAGTGGTACTTCATCTGGCTACCTGCTGCTCGCAACAATGGGTTTTCCTGGAGGACGTACTCATAAATATTGTCGCACTTCACGTGGAAGTTCCGGGACATATAGCTGTGCCGACAGGGATGGCGCGGGACTCTGGACGTTGTATAAAAAGTCAGGACAGTCCCGCAAAGTCCGGGACGCTTGGTAACCCTACGTGAGTATACGCTACTGGCCTCGCCATCGGTGCTTGGCTGAAGCACTGGTCGGAACCGATCCGTAACAATATACCACAGTCATCGCACTGGTATGATGCGAAGGAAAGGTGGCGCAATAACTCCCAGCAAAATTCCAGAACCAATCGTCAAAGCGAACCTGGCAGTGGGCACATCACGAAATCAATGGTCCGCTCGGTGCGCGAAGAAGTTTACGGCGGCGTGTTCGAGCTCCACATCCGTGCCGTAGGGCGATAGAACGTCCGAGGTCAGATTCGGCTCAGGGATAGTTGCTGTTGCGCATAAGATCAGATAGCTCTCACCTCGCTTTGGGAGGCAGCAGCAATATTTCAAGAATCTGAGGCTGAGAACTTGACGCCTTGTTTTTACACGCGGTGCGCGTTACGCCGGCCACCCAGGTGTCCATTGACAGACAGCAGAGTATAGTCTCGTACGGCCACTTCGGCTGGTACGGCTGACTACTGTGGATAACACGTGCGCGATGAACACAGTACCGTCACGTTTTCTCCTGCTTGGCTTTCGCGCTCCACTCTTATGCACAGAAGAAGAGGTCGCGGCAGAAGACGAATCAAAGGGGCACCGAAGCACCTGTCTCATGCGCTTCTGCAGCCGACGTAGCGACAAGGCCGTGCGCATCCGGTATAGCATGCCCGACGCGGCTGCGGCCCGCTGCGTGGTTATTCTTCTGTCGTTTGCCTTCGAGGAAGCACGTTCTGCGGAAGGGCGGAAAATTTGGGCACCTTATAGAAGATAACCAGAATAGCGGCCCGTGGCTTTTCGTACTAGCTTCAGTGCCCTAAAGCCTTGGCGTCAAAAACAGCCAAACTCTAGCGATGGAACGTTTCCAGAAGAAACGCCGTTCCCTCTGGCGTTCCTTCGTAAACGTAACGACTTAGCATTACAGTTCGATCCACTTTTAATGGAATGGTGGCGTTCCGGCGTTCCTCCCAAAAGGAACTAGTTCTAGGAACGCCTTTCCGTACAACACTGCCGGGTACCCATACCAGCGTTGTCTTGTGGAGAGGATGGGCACGAACGGCGCAGTATAGGATGTCGGGGGTAGAGGATCTGTGGAGTGTCTAGCTATACACATTGCGTAGCGCCTCCTGCGAGTCACTAAACACGAAGTTTGGGGTGCCAGGGGGTTCGACTTTGACAGCGTATTCACGGTGACGGCTATGGAGAAACCTTCCAGCGTTGTACAAGTTAGGGCGCTTTTCAAGGAAATGATGGTTTCTACGGACCGGGCAGGGCTATGGAGGGTGATAGCGCCATCTTTAGTAGCGGAGTCAAAACTGACGTCCGTGAAGCAGCTTGCCGCGCCATTCAGTTTAAGCCAATTGATGCGCTTGTTCAATGTTTTTGTGTGCTGTTCCATGCGGACCATGTTGTGAGCAGGATGCATGGGGCGAGGAATATTTTCAATCACTAGATTGGGGAAGAAGGACCAGGGAGGAGGTTCGGGAGAGATGTGGGGGAAGGTTGTCTGTTGGGTAGTTAAAGAGAGTGGGGGGCGTCCGACCTGAAGTAGAGAGCATTAAGCGTTCGAGCTGGGCCTGAAGTAGAGTTGCGATCCGTTAATCGAGAGTATTGTGGATGCCCAGGGCTAAAACGCCTCGTTTGGCGGCATAATGAGGTACTTCCAGTGCCAAACGATAGAGGGGGCTCGTAAGGCTCCTTCAAGGCGGTTTGTCTGGACAACTGAGAGGCGAAAGTAGGGTATAATGTACAGGATGCGAGATGTCGCGAAAGAGTTCACAATGCGGAGAAGGTGAGGCTCTTTGAGGCCTTGCTTGCGTTTAAGAAACGCGCTTGAGGAGGTGCGAGACCTGAGAGATCTGGGAGTGAAGGATTTGAAGTTGATGAACAGCAGATCCATTGCGGGTAAGGGTGAGGCCCAACATTTTTAATGAATCCACTTGGGGTATGGAAGCCGAGCCGATCGACAGCCGTATTAAAGAGCGATCCGGGTCAGGGCCTTGTCGGTTAGACACCAATAAAAGGCCAGATTTAGATGCCGATACGTTAAGCCCGATGGAAGATGCATGGTCGAGAATGGTGTCGCAGGCCAATTGTAAGGTGTCCTCGATATGACCCGGGCTACCAGAGTTCACCCAAGGGGTAATGTGTTTGAGGCCGGGGATCCTGGCTGATCGCAGAAGCAGTGAAGACAGGGCTAGGGTAAAAAGAGCGGGGGAGAGTACAGAGCCCTGAGGTGTCCCTTATGGAGGATAGAAAGGGGTAACCTGTGAACCTGGAATCAAATAAGCGGAATTGCAATTGGAGAGAAAGTGGCGGATGTAATTGTATACGCAGCGGCCGCACCCCGTTGATGCCAGTGTGTCGAGGCGCTCGATGAGCCCTTGTGGAAACCCATTGTGTAAGTTGGCTTTCCTGCAGTGCGTTTTGGTGACGGGATGTTCGCCAGTGACAGTGAGGCATAGAAAGCATCGCTTTAAAACCCCGAGGGCCATCCTACTTGGATATTAGATTGCTTATACGGCGCCGGAGAAGAAAATGCTTCTTCAGCAGCGGACTTGTGTGCGGTATTGAAACTGACTTTGAAGACTCTCGGCGTGCAGGGTGTCCCAGCTAACATGTACCGAGATTTTAAAAAAGAGCAATGGCGTTACTCGAACAAAACCTAGCGCATAATGTTTCCGGTGTGGTGGAGTAGCGGCCAGTAATTTTTTTCGTTAAGGAGATGGAATTAACTAATTTTAATTATTACTTAACTCCAGAAGCACTGACGTAATCATTGAAGTGTCAATCAGACTCTTGTAGGTACCCACGAGAGGAATATAACCGCGGTATTTTGAGTGACGTACTAATTGCGTACTTATTTGTTTTGACTGATAAAGAAACCCCGCGAAATACGAAAAATACTACGTGACCGTGCTCCCTCGCGCGTCGTGAAGCATTGCCCTCGAACAGGCTGCGTCTGAATTAGCCAGAATGAAAAAAAAAAAAGAAAGGAAATAAAGAAAGAAAGAAGAAATCACGACAGAGTTTGGGCATTATCTGCCACACGCGCCCCGCGAAACTTGCTGCTGCTGCCCCTTGCATGCATACCCTTATCAAGGTGATGCGCTGTCTTTTCGTAAGTGTGACGGGATAATCAGTTGCTTTCAATCAGCTTATTTGAGGGCGCTGGTTTATGATCCGTGCGGGAGGGCCGTCACGCGGTATTTTTTATATTTCGCGGGGTTTCTTTATCCGTCAGAATAAATGAGTACACAATTCGTTCGTCGCTGAAAATACCGCAGTTAGATGCCTCTCGTGTGTATCTACGTGTCTAATCGACACATCAATGATTATGGCAGTATAGTTAGATAATTTATTATAATTAATTAATTAAATCACATTATAAAATTACTGGCCGCTATTCCTCTATATTGGAAACATTATGCGCTAGGTTTTGTTCGAGTAACACCATTGCTCTTTTTTAAAATCTTGGCCCATGATAGCTAAGACACCCTGAATAGCACTACACACACAGGGATACATGGGGTCTTGTGGAGATATTTAAAAAAGGCCTACGGCCTTTCTGCTGTCGCATTAGACTGCTTATATGACGACAAAAAAAAAAGTCTTCACAGCAATAAAATGTGTTTAGCAGTGAAATCGACTCTAAGGGGCATGGTGGGAAAGAGACCGGTTCAAGCATATCTTCGAGAATTCACATCGGTAGTTCCTGCATTTTCTTTATCTCACGTGCCGAAGGTAGTAAATAGTGCCACCAGGCATAATTTATGGGTTTGTGTAATATTGAGCTGCCTATTTATAGACTCGGATGCACCATAAACGTTGGTTGTTAGCGTTCTGATTGATTGATTGATTGATTGATTGATTGTTGATTGATTGATTGATTGATTGATTGATTGATTGATTGATTGATTGTGATTGATTGTGGGCTTAACGAGCCGACGCAACGCAGGCAATGAGGCGCGCCGTAGTGGAGGGCTCCGGATTAATTTTGACCACCTGGGGATCTTTACCGTGCGCCGAAATCTCGTACACACGGGCGTTTTTGCTTTTCGCCTCCATCAGAAAAGCGGCCGCCGCGGCCGGGAATCGAACCCGCGTCCTCGTGCTCAGCATCACAACGCCTTTGCCACTCAGCCACCGCGGCAGGTGGTTGTTAGCATTCTGCCGATCCTTTCTTCTCTAGACCTCTCTAGCGCCATCCTATTTTTTTTTTGTCGTAAGTTTGTACCAAAAAGCCAACTTTTGCCCACTTTTGTAAACACGTCAGTAGTGGAACTCATTCTGCGTTTTGTTTTTCATTAGTGCAGAAGATATCGGCAGAACAGGAACAGTCGTCGTGCCTGTTGCGTTCGGGGTCCTGAGTTCCGCTAGTCGTTTCAACCATAGAGTTTCATACTAATATATATTAGTATGAAACTCTATGGTTTCAACAGTGTTGCGGCGGAGGCAGCGTCGCTGACGGCAGTCGCAAGCCGAGCTGGGGCTTTTCCAGGCGCGATCGGAGGCTGCAGCTTCGGTTACCCCGGCCGCCGCCGACGTCCGCCTATAGATGCGATCACTGACACGCGGGAGAAGCGAGACGCGTCAGGGGTGAATCCGAGCGGAGACGAAGGAAAGCTTCCACCACGCAGTGCACAGTGCGCCGACATGGGATACTCGCAGCGGGCGCGATTGTGTCGGGGGAGGCCGCCGTTGCTGGCGGTTTTCGGCCACTCTGATGAAGGCCCGCGGCCAGTGGTCGGGCAGTTTCAAGCCCTCATAAGGGCGCTGTTTGATAATGAAACGTTTTTCTTAAAGAACGGCAGTTCCCACGTCAAAGCAACACTAAAATCTTCAGAAGAAACGAAAACGCTTGTGCGTCGCAATTTCGGCGCCCGTTGAAGATTCCCAGGTGGTGAAAATTAATCCGGAGCCCTCTACTACGGCGCGCCTCATCGCCTGCGTTGCGTCGGCGCGTTAAACACTACAATCAATCGATCAATCAATCAATCAATCAATCAATCAATCAATCAATCAATCAATCAATCAATCAATCAATCAATCAATCAATCAATCAACAATAATAACAATAAGAATGAATGAATGAATGAATGAATGAATGAATGAATGAATGAATGAATGACATTCTTTATTTCCACTTATATACATCTCTATGTACAGATATTTGCGTATGAGGTGGCGGGGCCAAGGAAAAAAGCTGTACTGGACAGCTTGACCAGCCCTTGGCCCCGTCAGGTACAAAGCAAAGACAAAGTGGGCAGTACTTCAGACAAGTAAAGGAGGCAAGAATCAACAAAAGACAAAAAGGGGCCGTAGTCCTTCACAACCAAAAAATATTGTTGAGTCTAGTTAAATTCTCGGCAAACTAGTAATATTTGGTAGATTGGAATACATGGTATTCACGTTAGATTTACACAACCGGTTTAGCAATGAGGGTGGAATAAAAAACATCCTTGAGCCATAATTTGTTCTGGACTACGTTTTTCCGCTGAAACAGTCCACGTTCTCCGCAGGCGCCCGTACAGAACAATATGGTGCACGGGGTACTGGCTGTAGCAGCTGTAGTCGTACCGCATACACGCGCCTATTTTAAAGCTGTACGCTTACGTCTAGAGGATCACGTGGATCTAGAGGACCTTGTCTGTATCAGCGTGTGCATGCTCTGCATCGAAATTGGAGCCCATGTTGCGTGCGAGGCACTTTTTTGTTTGTTTTAAAGCGAAACCTTTCTTAGTGGCACCGTTGGCGTCCTGTAAAAAAACTAATTCATTCCCCCATAGACCGGTTGGTCGACCGAAAAGCTCTGATAATGTCTGTGGACACACGGCGCGTGCGTGGAACCGAGCTTCAACTGTGTCGAAAAGTTACTCGAAAATCGGGAAAAAGGAACGGTTCTAGATAATACAATACACGCATTGATCATGAAAAACGAGTACAATAGTATACCTTTACCTCGTAATCCACGTATCGGTCTACATTTAGATCGTTCATAAATGCGTTTACTTAGTGCGCGAAAAATCGCCACGTCCACGGGTTGGTTCTTCGTTTGTGATTTGGGTCTTTGAAGGTTTGGCGATCGATTGGACGAACTTTTAGCGAATGCTTTGATGCACTTTTGACGCAATCTTGGTGTTAGAAAGCTTTCGCGCTTCCCCTAACTTTCTTTAGGAAGGGATAGTAATTGTTTATATTGCTGCGTGCTTTATTTACACATTTATTTTCGCAGGTTTTTGCATCATTTTTTCGTATACCGTTTGTATGATCTACATTATCCATGTGCCCAGTGCACGACGCGAGAAAGCCTGCCTCCTGTTCGTCAGCATTTGAAATGAATAAATAAAAGGAAAATTAAAATTTCTTCACTCTCTGAAAAAGGGTGACCAGTGAACTGTGGTGCGTAATGCTTGGCTCGTCTTAGCGGCAAATTCTCATCTAATTTGTTTACGGATAGTTACGGTAAAACAGCATTTGCAGCCGTTTTCTGTAACCAGACTACCTCCGTAGATGGCCATGTGCTGACAGCAGACTGGAATTCTGTAACGTTTACTAGTAACTTCACTCTGAACAAACCAATTGGGACAAGTAAGTGAAACTCGCCGTGTCTAGAGTGCCGTCCGACGGCATTATACGCACTCCACTATATCGACGTCCACCTGCGTTCTGTAGGAAAGCTGCGGCGTCTGGCACTACATCGCTCAAGATAACGTAAAGCTAGGCAACCCAACCTAAACATAACATAACCTGACCCAACGCACACAAAGAAATCATTTAAAAGACCCAAACTAGCCTAGACTGCCGGAAACAGCGTGTTGTCGTAAATGGTCAGCAGTCTGAAGATGTCGATGTAAGTTCGGGAGTACCGCAGGGTTCTGTTTTGGGCCCACTATTATTTTTAATTTTTATGAATGATATTTGTAATGGTATTTCTTCTACAATAAGATTTTTTTCGGACGACTGTGTATTATATAGAATTAGTAATCACTTACGACTGCACGCGCTTCAACATGATCTGAATAGGCTATTTGATTGGTGTAAAACTTGGGGAATGCAGATAAATCTACAGAAATCGGTGTACATGGCTTCACGAGAAAAGACGCCTCATGTTTATTCCTATACCATTAATGGTACATGTCTTCACCAAACGTTCGAACATAAATATCTTGGTGTGTATCTTACCTCGGACCTGTCTTGGCGCCATCATGTAAATTATGTATGTGCGAAAGCATGTCGTGTTTTGGGCTTCCTACGTCGCAACGCGAAACGTTTTCCAGTGAAGACTAAAGAGTTGCTGTACAAGACCAATGTTCGCCCCATACTCGAGTTTGCTTGTACGGTATGCGATCCACGTATCAAATCTGATATCGCGAAACTAGAAAGAGTTCAAAACTTGGCTATTCGCTTTGTTCTTAAAGACTACTCCAGGAATTTCAGTGTGTCTACAGCTAAGCGCAGCCTAGGTTGGGATTCGCTTCAGCATCGTAGGAGAGTACTTCGATTAAAATTTTTTCACAATATATTTCATAACAAAACAGGGATAGACAAAAGTTGTTATTTAATGAGCCCAGACTACGTTTCACTAAGGATAGATCACTCCTGTAAAATAAAAGAAATAAGTTGTAGAACCGAATTGTTTAAGCATTCTTTTTTCCCCAAAACTATTAGCGAATGAAATAAGTTACCCAAAAATGTTGTGACAATCATGTCTAATGATGTATTTTCTTGTTCTTTGTAGTGTATCTTCGTTGAACATGCCGGGTTTTGGCTTGTCATTGTGCTTTAAGTGATATTTCTGTTATGCCTGTATTTTGTACGAATTTCTACTTCCCCCCCCCCCCCCCCCACTGTAATGCCTTGAAAAGGCGCTGTGGGTACTATGATAAATAAATAAATAAATAAATAAATAAATAAATAAATAAATAAAAATTAGATTTCAGTTTTGAGATGAAAAAAAAAAAAAACTGAGGCAAATGCCGGGCTCGAACCATGGTCCTTCGGGAATCAACAAGCTAAGACTGATTCTCTACACTACAAAGGAATTTTTTTTTTGCTTTATTACATGGGAGAATACGCTAAGACGTTGCAGTACGAGGAATACAAGCAAACAAAAGAGTACGCTGAAGTTATGAGAAGCACATACACATCAAAATTCAGGCAAAACACACACAAGCGTTCAAAAGAGGGAACCAGGAAGACCCTTAGGACGGTGCTAGCTTACTCTTAAATATTAAAATGTCGTCGGACGGCACTCTAGCCATGCCTGCAGCGATCAGCTAGAGTGCCGCCGGACGGCACCCTGGACACAGCGGTAAGGGCCGTAAGTGAAACTCGGCGTAACGGTAGAGTCATCTTAGCGTCTCATTGTCATTAATTTGTTTCGGGATACTTTCGATGAAACAAGTTTGAGCCATTTTCTGTAACCAGACTCCCTTCGCAGATGGTCATGCTTGACTGTGCAACACGAAATGCGGGAAAGCCAGCTTATAAAGACCAAGTTTACACCGATCCTGTTAAGATCGGCTTCTAAACACAAATGCACGTTTAGAAGCCGATCTAAGCACAAATGCATTGCTCGAAAGGCATTTTCCAAGGGGGGGGGGGGGGGGTAGGGGGAATGGATATAAGCCGTCCTATACCAAATATGGAGGCTTTAGGACCTTGTTATGTTCTTTTTTTTAACAGCGGAGTGTTGTTACTGGCCATAAAGTCGGTGTTGCAGAAAAAATACCAGGAAAATGCCGAGCGCTCGTGAGCGCGCCTCGCGGAGGCCGCCGAGCATTCCCGACACTCGCAGGGGCTTTAGCAAAAAAAAAAAAAAAAAAAAAATCCGGCAAAAACTTTGAAGAGCGAGAAAATTCATTCCGAGCGCTCGTGAGCGCGTGCCTCGCGGCAATCGCCGGTCCCGGCCCGCTCGCGCAGTGGCTTTAGCAAAAAAAAAAAAAAAAGGACCTTCAGCGTTCGTCGTAATCGTGGCAACACTTGCTCGGAACGAGAAAGACATGTCATAGCGTACGCCCCTCGTTCGTTCGTCCTCGTGTCGTCCTGCGCATGCGCTCGGTACCGTAGAAGGGCTCTCGCGCGCGGCAGCGTCTACAAGACACCCTGCTTGGGAGAGGTCACCGCTGCTGCCGCATTCCCTAGAAGCCATTGTGGACAATGGGAGACATGGCTACGAGTGCACCAATCCTTCCCGAGACAACTTGCAGATCCGGACACCGCTGCCTCGAGTCGATGACGAAGAGCCGGTGGAAGTTTACAACGGTGAGTATGACTTTGCATCGACTACTAGCCGCGAAGACAACGACGACCTCTTGTATGCATATGACAACGGTTAGTAGCACCGCAACTATGCAAATAGACAATGATAGTGAAACTTCAATATGTGTCCCGCAATTCTCACCTACAACAGCTCTGCCATTCAAGTCTTGCGCATGAGTGCAAGCTTCCCTAAAATTTATTATCATTTTTTTCAATGCGCTAAAAATTCTTGGTCTACGCTCGGTCTGCCGCCGGAGACGATCTGCTAGATCCTAGACCTAGGCAGCTTCGCAGTAATAAATAAATAAATAAATAAATAAATAAATAAATACCCCGACATTCCGATTGCGGGAAAGCCCGACACAGCGGCACTCAACCCAGTGCCCGGGACGGTCTAAGCGGGGTCGTGGCGCTCAGCCGGGAGTGAAAGAAGAGCGAAAGAAGGAACACGCCTGCTCATGCACCGCTAATAACAATGTAAAAATACTTTTAAATATTTATTTTACGCCGCCGCGCAGCTCGCCGGCGCACGTGGCTGCGAGCAACGAACGGGTGACGCCCACCGGCGCGCAATAGTGCGTCAACTCGCCGGCCGTCAGTGTATGTAACGAAGGAGACGCCGCCGAGGCTCTCCGCCAAGTGCAAGGAGACGCGCCTGCGGGCGGGCACACGCCCAATGTCAACCACCGCGACGAAAACAACGCCTGACGCCCCACTTTCTGAGTCGCGACGAAAAACGCAGCAAGAAAGCCCGCGCACAGAGATAAAAATGCACCGCGAGCGGGCGAAACCGAGCGCTTAAATTTATTCTCCAACGCCCCTTGCCTCTCATTGAAGCAAGTTTTCTTTTTCATTCTTTTTAGCCGAAGTCTACGGCCTCTATTTAAACCGTCTCTTGAGAATTTTGTTTGTGGCATTGCTTTTCTTTTGTTGGGAGAAGAAATGAGCAATGAGCATGCAACCGCAAGACAATTCATTTGGTTACCGACTCCGACCGCGAATATATAGCGCGTCTGGGCTACTGGACTGTGTCACCCTACTCTAGCGTTGATACAGGGAGATGAGGGCGATCTTTTGGTCCGTACCCTTTCGTCCCAGCACTTGCGGGTTTTGAGCAAGGGGTCCAGTGTCTAATGTCTGCAACAGGAGAAAGGCTGACTCCGACTTTTGGCAGTGTGCCTGAAAGTTTGAAGGTACAACCTTGGATCCAGGCTGTGATCTCTGCCTCTGACGCTTGTTGAGTCAACTAGATCTGACAAATTTACCTAAAATTACTTCGGAGAAAGAAGTTAAAAATACAATAATAAAAGTATTATTTATATATATATAATATATATATATATATATATATATATATTGTAACAAAGATAGTGAGCAACCGTCAGAGCACTAGTCTCCACGAGCGGGTATGTGTTCGGCTAAAGCGGAGGCTGACCTTCTGAGTGGCGTCAATCCCCCAGTGGGGATATGTCCCCGTAACGACACAGCGGCAGCTCCATCGACAGTGCTTCGGCGCGAGACCTCTGGATCCAGGCTGTGACTCTGAAACGGCCAGACCTCGTTGGTGCCTCTTGCAAGACTCCTAATAAACTCCGATATAACATTAATAATATATATATATATATATATATATATATATATATATATATATATATATATATATATATATATATAGTAAGAGTGGGATACACAGCAGGAACAATAACAAAGAAGGTTTACTTACGTAGCGGCAACGGAACCTTATCAGAGTACAGTTACATGATTGTGTGTCACAAACATTGGAACACATTTCTTATATCAGAAACTTGCAGGATGAAACTGTGAGAAGGATCGGAAGATGTTTCGAAAACGGAGAGTATGCATGCCTAACACAACAAACAAAAGAAAAGAGAGAGAGAGAGAGGAGAGAGAGAGAGAGAGAGAGAGAGAGAGAGAGGAGAGAGAGAGGAGAGAGAGAGAGAGAGAGAAGAGAGAAGAGAGAGGGAGGAGAGGGAGGAGGGAGGAGAGGGAGGGAGGGAGAGGGAGAGGGGAGAGAGGAGAGGGAGGGGGGGGGGCGTATTAACAAGGCAGCTGTCAAGGTTGCTCCACGACGGGGCAACGTACCTGGCATGGGTTGCAAGTTCAGACAGTGCGGAATACTAGACAATCGCGGTTTCAAAAGGAAGGGAAAAGTATACAATAAGGTATTCAGTGGGTGGGGAGACTGGTTCGGGCAGATCCATACAGGCATGAACGAAGAAGGTGTTTTGGGTGTGCCCCCCCGCGGATGGACAGAATAGATACAGTAAACAGAAGAGCATTGCACTGGAACGGGCTAGCAACTCAACAGGAAATAGGTATGGTCCATAGATCACAAAGGGTTAAATGTTTCTAAGTGGTGGGGGGAACGCGGCCCCCTTCCCAAGGACAAATCGCATTGTTGAGTCGCATTAGGGCAATAAAGCTGCTGTATTTGGGGAGTTTCTGTGAATTCTGGTGGGAAACTCAAGGGTAGGATTAATGAAGAATGTGATAAAAATTATGAGGTCGCCAATTTTATTCGAGAGGTAAGCAAGTTAGTTTTCCGTAACTTTCATTAATACCAAGCGTCGCTGACACAAACTTATAAATGAGACAAGATTCCCGAACCTCGCGGTCGTGGTGGGTTTTGAAAGCGGATTCTAAAATTGTTGCTTTAAGATGTTCAAATGCATGACCGGAACCGTTCACATGTCTTGGCAGGGGCAAATAAGGGCAACGTTTTGTATGAGAGCGGAGATTATTGAAACGTACTCGGAAGGGCGCTTCAGTTTGGCCGATATAGTGCTGCCTACAAACAGTGCACTCCAGAAGATATACGACATTAGCGGAGCTACAGTTAAAGTTACCCTTTATATTTACGTAGTAGTCTGAAGCCGTGCTGGTGGCATGCTGTGTAGTGGTCATCTGTGGGCATACTTTACATCGAGGTTTATTACAGGGCATGCAACCAGTAGTTTCCGGTCGGCTGATACGAGAGTTAGTAAGAAAGTCGCCTAAATTCTTATTACGCCGTTAGGCAACGCGTGGTGGTTCGGGGAATATGCTTTTTAAGCGTTCACTTTGAATTAGGATATTGTGATGTTTTCTTAGTACGGTTGACACACTTGGAGCGGAGGCTGAGTGGGTTATAACTAAGTTTGTTTGCGCGTTAACATTCGGGGATTTTTTCTTACAGATTTCGTTACGGTCTCATTGGTTGGCTCGCACAATGGCGTCGACGATAACTTGTTCCGGGTATTTCTTATTCAGAAGGGCGGTCTTGAGTTCTCGACAGTTTGAGTCAAAGTCGGCTTGGTACGTGGCAGTATTTGCACTTACAAAGTGGCCATATCAGACATTGTAAGACAGCAATACCGTACAGCCAAGCCCACCGTTTTAGGAAAATTTGCACGAAGCAAGCCGACTTACGAAGCGTTCCACCGCGAGGCGTAAAGGAGTGTCCCGGTGTATTAGTACCGTGACTACATGAGACGACGGTTACGGCGACGACATGAGACGCCAACAGCCCGAGCCCCTAAGGGGCTTGGCCCCTAAAACTGAATTGAATCCAGCAATCCTCTATTACGATTGTCATGGGTGGACCGAGACAGGAGGGAAGCTGCGTGACAGGTGGTCGTGGGGGAGAGGCAGTTACGCGGCGAGGTCTGCAGAAGGCTACCGTCTTTCGACGACATTCGCATCGAATTGCGCGGACATACGGACATTTTATTTATTTATTTATTCATTTGTTGTAGCGTGAGCTACACTGGCCGAGGTTGAGCAGTTTCGCGTGGCTCCTGGAGAGCCGTGCTGCGCATGCGCGAGGAGCAGTGACGTCTCACGGCGCACAGCTGGCGCGCCGCAGCCACCGCCGCCGCGACTGGGTTGGATTAGATTAAATTAGATTGTATTGGATTTGGATTGTATTGGATTGCATTGGATTAGATTGGAAATCGTTTTAGCAGCGTAAGCATGATAATCAGCTAATCCTAGACAACCAGGCAAAATAACCGGCTTAACCTCAGCTCACGCTACGTATATGCTGGCATAGCCGAGCTAAGCCACTGCAAATTTTTTTTTTATTTATTTCGGCGTGTTCATATCCACTGCGAAGAGCGGGACAGACGCGGACACGCTGTCCAGTGCGCGGCGTCAGCGGCCCAAACTCGGCCCATGTACGTTGTTCTTCCCGGACGGCACGGGCGAGGGTGCGACGCGGGGAGCACATATCCGGACGTGGTTTTTTTCCACTGACAAGCTCACCGTCGTATGTGTCACGGCTCGCCCCGACGTCGACGTCGCCTCTTCCCTGCACACACGTAATGGATTGACGCGCGCGGCGCTCTAGATAAATATATGCGGATTTATATATATATATTATACACCCGCATCAAGGGTTCGGTGCCATAGTCCTGCGGCATTACTTTACTTGTTCGTCTTTGTATATGGCGAAGGGGTTGTTTACCGCTCGTTGTGCCAACTGTGAAGTGCACAGCATCTGATCATCCGTCTAGAATTCAGCGTAACGCGTTCAGTGGGACTTTTATTACTGTACGGAATGCAGGCGGCCATTTAAGCACTGCCGGATTTCGAGTCCCACATCGATGCAGTATGTTCCGTTTACAAATTTTTTGACAGCGAAATCTTCCCGCACCTGACTTACTAGTCCGTCCTGTGTGGCCGGGTACTGGAAAAGAGTCTTTCGAGAGCATAAGTTTGTTTCAGCGCGATTGTTTCTTTTCTGAGGAGCCATGAATGAACGAAACAACTTTTTTGATTTCGTACAGAAGCCAGACGAACGAGAAATGCGACGTCATTTTCTTCATCAAAAAGCTTAAAGAGCACAGTATCGGCCTCAGCTATTCGCAAACTTTTATCGACCGGAAATATCGGCCGTATGCTTAACTACGGAAAAATAGCAGCACAGATGTTTTTACTGTGACGCATGGTCCGTTCCTTGGACGCACATTCTGGGGAACACTTTCGAAAACGGTAACGAAAAATTTCAGAAAATTTAATGGGTTGAAACGATCCGAGTTCAAATGAGAAGGACGTTTTGGGAGTGGGTTGAAACGGTAAGGGCTTTTTGGGAGCGGGTTAAAACAGGAAGCGCCAAAACGGGAAGGGCGTTTGTGGAATGGGATCAAACGGAATGGGTTCAAACGGGAATGGGTTGCTTCGGGATACACCTGCGTGTGTGTGTGTGGTGTGGTGTGTGAGAGAGAAGAGGAGAGGGATAGAGAGGAGAGAGGAGAGAGAGGAGAGAGAGATGAGAGAGGAGAGCGGAGAGAGAGAGACGAGAGAGAGAGAGAGAGAGAGAGAGAGAGAGAGAGAGAGAGAGAGAGAGAGAGAGAGAGAGAGAGAGAGAGAGAGCAGATACATCGGGATAAGGGAATGACGAAGATAGATGAGCGGAAGTCGTCACAACACGGATGAATTAAAATTTTAGCAATTTGACTGAACAAATGTGGGTAAAAAAAATGTTTTGTTCACTCCGTTTGACGTTTCCGTTTCGGTCTGCAATACTTACTAGCGGGCTGCTCGGTCGTATCGTCGGTTACATTTTAAGCGTCCGCTTTGCGCAATGGGAAATTACTAAAAAGAGATTTCGCCAACTTCCTGGTTTACAAATTCAGCTTCTAGAAACAGTGCAGCGTTGCGGGAGGAACGAAAGAAAGGAAGCGACGTTGACAATTGCTGCGGACGTAATTGTCGCCTGCCACGCGATATCGACGAGCGCTGCTTCACGTGTCTGCAGCGTGCGCCGGAGGTTTTTTCTGTTTCGCCGGAATGTAGCTAGCCTTTCTTTATCGGTTCCTATGGCTAGCGCGCGCCTCGTGACAATGGCGGCATTCTTTAAGGGCCCGGTCGGATGTCAGGCACTGGATCTCCGCACTGCTTTCCATTTATAACTTCTTTGTCAAAGTAAAATTGGTGTTCTTAGACAGCAATGGCCGAAGTAATTTTAAGAACTGTGTTCCGTACTGCCTTCACTTGGGAAGCTACAAAAGAATTCCTCGCGGCACTTAACCCTCCTCACGTGCTTCGATGGCGAAAGCATTATGATTTCTCCTGGCGATACTTATCAAATAGTCGTTTTTGTCATTTCTGTTTTTGCGTCTCTTCGCTTTCGTATCTTTGTATTGGGCTCTCCTCGCTGCATTCTTCGCTTTCTGGGCTTTCGTGTCGTCGTTTTTGCGTGGTAGACTGTGCTTTGCCGGTACAGAATAGTACATCCGACTGGAAACGTCCACATTCCGCCAAGAGCGAGACACGGCGCCAATTTCTTCGACAGGCTAACTGACGACAATTCACTTCACTGCCCCCCCCCCCCCCCCCCCCCTTACCCCCCGGAATCATCATGCTCCGTGGCTGGGGTGCAACTGTTCTACTCACGTGCCGTGGCGTGCACCTGTCACGAGATATGCCGTGATCGCCGCGCGCCGCCGCTGGTAACGAGCTGATGTAAGGTATATAGAATAGAGGAAGCGCAGTGGGTCCCTACTCTGGAGACTGGTTCGATTCCCAACGAACTCGAATCCTATTTTCATTTAGACCATCCTAAGCTATCTGCGCACTTTGGCACAGGTTTCGACATTCATGCATCTGCCCGTTCTTTCTGCCAAACGCAAAAGCAACAGAAAGCGTCCACTTTTACTGTCCTCGGGAGGAGCGTACTGCTCATGAGGACAGTGAAAGTGGACGCCGACCTGGTTGAACGAAAGTAAAAGAGCAGTGGTCCGAAAAGGAAGGCGAGAAGCCAATGCCGCAGAAGGACGCCTGTTCTGGTCGTCCGGAAAGACACACACACACAAAAAAAGATTATTCCAATTTCATAGGTATTAATAGCATTACTGAATAGAAAGGCAGGTGGTAGGTGTGTACTCATACTCATGCATACACACAAATGTTCTCCCGTGGATGACAGTTATTGTCACTGTTGAGACGGCAAGGAGAATAATTCTCCCCATCATTCCGCTGAATGACTGATCACGATCCCTCACCAGGACAAGGATTCTCAAAGTCCACTCCTTCACATCAAGAGGACCTCGTACCTCACTGGGGAAATGGGATTGCTGCTTCTTACGAGGATCACACTCATCATTCCGTTCCTCGAGAGTCGTGATCGCGATGGCAACGTGTCTCCTTATACTTACGAGCAGACAAATGTTTTCTTCCAGCCAAGTGAACATCGTATTCTGTGATAACAAATATAAAAATCCGGGTCAAGTGTGCAACGGCCGCCTAAGTATATGATTACTGAGCTCACCGCCTTTCGCCGTCACGCGTGCGGCATTCCAGACGAATCGTGACAACTGCTATCATATCTTCCACTTCTCGGTATTCACTTACCGATCCCGGAATGGTAAAAATAACAGCGGCAGCGGCTTCCTCTCTTTTACCACATACTCTGTTTTATCATCCGAATGCATGAAAAAAATGGGGTGAAGGTTGGGGCATTCAGTTAACGTTACAGACCGACAAACAGTCCTCACGGTCGCGTAAAAAATAACTATGCGGGGTCAGGCTTCGGTCAATAGGCAGAAGGTGAGTTCATTACCGACTGGATTACGTTAACGCTTTTTTGTTTTTTGCCACATGGCAGGCAGCAACTGGAATATGCATTCCAGCTCCCCCGCCACCCACATCGCACTCAAATTAAAACTGAAACCATTGTGACCTTCGCAGCCACGAATGTCGAAACCGCGAGGGTTCACACGTCCAAAGCATGGGAGGCACGCGTACGCACCGAGCAGGTGAAGCCGCTTTGAGCGGCATACAAAGTAGGCACTCTTGCACATTGCTACGGAAAGAGTGACTGTTTTGATCCACGTGGGCCCGCATGACGATCAATCAAACGGCGCTCCCACAAAATGGGTTACCCGATCAGAAGGCAAGGTCGTGCGGGTCTCTACTGGTATTTTTATGCTGATGCCCAATAAACGGAACCGCGTTAGGGGTAATACCTACACCCGCCGCGGTGGCTCAGTGGCTAAGGCGTTGTGCTGCTGAGCACGAGGACGCGGGTTCGATACCCGGCCGCGGTGGCTGCTTTTCAGATAGAGGGGAAAACCAAAAACGCCCGTGTGTACGAGATTTGGCTCCACGTTAAAGATGCCCAGGTGGTCGAAATTAATCCGGAGCCCTTCACTACGGTGCGCCTCATCGCGTGCGTTGCGTCGGCGCGTTAAACCCTATAATCAGATCAGTAATATCTACATCTTTCTTCAGTGTCCGGCGCAGAAAGCAAGAAAAAAGGAACTTAAGCAACACCCTGACACAACAACAACAACAACAACAAAACTCCGAAGGAATTTAAGCACTTCTCATCACTTGTAGATACGAAAGCATTAATTTCCAGTTGGTCTCCGTTAGGTGCTCCTTCGAGTTTTTCGCTTTGAGTAATTCTTTCGGGCTTTGCTGCGGGGTATCTGCCGTCTACTGACGCGGACTCATTCCTCGATACTGACGACTCGCCGATTCATTTCAAGAAAATTAATGCGTCCCGATTTACCTTTACACGACGTTTTTTCTTCCAAGAAATACAGTACAATACAGTATAGAAAGTACAGTACAGTGAAGTCACCTGGGTTAGCCTGATCGGTCCGAGTAGAGAAGGAAATCAGATTACCTCTCGGCAATAACTTTTTTTCTAAACACTTTTAATTCTTTAAATAACTGCCTCCGTATTCCGTAGGTAGGCCTCTGCGCATTAATGCGAAACAGAGGGGAGATATGAGACAGAAGAAAAAAAAAAAGAAAACGCTGGCGTTCTTCTGTACTAGTACGACCACGCCGCCTCCAATTCTCGCAATTTTCTTTTCCGTCTGTTTCCACGAATGCAGAACAAGTTTAAAGCTCAAACAAAAGTTCACTTTCGCGCTGCATGGACTACATTTGGTGGCGCATACTGCGTGAGCTTTTTAGCACGAAAGTGTTTTATTCCCGGATACACGAAGATTTCGCATACGTCATATCCGTCACGGAAATGACGTCACTACACATTTGCCGAAGCGATCCGCCAGCCGGACGTTGCTCGTCAAGCACACCCACAAGGCAGCCGCCGTCCCGCAAATCATGCTCAGCTGCTGATTTCGCTGCACATTTCACTTTCGTGTTTTACCGATTCCTATAAGAGGAATCAACCACATTTTTACTAGCTCGCTCAGCAAGATAACCCGTTTCCGATCGGAGCTGCTTCACTGCGAGGCACTTTACCCATCCACTCGTGAACAAAGTGTGGGCCTTGCGGAACTTGCAGGTATTCATTTCTTTCTGGGTGACGTAATACGTGGTAAAAAAATTACACCATCTTCCCGTGGGGAACCATGAGGAGGATGCGAAGCATCATGGGGGTCTCGTGTAGGTTTCCATTGTGTTGCCGTTAGTTGTTTCATTTATCGGAGCACAAATGGGAACGTAGTGTGAACCCCCATGTAGAGACAGAGAAATGCAGAGACAGCGAAGAGACCGACACCCGCGTTACCTGATCGAAAACCTCTCTTTCTTTATTGCGTGCGACGCACACGTCTAAAAGCCCTAACTCCAGCTGGCTACCTCAGCCGCCTACCTCCTATTCCCCGCTCAGGCGAAATTTTTATTAAACAAATATATTGCAAATTCAGCGTACACACCTGAAACACTTCGCAAGTGGTATACCCCCTCACCTGCCCCCTCGATGTCCTTACTGCCGTACCCACAACTCCATCAGACCTCACACACCTAGTTTGGTGGTGCCCAGCTTTCGCCACGCACTGTACATTTCAATCTCCTCAACCCCATCCCTATCCACAACAAACTGATGCACAACTATTATATGAAATAGCGGTTTATTCAATTAAAAGCGGTCTGGCACGGGTTGTTTGAGCGGGTCCTCCCCCGAACGAACTGGTGTATGTGCACAAACCCTATTGCGATCACCATGAACTGGCCCATGAATTGCAGGTTCCAAGAACTGGCCCAGTATTGACTCTAGTGAGAACGACCAGCATTAATTTGTTTATTTTCTCTTACCCTCCCTCCCCATTCCTTTCCCCCATCGTGACCAGTGGTCATCCTTTTCTATTAAAGGTTGTCTCTCTCTACCCCGTTCCCCGCCCTCTTCGTCCTCTTCTCTGGTTGAGCTGCAAGGCGCGTGGCGCTTCCCGCCACATATTTCCCGCAGGAAATTCAACATCCTCCTCTAAAGTTTTCCGTTCGTCGTTTCCGTTGACGTTCAGCTTCGCGTGCCTTCGTTGTATCAGTAGCTTCTTGATGTAGCTTGAATGAGTGAAGGACATAAGGCGCGTTCGTAGCACATGCTCCCCTCTCTGTTTGTAGCGCAGTGGGAAGAGCGCCACGTACCTCCCGTTGCGGCCAGAGAGTCGTGGGATCGAAACCGGACACCGTCTAACTATTCCTTTTTATAGTGTACTGCGCTGACGTCAGGCCAAACGCTGACGGGGCTGAAGAGACGCGCATGCGCAGTAGAGTGCGGACGGCGGACAACAACAAGGGAGGGAGCGACACAGCCCCGAGCATGAGATGTTTCGTATCTAAAACAAGGCAATCAAACATGTCCGCGAAGGTCGTGGCGGGCGAGTTGGCGTCCGCGTCACTTCTCTTCCGATGGAAAGCCGGCACGCGACGCCGTCGGACTTTTCGGTCTTAGACTCGCATGGAGCTCTCGCTGGTCCGACAAGGGATTCGAAGTACGGCGGCAGAAACCTACCCTGCTTGATTTTCGACATCGCGTGCAGCAACGGATTACTAGCCGTCAACGTAACGCTAGAAGAAACTGGAGTACCGCGCTGCAGCACATGAACGACATGGTTAAAAGCTTAGGTACCTACTACCCACGTCAAAAAAAAAAAATTACGTTCCGTAATAATAAACAATAAATTAAATAAAAATGGGATCAAAAGTGCACCAGCTTTGCTATAACAGGTTGAAGCCAATGAAAAGGGAGCCATGGCTCCATATTGTTTTGAAAGAAAATCCAATGAAAAGAAGAAAAAAAAGAGGCTCTTTCCCCTGTTGGCAACGGACAGCACAACCCAGAACGCACAAATTTATTTATCAATGAAATAGGTCAGGTGCCTCTGGGAAAGCACAGTAGCAAGAAGTGCGAGGACGGCGCCAATACCGTGTCCACTGGCGTCCGTATTGAGCACAGTGGGAGCATCATCATGAAAGTGGCAGAGAACCGGTCCAGGCGTGGCGGAGGACCGAAAGCGGCATAAGTGACATCACGTGAACACTATGTACACAGAACAGCCCAGTAAAGTTCGCCGCAAAGTCATGTCCAGACATGTGCTCCGCTCAGAACACCAAAAGGGCTTTCAATGCTCCTGCAACCTGACTAGGGCCCGACCACGGACCCAAAACACGCCTCAGCTCAAGCCTCCCGCCAAGCGGCCACACGTAAAGATGTCTTTGAGCACACACGTATGACATGATCCACCTCTTCTCGTGCGCCACGTGTGTGGCAAAGTGTTGAAGAGGCCTGCTCGATTGTTTTGTTGCTTCCGAACGTGCCAGTGCGCTCCCGAGGCGCCGCAATTCGTTCCTCCCGACGCCTCGGCGGCCACACTCCTCGACATTGAATGTGAGCGTCAGCGGGCGCCCCGTGGTACGCGCTTGGCGAGCGCACACAAATATAGCGCAAGGCCAGCGGATCCGTTTCCGCAATCTTCCTCCCGGTTGCTAGCAGTGCCTCTCGCTAAGCTGCCACGCTTCCTCCACGCTCTCGCTTCCTGAAGGTGTGTGTGTGTGCCGACCCCGCCGGGATTGCCCCCTTCCCCCCGCCGCGTAACCATGGAACGCGCCGAAGGCAAGGAAGCCCTTCCTGCCCGTCAAGCTGAGGACAAGTCGCTTCCTTCGTTGCCTGTCGAGCTCTGACAGCTCGCGGTTAACTGCGTTTTCGCTCAAAACCAGTGCGAACGCGAAAACAAAGCTGTCACCCGGCTTCCGCGTGCCGCGCACTGCGCTGCCTATGCTGCTGCTAGTAGACGGAGTGCCGAACCTGTCGGCACTCCAAACTTTCCGGGCAACCGGGGAACTGCAAAAAGAGAGAACGTTGTGAATGCATGTGCGCGATCTGGCCTTCTTTTCCTGCCTACAGCGCGAGATTCTGATGGGCCATCTCTGAAAGCGAAATCTGCTTTCAAGGACAGTTATTTTTACATGGAGAAGCAATCGTCGTTTAATTAAACGTACCATACGTTGTTTTCTTTATATGTCTTGCGTCGCACGCGACAGAAAAAGAAAAAAACATTTACTGGTAGGCTTTATTTATTAATAGGCAGACTCAGTGACTTCGTTCGCTCTACCCCATTAACACAAAAAAATTACGTGTACAGAAATATGGATATTTGTTGGTACTAGTAAAGAAACTTCATGTCGCGTAAAATGCATACACATACACGTGTGTGTGTGTGCGTGTACGTGTGTGCGTACGTGCGTGTGTGCGCGCGGCGGCATGTGCACTCTGCTGCATTTGGATAAAAGACAACACCTTCGTCAACTTTCCTTTCAACGCTTTTGGCATTACTAGCCATGCCATGACACATCAAGGGTGACCTTGTTTTCGTCACTAAGAGTAACGGCGGAATATACTGCCCGTCTCCTGAGTCAGCATGCAACATGATGATGATGATGATCCTTGGGGAAGAGCACATACCCAAACGGGGGATAGGCCAAACATTAGGGGTATGAAAAAGATGTTATTCTTCCAAACAATCGTCCTCATCTTTATCGCTTTTGTGATAGCGGCATCGGGAGAGCCTCTTTGCAAACGATTCCGTCGCATCACGCTGTTTCCAGTGAAATAAAATGTAAAAAAAAAAAGAACTTTAGACCAGTTAGGTTAGCTTCAGGTTAGGTTTAGGTAGATTACGTGACGTTCAACAGCCTTACTAGGTGCATGATGCTGCGCAACGACCCGAAAACATACTCTCCCACTGAAATCATCCACCAAGAACAACATCATTGCCATCATCATCAGCAACATCGGCTAAAACCATCGTCGTTCTCTTCTTCTAACTCAAAGGCGCGATCGAGCTTGCGTGCACCAACCTCTTTGCATCTCTGTCATCTGCAGCGATCGGTTCCTCTTTCACTACCGGCTTGGCCACACGGTGAGTCAGTCATGCAAACATGCTAATACTTCCAGGTTCCACGCTGTAACTATGCTGAAGCCTCTAGCATCGTTTGTGTATTTTCTATTCTCCCTGCCCTGTGGATGGGTCACCGGATTGCAAAAGGTGAACGCAGGTTCGTGTTCCCTGACACGTATAATTTGCGTCTGCTCTAACGCACGCAGGTTGATGTTTTGCTTGAAGTGCTCCGCCATTACCTGCTGAATGAGCACTAGCATACTTGATTGTTTCAGAGCTCTTTCCTTTCAATTCCCGCTGTTTCATCCTCGATTCGGTCTTGTACTTCTTCCTCCTCATATTTGTTTTCGTCAACTTTTCGTGATATTGTGGTCGTCTGGATCCTATAGGTGCTGTAATTAGAGCTCGCCAGCTTCTCGCCCTATTCTCTTGCTTCTGCACTGGGCTACACTTCGGTGTTGATTCTCGTGCATTAATGTGCAGATCTCTGGAACATCCATTTCCATAGCTGACTAGCAAACTTCATGTAATAACCCATGTGCAAGGTTCTGCAACCGGGTTTATACTCTTCATGCTATTTGCTGTACTGATGTCGTACCGTCAGGCGCAGCTGTACAGCGGTCCAGAACTGTTTTAAATCTTTCTTGGGCTACTTGACCACAGAAATTTTGGTATGTCTGTATGTCTGTCTGTGACTCGATTCAGCCTACTTGCCAAAGTGAAACGAAAGCTGCGCAATAGTCTTATATACTCACAGCCAAATCTAAACGTCTAAGTCCGGTGTCAGTGTTTATACTTGTCAACATTGTTCAACGAGAACAAGACATTACGCAAATATAAGGCAGAAAATCAATATATTTGCAGTAATATTTGCAGTGTTGCTTTGCTAAAAAATTCATGGATGCTTGGTTTTTGTGATAGCAAGTGAAATACTAAATAAACGGCAGTAAACCGTCGCCTGCTGTTGCCAGCGCTACGTCCTGGAGGCATTTAAGAAATCAAACGGCAATAGCAATGAAAGGTTCCACTAGATCCACTAGATCCACGTTCCGCTTGTAACCCTCGTGGAGTAAGGCAACGTGGTTCTATAAATGTTGTAGTAGGGTGCCTCAATTAACGCGCATCTCCGCCGTACGGCAGCGCTAGCACGCGCGCTGTTATCCCAGCGCAGATCCTATTTTGTTCTCTATATAATCGCATTCTTGGTCGTTGGCCGAATCCCCGCGCATCGTCACTCTGGTTGGTCGTTTTGGGGCGTCGGGATGAAACCCACCTGCGGGGATTTCTTGAAGGGTGCGCGAAGGATTCATAGAATGCGCACAAATTTCTTGTGCCCGATCGGCCTCGCGCTTTAAGTAGCTTATTTATTTATTTATTTATTTATTTATTTATTATTTATTTATTTATTTATTTATTTAAATAAATTTATTTAAATATTTATTTATTTATTGCACTTTTTGACTGACTAAAGAGATTGAGTCGGCTACCTGTTTTCTAAAACTTTTTGCAATAAGCCTACGCGCCTATGTTGCCGGGCTTGATTGGAGTTACAGAGAACACCCACGCCCAGGGGTCGCTTAATACGTGGGTGTGAAAGCATCATCATCGCCGTCCCTTTACCTTCGTGTTTTTTCGTCTTGTATTCGTTACTATGACTAAAGCATTGATCAACGCCCTTGTTGGCCCCATGCTAAGACTTAATGTTTGGCAGCTTTAAGCTTAACGACCTGCAAAGCAACACCCCGTTCACTGCACGTAGAGCTGCGGGCACTGTTTGATGACGTTCAACTTGAGGGCCTACCATTAGGCCTAACGTTGGGCCGCCACATACCCGCGTCCCTCCTCCCGCTGCGCCGCCACCAGTTCGGATGGTCCCTAGCAAGTGTTGCCAAAGTTTCACCTAACGTCCTCGAAATCCGGGGATGTAGGGTACAAGTGCTTCCGCAGTGGGAAAGTTTCGGTTACTTTTTCTGTGAGGTATGGAGTGGGTCACATGCTGCATGCCGGACGTTGCAAAGCTGGAATCATTATGGCGCTTGTGCAGATATATGCTAGCGTTCGGTCAGCCCTACATGTTGTGACGGGTGAAATTCCGGCGAATTGTTCTCACTTTCACGCGTCAGGTGTGAGATGGCGTGATTGTTTGTGTTGGGAGTACGCTGGATGACACACAACGAGCGGCAGCTGCGTTTCCGCGCTTCATTTCTTATTCAGCTTCAGTGACAAGCGCTATGTGACTGCCGAGGAATCTCATGAGCGCGATATTCACGTTGATCATTATTCTGCATCGTCACGTCGGTGGGGAGGGGTCCATACCTCGTTTGGTGGGAAGGGAGTCATAATGATGGCTATGATGGCGCATCGGGACCCACGCATGTTTGCAAAAATTCTGCTTTGGAGCCAGGTATACGTCGTCGTCATCACAATCATCATCACCACAATAATCACCATCATCATTATTATAATCCTCATAATCAGCTTGTCTTATGTCTAGTGCAGGGTGAAGGCCCCTGCCATTGGCTTCCAATGGCGCAGTTGGAATCCATTTTCCACCACCTATCTTGCTTGTCTCAACCGCTTATCTTGATATCCGTTTTCCCTACTAGTCCCGTCGCTCGGTAGCCTTTCCGTTTCCGCGGTAGTCCACCATCGTACATCATTCATCACATCCCTAAATAAAATGGAACCCTTCAAGAATATGTGCGTACCGGTAGCACAACCGAGACGTAAGAAACTTGTGGATAAGCAGAACTCAACAGTCTCGAATGCTTGTTACCTTTGGTGGTCTGCGTAAGCCGAAAATTATATTGATCAGTATGCAATCGCGGTGGAGGGACGACTTGACGACGTACGCGAGGAAAACGTATGTGCTGCTGCTAATCTGTGAATAAATATCCGAGTTTACCTGACCGTGCACGAACCAGCTTTTCCTGAGCACGCGCTCGTGTGATGCAGACACGCTCACAAGCACAGTATACGTTATACGGTAGCGAAATTCCCCGAATCTATTGTGCAGCCGGAATATGGGTCGATGGCTCACTCAGATTCTTGCCCTACAGACCGGTAAATTCGTTTCACGCAGTTACACCACTCAAGGTTGTGTTACAGCGTCATTTACACGATTTCCGCCCACAAATCAAACGCTTCAAAGACTTGCATGCATGTTTCATTAGGGACAGAGATGCTAATGGCGAGGCTTTGTTTTTACATACAAATTCCATCGTATTTCTTCTCTGTGTAAATTATCTCGTTAGCAACTTTCAGTGACAGTACTGCATACAGGCTGAATTTAAGCTGCACTCCCAAGCCCACCAGTTTCACGAGGCTTTCTTAACGCCTGGGCTCAGGTCCGGTGTTTCCTGGCCCGGCCTGTCATCGAGCCCTCGGGCGTACGGCTTCTGCTCTGTTCCACCGACGACGTTCTCGGCGCGTTCGAGTCCCGGCATGCTTGGCGACCGCTGGCTGACCATGTGGGTGCTTCTGGCCGCCGCCCTGTGGTATGCGAAGGCGGAGATGCTGGACGCCGAAGCGGACCCAACATTCGACGAGCTCGAGGACATCCGCAACCGCTACAGCGCCATCCAGATCGTCAGGGACACGGAGTACGTATCATTATCCCCCTAAAGATATACAAGATTCCTGAAACGCACGCGCAGTTTGAGCAGCCTGTTGATCGCACCGACCATTATAAGAGGGCAGCACTGCGCAACGTGTTACCGCTTATAAGGCGAAACGAAAACTGTTTCACATCCTATAACAACAAAACATAATGAGATGGGTAGTATATTCGTAAACACGAAAACTCACTCGCAAACACTCGTCAATTCCTTTTTTTTACGTTAGTGAGTACAAGGAATGACACGACACCACCCCGCTCTTGAAGATTCAATGACTTGGGGTTGCACTCAGCCATCTACTGTTCAGGCAATGCCTGTCATGAGGTGCCGGAGCGTGTTTCCACCCCTGATTCATTTCAACCGTAAGTGAGGGTGGAATGAACCATGCACCGCTGCCTCTTACGAACTTCATCCCGCACATCACTGGATTTGCTTGCTATTTCCGTTTGAGTGAGAAGGAAGTGATGATGACGTGATGAGTCGAGTCATATTCGCGGCCCATTTATTATCATTCCGCTTCGTTATACACTTGCCGACGAGTAATCACGTTCAAGTTTGATACAACGGAAAGCGGCTGGTATTACAGCGCCCATCGAACTGGCATTCACCAAGAGCAAGGAGGGATATACAGTAGCCGACCGATTTTTCGCACCTGAAGGGGAACGAAAGATAGTCCGAATAAAAGAGCAGTCCCGAAAAATCCACGAGTCACAAAAAAGAACTTTATTTCTTTTAAATAGGATTGAAGAAGTTGCGAATGCTTCCTTGCCTTAAATTCCTCCTTTGTGTGGGGACGTCTGCTTGCATCTCTACGTTACGTTTTCTTCGTAAACGTTGGACAACAACGCCAAAGCGTTGGCAACGTCTAGCGTTGATGGTTGAGAAATTACACGCAAAATTATGTCCTTTACGACTAAATGCCAAATCTGCGACTGCATGCAAAATTATGCTGCTCCAAGATCAAAGTTTGTTGCCCCGGCTGGAGTCAAGCCGATCCGCAGTTAGCCAGGTGGCTTAGTATTCAAAATGGCGTCGTCTTGGAGTCGCACCGTGGCTCTGTCGCGAAAAATTTTGACCGGAAAGTTGAACTTTCGGCTTTAATTTCTCCGAAATATCCGTTGTTCATATACATTACTGCTATGGGACATATTGCGGTTCCTCGAGAAAGTCGGGAATATCCAGCAAGTCCGAACTTTCGGAGTCCGGAAAAACGGTCGTCTACTGTATATGTCTTCGCCAAACTCCTGCCGGGCGTCGCGTACCTGTCTATTGCCGCTGCAGCGTCCAAGTGTTCCGCCAGAACGTGGATGCTCCTTTCTTCACGAAAAGCTTTGAGCATGAGTCGAGTTGGTTCCTGACAAGTGTGATGACGAATTAGAGGGCAGTGTTAGTCTATCCGGTGTACCTGGCAAGTCGTCCGTCTCTGTCCATAGACAACACCAACGCTGATCCTCCACTTCTTTCTTGAGCCTTTGGTTGCACTGATATTTTCGCCACTTTGGTCCGGAACCTACGCAGTATTTTTGCCGCTTTCGGGAAATGATTGCTGTGGGAAACTAACGCGACCATTTTCACTCTAACCGGAAAACTACGCTAACAATACATTTCCAGTTCAAGGCCTCGTGGAACGAATTTGCTTGCTCTAGTTTACCTACATGCGTAATTTCATGTTGGTCACGTCCCACAAAACGTATCGTATGATACCTTTTCTCTCTCTCTGGATCACTCGGTCACTGTGGCGCCTTGAGGCGCCTCCGACACACAGACACAGAGTGCATATTCCGGCGCCGTTGTTTTGCATTACGTGTTGTACACGTCTGCGAACAGTAAACGGGAATTTCGAACAAAGAAGTATAAATGTTAGCTGCTTTTTTCCCTAAAGGAGCTTGGAGCGAGAAAACCGAGTTCTGGCGCATTCTCTATACTTCCTTCCTCCTTTGTGTTGACCCACTCGTGTTCTTCTTCTGCAGGCACATAAAAAGAGATCTGTCGCGTGTCTTGGACCTGGCGCAACACGGGGATCTGGACACTGAAGAAACAACGTTTCTTTTCATGAGGTAAGCGTTTGCTAGTCTGTTTTACGGGTTCTTTGCGTAGGTCGATACATATAAAATGCTCGAACCGGAGCATCTGGACCGCAAGAAAATAACATGCTCGCATATTTTAGCGAAAGCGCACTACACAGTCGAACCCGACTATAACGAGCCGGATAGAGCAAATTAAGCTATATATCGAACAAAAATAAATCAGTTACGGAAATACACGCGAAACATATTTGTGGTAACTGGCACCACCTGGGAACAATGTACATCCACGAGATGCCGCGACGAGAGTGCCAATAAAAGGTAGAGCGCGTGACCTGTGGGTCAGAGTGCCTACGCCCCCGACAGCGGCTGTTGTGTCCTGACTGCCGCGCGCTATATTCGCGGGACCGGTCACCACAATATTCCTTATAACGAACTTCACATCTGATATATCGAACTCGGCGTGCCTAGAAGGCCGCCAAAATGCATGGTCTCGGAGCGGCGATTGAGATGTTGATTGGCCGCGACCACTGAGAAAAGGCCTCGTATGGATTGCGCCTCGTATGGATTGACATGACGTCCGACACTTTCCGTAACTGTTTCCAACGCGCGGAACTCACGACGGAACCCATCCAGTCAGTGAGTCCGGACCAAGATGGCAGCTCGCCAACCTTCCCGATGGCTGCTGCCGAAAGGAGTGTCCTTCGAAGATTTCCTGAGTGTCGACGATGACGTTGCCGTCACGGTAAGCCCCTCGGACGCGGGCACCGCCATCAGCACCATCGTGATGCTGCTGAAAAGAACCGAGGAGGCAGAGGATGTCGCGAGTGAAAGCCGCCCGATGCTGAATGAAGTGCTTTCGGCAGTCGATGTGCTCCGCCAATATTTCTTCGATATTGAAGGACACGGACTTGAACTGGTGTAAACAATGTCTCGTGTAAAGAATGCTGTGCTAGTTGACGCTGCTAAAACTAAAGGGAAAGCAAAAATCACCGCTTTTTTTGCAAGTAGGCAGTTACGGCGTTAAGGCGGAAATAACTTTATCATTTGCAATAAATCCATTGCTTTGTCTATGGTGATGAGTCTAATGGCCTACTTTATTTGGTTCGTTTCTGCATTCGGGGATGGCAAGGTGGTTTCCGCGTATTGCGAACTCGTAACAATAAACTCGTTATAGGCGGGTTCGGCTATATAGAACTATTGGAGGTACCGAAATAATCGTGGCGCATATTGCAGTTCGTTATAACCGGGTTTGGCTGTACAGTATAAACTTGTTGTGTTCTCAAAGTTAAGGACTATTTCTTTCACGCTGGGGTGTCATAAGTTTAGAGCTGGCGCTAGAAAACTTCCATCCCTCGAGGAGAAGGGAAGAAAAAAAATGCGCACCCTCCCTCCTAAGCTTCTCTGTGTCCTCCCTTTCCTGTACAACTGCGTTCCCCATTCCCCACACCCTCCACACCAGCTGGCGTTCCGGCCCTTAGGTGAGACAAACTACGCCTGCTGGTGGACCTTCCTTCCCTTGTTAACAATAAATTCATTCATTCATTCATTCATTCATTCATTCATTGCTAAGCGGGTGTTGCTGGATAAATGCTCAAACAGTTATACGCCGAGCCCGAATAAAGTCGGCGTCATCTCTGTTCGAAATGCATTGCTGGAGGCCTTTCTTTTTTTTTTTTTTCAGGCGCAATATAAGGCGTGGTTCTAGCGCCTTTTAATACTTCCACGAAACCTCTCTGCTAATTTAGTTACTCAGTTTTCTGTTTACATCCGCTTCTCCAGTTAATCCTTGAGCTCTTTCCACTGAAATCGTTCAGAGCCGTGTCCGCTCCGAATTCAATTTGCGCGCTCGGAGTCCCGGCCGGCGAGACTCGGCTGAGAGTGTGGCGCCACCTGTACTTTGTAGGATGCACGACTTCGACGACAACAACATGCTGGACGGCCTGGAGCTGATCCAGGCGTTCGCTCACCTCCTCGAACATAACAACGAGACGCGGACCGAGAAGAAGCTGGTCGGTAAGGTGATCCCTTTTCAATCTAGGGGAAGGGTGGCGCACCTCGTCACGTGCTCGTCTATGTCATGAAAACACCGGAGTGAAAGTGTTATAAAGTAGATGCATGTTATAAAGGATGTTATTAAAGATGTTAGTGCTAAACGATTGAAAATATCATTGGAAGGAAGTAAACGTTGCATCCGGAGTAGACTACTTTTGAATATTCCTCTCTTCTTTCATTCTTCGCTGCTAACGATATTGTACGTATTTTCTGCAGTGTCTCCAACTCTTTAAATCTTTTTAGCGAAGTGTCACTTTGTTTTAACTGCGAGATAACACATTCCGTAGTTCTCGGCTTCTGTCAAAAGGTGCTTTGTTTAAAAATAGAGTTTAAGCTCGGCATTTCGTTATTTTCTTGTTTCACTTCGATATTTTTTTTTTGTGGCTTCAATGAGCACGCGTGACGAAGTGCACCGTCTTGCAGTCGATTGAGCACCTATCAAGCACCAAACCAGCACGAAACAAGTTAGTATCGGCTGCGCAATGATGTCGCATTGTGGGATGTGCAGAGAGAGAGAGAGAGAGAGAGAGAGAGAGAGAGAGAGAGAGAGAGAGAGAGAGAGAGAGAGAGAAATCGTTTATTTGGGAACGAGGGATCGAGATTTGGCAAAGGTCGGGTCCTTCCGTCCAGGGCCCCGGCCTCTTCCACTCCTCATCAGGCTCGAAGAACCAAGTTCTCTACCCCGGCGTAGGAGCTGGTCAAAGCTGCAGAAAATGCCGTAACTGTCGAGCGAAAAGCTGATGGCATGGCCCCGCGGGCGATTACCGTAATATCTTACTTATGGCTGGCTGTATGCGCTGTCACTAAAAAGGGGCTACAGCTATCGTGTTATCCTGCCTAAATCGTTTGAGCAAACTGCGTGGAGCGAACTTATAAACACCAAGGCAAAACAGTTTACCGAAATCAAACTTAAAACGCAGAGTATCGCCTATGGCACGGAGGCACCTAGTTTGATCATTTTTATTAACTAACACATGTGCGTCTTCTAATATGCGAGTGTCCAGTGCTCGTCCTTCCTTTATTTTGTTTGTTTCTATCACTTTTTTTTTTTTTTTGCGCAGCCGACGGTTTTCACAATATGACATCCAACCAGCACCCAGCCCTCCGCCTTCAACGCACAGCGAAAGTTGACATACGCTAAATTTAAATGCTCGTACCTCACTTTCCTTTTCACAAAAGCCCTCAAAGGAGCCGTCCACCGATCCCGTTTCGCCATTCGCGATTTGCGACGTCACAAATATGTATGTGGAAAAGTGCATGGGCTAACACTACCATTTTTCACACTTTTGGCATTCTCAGAAGTATTAGACAACTCCGGCTTCCGTCAGTGGTATGTGCGTTTTCACGGCAGTGCAATCTTACGGTACGGGATTTTTTTTTATGATTCATGTAATACGAAGTTTTTTTTTTTTTTTTTGCAAATCAGTGTGCGTATTTCTCTTTAGCTTTTACAAACTGATCCGCGGTTTCTCTTCTCTAACCCATGCAGCTAGCACACATTGTTAACATGGTAAATATTAACAGCTGTGTTAAACATCTCAACGACAGATTATATCTGCTTCGAATTTTGACAACGGAATGAAGCAATGCTTGATTGTCTAAAGACTATGGCTTTTATTTGCTTCGACTTTTGACGACGGAATGAAGCAATGCTTGATTGTCTAAAGACGAGGGCTTCCTACGCAAGGTTACCTGCTAACATGAATGAATTTTTCCAACCAGCTTTCGCAACTGACTTTCGCTCTTGAAATATGGGAGTGAGTACAAACCGAGCTTAAGACAGTCATTTTAGATCGACA
Organism: Haemaphysalis longicornis; assembly: GCA_013339765.2. Classification (NCBI taxonomy): domain Eukaryota; kingdom Metazoa; phylum Arthropoda; class Arachnida; order Ixodida; family Ixodidae; genus Haemaphysalis; species Haemaphysalis longicornis. The sequence continues at coordinate 36,043,330 of CM023456.1, read as the reverse complement.
GTCTGACGGAGTGCCCGTGTCTTTTTTCTTTCTTTCTCCCAACCCTGTGCATTAGCGATGGTGGACAACCTCTTCACCATTGATACGAATCAAGACGGTCTTCGTATCCTTCCCCGAGTGGTTGTCCTACATCAGGAGCGTTTCAGCCAAGGACAAGCAGTCAACAGAAGGCGAAGATCGAGGCTACCGCCAAGAAGAAGCAACGCACCCTCACCAAGAACAGTGACTCTGCGGCGAACCCCTGTCACCCCACCTACCTCTTCACCCTGTCCTGTTTCCCCCTTTTTAAAATTACATCACAAACAAAAATGTAGATGTTGGTGCCACGTAGAAGCGCCGGCCACTCCTCCTCGCGTTAATTATAAATAAAGGCGCAAAATAGTTAACATTTAGTTAAATAGTTGAAATTCACAATTGCACACGAAAATGGTCCCCCCACTGTTTACGCGGTCAGACATTATTATGTATGTTGATTTAATTGGAGTAAGGCCACGGAGCGCGATTATACCCACGTGATCACAGGGCAAAAATATGCACAACCTACACGCTCCTTTGCTTGTAAGTTGCGCCTTGCAGTTGTCTCGATACCTTCCAGAGTTCTGCTCGCGGATAGTGCTGGAACTAAATGCGGCGCAGTTGCTCAGGCAACGGTGTAAGGGGAGTGTATCATCTGGTGCTCTACTGTCTGAACTATAGCAGCCTTCGCTGTACGGGCCCGATAGCGTTGTGCGTTTGGGTCTGTGAAAGACAGGATAACCACAAAACTGCTGACGGCTGGTGTGCGAAGTGTTGATCCTATTGATAACATTGTCGTCGCTTCGTATATATCATATGGCAGTTACATTGTGGGTAATCAACGCTTGCTCGCTTAGTTTAAAAAGTGAGCGCAAATGCAACACCCAAATACGCCAAAGCATAAGGGATATCGCGACGCATACCTACCACTCTGACGATATGCAATGAGTTTGGTCTCAAGTATACCTTTACTCTAACTTCACGCACCTATCCATCTGGATCAGCTATGAATGTCACAATATTTCGTGCTTCCTATGCGACAGGGCAGCTGAACGCCCATGCAACTTACTCTCGGTGATATTTCGAATTGTGAACTTGAAGCGCGTGATGCGCAGCTCTTAGTTTCAGCTCTAACACTCAACCCGCTTGTCCTTGTATGGACGTAATAGGGACGGCCTACCTTGTGGCGGGCCAAGTCTGCGAGTTAATCTCGGTTAATGCAAAACGACGGTTCTAAAGTGAGGATTTCTACCTTCTCCTCCCGACTTTACGGGCACTGATGTGTCTTGCTTGCGCGCGCTGGGTTTCTCCGACGCCGCGAGATGGCGCTCACCTTCGCTTATCCAGCAAGGCATGGTGCTGCTGAATCTGGAGTACAGGACATGGGGCTTCAGCCACGAGTCTCCCTTGAATCTTTCTAAAATAAAGGTTTTCTACTACTACGACTACCCGCAAGGAGCTTAGATTCGAGACAGACGGAGAGGGTATCATATGGAAGCAGGCATCAAGTTGGCCGAAGGAGAACGGCGCTAGCGAGACGAAAGGCGATTTTATGCCAGCGCGCCGACTGCAATCTCCCACCTTCCTGCATTAAAATTAAAATAAATCCTGAAATTAACTTTCCACTCAAACCAAAAGCCGAAACAAATTTCTTTCCTGTTTCGCTCCCGAGGAAGATAACAAATAACGTTTCGTTATCGTTGTCATTTCTTTATTTTTCGACACCTGTGGAGCTATACAGAGGAACTCTACTCATCCCGGCCGATGTTTCACAGTTGTGGGTATGGCACGGGTTGTGTTCTTGAAGCTCGTGTAGGCTGGAGCACGTCAACACGAACCCTCCACTCGCCGTCGAGCACACTCGCGCCCAAAAGAAGCGTGACACAGAACCGGAGCGTCCTCGCTCCGCAGCGAGACTTGGTGCAGACCGGCAATGTATATGGTGGTTCGAAGGCGTGAGGCGGGGCAACGACGCGTGGCGGCAATGAAATACAACGAGTGACGTGAGCGCTACGCCCAGGATCCACAAGCGGGTCGACAAGGCCAGAGAGAGAGAGAGAGAATACATTTATTGAGCGTCTAAATTGGGAGTGGTTCCTTATTCACTGGAGCCCATATGATGTCATGGCCGCCTGCGCCCGGTCGACCAGCGCTAGCTGGGTCGCGAGTGAGGAGCTGGACATCAAAATCTCCCATTGCTCTCTAAAAGAGGGGGTGGGGGGATGGAGGAGGCCATATTAACAGTGCTGAGGGCCCGGTTAAAAAAAAAATCCCGGGCCATCTCCACTAGCGTGAAACCTTGGGAGGGGCGAAGCATGAAATGTATGAGTGTATTCTTGGCGCCTTGACGTTTTTGCCCTCGGAGATGAAACCGTTGGGAGGGAGAGGCATACAGCTTTGCTGTAAAAGTGTCGCGTCTTTGGAGCACGAAGCTCTCCAGCGCGCGTCGCAAACGAGTGTGCCGGTGTTTTAGTACCGTGACTACATGAGACGCCGACAGTTCCATCCCCTAAAAGGCTTCGCCCCTAAAAAATGAGGGCCCCTTAAGCCTTACCTTCTGATCATTCTTGAGACTTGGCGCTTTTTAGAATTCGCTACAAAGAGCACACGCGATATTTACTCGGAGAATCTCAGGAGTGTTTATAAACACCGCCTGGGCGTCTACTTTCTCGCAGCCTACGTGGACAGATCGTCATTGGAATTGAACTATACGAGGAGACGAAGAGGCAAAGACAGCATTAAAACATGTAGGGTATAGTTGGTTCGTACTGAAAGAAGGGTAGAGTGCGTGAGAAGAAGTACATAAGCGAAGTCTAAGTGTCGGGTGTGTTTCTTCCATTCGCGTTAACATTCGCGTAAGCCCGGGGGCCCGGAGGAGGAGGAATAAACGTCTCTATGAAGCAGTTCGCCTTCGGGAAGAGTCCTTATTCCAGGGCCCCTTGAGACCGTCCGGCTTCTTGGGCTCTCTTCACCAGCCAGAGCTGCATGGTCGTCAGGGTGTGGGGAAAGGTGTTGGTTAGGATACCTCGAAGGTGGCGTTCTTGTTCTTTTGTGAGGTTTTTGTGTGGAAGAGGGTACATTGTTCGCTGCAGGCGGTAGTGCTTCGCGTGATTTCCTTGTAGGACAAGAGGGACAACTCCTGACTAGCCCGGTGTGTCAGATCGCGGGCATGCTGATGGGCAGCTTCGTTGCCAGGCACGTCGGCATGGGTGGGAACCCAAATAATCCTTACACGGTGTTGTGGAGGATGCTGCAGCAGAATGTGTGTGGTGGTGGGGGGTGATAGGAAGCCGCTGGAGAAAGTTCTGCGTGCTTGTCGGCAGTCCGTAATGATGACCTCTGCAGGGGTTTGGGCAATTGCTAGGGCTATGTTCATTGGACCCCTTTGAACCATGGCTAGTCTGCCCCTGACGAGAACGCATGAGGCCATTGAAGACGAGGAGCGTGGTTTTTACACGACTCCCACTTGTGCGTGCGATCCACTAATTTTTTAATTTTGCAGCATCATGGATTTTTTCTTCACCGGAGGCCACGTGCGTTGCGCAAGCGCTGCATGGAGCGCGGGCTTCCGTGACGTTGCAAAAGGTCACGGGGGCTGCAGCGGCTCCCTATTCCGCCTAACACTGTAAAATGATTTACACCAAAGAAAGACACCGTTTTAAATGGTATAATTAACGGTAAAATACTCTTTAAAAGAGTGTATTCTTGTGTTCTTGCTGAGGTGCAAGGGTGCTATATACGACAAAAAAGCCCTAAAGGGTGTTGTTTTTTTGTATTGCTTTTTTGTGCTAGGGTGTAGGGGTGTTAGTTACAGACAGTTATTTAGAACCTTTAGGGTGTAAATCATTTTACAGTTGAGAAGCAGGTCGCGGTGCATTCGGGGTTCTTGCATTCGGGTTACATTTAAGCCGCAAAAGGGGGCCTCACATCAGCAGCTCTCGCTCCAAAAGTATAGTCCCTTGCTCGTACGGGTAAAACCGATGGGCCCGGAACACGACTCTTGTGTTGGGAACAACCAAAATAGAAGAGCAGGAATTACACACGTTTCGGTCCGTCAACGTATCATGATGCTGGACCTTATCTTTTTCCTTGTGCTCATTTCTGCTTCCCATCCTTCTCGTGATCTTTCTTGTTCGTTTCGTTCGCCTCTCCGCTCCTGCTTCTGTCTTTCTCCTCTTTCCTACATTGCATTTGAAAGAGAGGGAGACGGATAGCACGATAACAGACTACAGGAATGCTCGTTGCTGCGCAGTTTCTTTGAAGGTGCCTATTAAGTCCCCAAGTTTCGCGCTACAAGTCTTAGGAGCACGCATTGACGGTATAAGCTTTCGTTTTAGTGACAGAGGTAGCCTGCTGTTCACTACATCAGTGTGTTTTCGCAATGCTCCTCAACCTATAGCGAGTCTACGTTTGACTTCCTTGTCGTTGTTTTCATTGGCACACAAAAGTTGCCCTTTCTAGAATTTCGCGGGCTAGGAGGCTAAACGGCGCGCTTTTTGCATGTTTATATAACATTACTTTGGTGTTATTCATATTTATCTTTAACCTTGTCACTAAGCTTACCAAGTCAACAACCTTCACATTGTGCTCATATCACTAACCCTGTCCTTAAACTGGTGATTACTGACTAATAAATGCATCGCTAACTAACGCGCATTGGCATGAAATGATGAACAAAGGTAAGTATTGGCGTTACCTTTCTTTCGTTTCACTTTACGACGGACCTTGAAAGCGACCATACCGGGCATGGAATAGTCGCTAAAGCATGATAATAGGCAGGTTGTTGGCTGATAACTTTCAGATTCGGGTTTGCAAGCACAAATTGCCAGCTGACCAAAATATTAATTCTAGTGAAAGTACTGCATCGTCTCTGTCGGAAGCGAATTGACCCCACGGTAAGAGAAAAGTGGTGCACCCAGACATTTGATCAAATGACGGCAGCACAGCCCTTTCCGGAATACTGCCCTCAGCTTTGTCAGCGCTCGTCGAGGTGACAGTCGCAGATAAGTTAACGGCCTTCCACCGTGCAAGCAGCGCTTCAACACGGCAGCTACCGTTGACAAAGGGCAGAGACGCACCGAAGAAGACAAAGGGCCGAGATGTGCGGAGGGAACCATGAATTCTACTTTTTAAAGCGAAGCTTTCTTAGTCGAACCGATGGCGTTCTGTCAAAAAAGTAATGCTCTGATGAGATCTCGGGACAGACGGCGCGTGCGTGAAATCAGGCTTCCATATTGTGCCGAAACCGTTACTTCAAAATCGCGAAAAAGGAACACTTCTAGATAAGACAATACACGCATCGATAATGAAAAATGAGTACAATGGTATCCAGTTCTCTTATGAACCACGTATGATCGTTCGTAGCTGCGTTTACTTTCTGCGCGAAAAATCTTAGCATCAGTTCATTCTTCATTAGCGATTTGGGACTTCGAAGGTTTGGCGATCGATTGGACGCACCTTAATTAAGAGAAGGTTGGACGCACTTTCAGCTTTTGTGCTTCTCTACACTTTCTTTGGGAAGGGATAGTAAATTTTTACATAACAATGATAATGTAAGCATGCGCGGGAATCGCGGGACTTCTTCTTTCGTAACAGCTGCAGTGACGTCAGTGCAAGCTATGTATGCACGCCCGAATGCCCAATTGCGGCCAGTACCCAATATGCCTGTGCTGCGTCGGTGTAGTCATAACTAGCAGTCGCATAGAATATGTATATTGCACTATACTACGTTCGAGTGGTTCTGTAACTACGTTCGGGTGGTTTTATCTTCCCAGCCACAAAGCAGAAAGACGAGGTGGGCAGTGGTGGCAGAGGCTTGACAGTCCGCTTTGGCCTTATTCTGTCGATGCCCGTCGTCCTTTCGTTCGGGGCCACCTCTCTGTGGTTCTGTTTTTGAGCGGTGGTGGTTACGCCCATTCGCGCGCACATTTCAGACTAGACGCATGTCCTGTTAACCCGGTCAATACGTGGTCTTTCTTTTATTCTCCCAACGATGACATGAATATATAATTCTCCAGTTCTGTTAGTTTTTAATTACATGTCCGTTTCGCCACTTCAATTCTAGAAACTGATTTTATAGTGGTATGAGGTGGGCGTTTTAGACGAGAAAAGCTACCGCGTTTCTTGGCCGATCCCCCAAGTGGGTATGTGCCATTAATGAAGGAGCAACAACAACAACGATTGGGCAGTGAAGCGTCAAGTGCACGGGGAAAAATGTGAGAGACGATAGTGTATGAACCTGCTTGTAGGGGCACCAGATTCGCTTGAAAAATTCGAACTTCTTTTGAATATGTTATAAAGAGCCTCTAAAAACACGTACGGTTCATTTCCTCTCCAGGATAAGGCATACAACGATAAATAGGTCCCATAAAATTGGGTGCGTTATAAGGCAGACATAAATTTCCGGAAATCAGCAAAGCGTCTTAGCAGAGACTGATAGCTTCCTTTATCGTGTGCATATGCTCGATTGTATGAAGACCAGTTATTTGTCCACTAGGTCACCCATTCTTACGGACGTAATCGCCTTTCGTTTACCGCGTGCAGACATCATGTAACTGTATTTTGTCTGTGGGACACGGCAATTCTGCGTTAGATGTTTGGCCTCATTAAGTTTACGCACGCTCGGGGGAGAACGAAGCCGTGGACCCTTGAGCACGGTTAACGAATCAAAACAAAACAAAAATGGGAGTAGAATGGGAGGGGCGCATGACAAGTACGGTATTTACGGCCTCCAACAGCGAAGCACGTAGTTACGCAGGGAAGCTACAATTTCCGAAGATGACGGCGCCATCTGCCCCAAGCCGTAAGAAAGCTCGGAAACGACTTCCACGTCCGAGGCAGGCGGGTGACTGCGCGGGGCAATAGTATTGTCGGCGAAACGCTCCCAATCTGTCTCTTCTTCGCACGCTTATCTGTGACGCTGGCATCGCCTTATCAGCGTGTGCGACGTGGCCCCTCCGTGGCAGTAGAAGCTTGATTTTTTTACTCTTTATGTGCTTCTTCGCTTGGATTACACGCCGGCGACAGCGCTGCGGGGCTTCCAGCTGCCAGGCTACCGGCCGTCTGCTTTGCCTCGATTGTGAGTGACCACGGACAGCTAGCTGCTGCTGCTGCTGCTCGGAAGCGTGCACTCCGAGGGAAAACAAAAGCCGACGGTGTCTTTGTTCTGACGTGTTTCACTGAAGCATCTCCCGTGATGCGGCCCACATGGAACCCGGCCGGTCGGACTGTGCTGATCGCGGCGCTTTGTGTGCTGCACATGGTGTCGTGCTCCACTGGGAACGCAGAAGAAACCGATTCCAAGGTGGCCCAAGTTCGGCAGAAATACGGAATGAAGGACATAATCCACGACATCGAGTAAGTTTGCGAAGCGTGAGTTCTGCTCCGTCGTCTTCTCTCGCTGTGATAGCCGGGTGCTCCGAATACTGCGCCGGTGGAGGGTTTGGAATGATTTGTAGCCCCCGGGTTTCTTCGACGTGGGCCCAATCGCTCCATAGTCGACACCCCGCGACTGGGAACCGAATCGGCAACGCGGAGCGTTGCTTAATTGCTGGTATACTGCAAAATTCCATTTGATCTTGAAGTCACCGGCCGGTAGCAGCTATTAGACGCAATTGCGTTTCGAGTTAGTAGCACTTTGGGCTACTTGTTCTACAGGAGCCAACAAAAAATAAATAAAACGCCGTACGAAGGAAGTTGACCAGGCGATAGCTTGTCATTTTACTTTATTTGTCCTGTATGTTTTGTTTGCGCTTGTGTAACTGCCTAATGAAATTTCTCGTGTTGCCCTAGCCCCGCCCCCTTCCTTTAAAAAAAAGGAAATGTTATGGGTGCAGTGCTTATGTGATCAACCAATAGTTGATAGCAGCAAAGTCCCTCCCTGTTTTAGCTGGCCGAAAGAATCGATCAAGTATTAAATTTCTTTCTACATTTTGTGAGCATATTATTTCCTTAGCGTGAACAATGGAGGGGGAAAGAGCTACAGTGCCCAGCTTCAGCTTCTGTGTTAGAGTTTTTGTGCACTTATTGCGCACTATTGCGCAAAGAACACCTGTTACCGTTCCCATCATTTGACGTTTTTACGGCTGTCGGTAATACATTTCATCTAGTCGTAGATCACAATGTTTATGCCTCTCGCCAACATAGTCACACTTTATTTTTGTGCTCTCTATGGGTTTGAGCTCATTGTAGAGCCGTTTCAAAACGCTGTACTAACCGCGCCAAAATTGCCATTAAAAATGAGAAGGATTGCAGGATTGAAACAATTAATGAAATAAAATAAGTTGAAGTACGTTTACGGGCAGCTACACGGAGGGCAAAGGTACAATACAACCGGATACGAAATAAGCGGAGGCTTGCGAGCGCTTGCAAATTAAGGCCCTTATTGTAAAATCGCATCGTCGCGCCGTCTGGGTTTCGCCGTAGCTTCCCTCCGGATACGGAGACCTCCCGTTGCACGTGCTCGTCTTTTCATGTTCACTGCAGTGTCTCTTCCTGCACTTGCAAACGACAAGCTAATTACAAGCGGTGATTGTGGTTGGTTTCCACCTTCACAACGTCTCGCACGCGGTTCGGTGGTGCGCGCGCGGACGGCAAGGGTCAGTCCGTTGATCGCTTTGCCTTGCTTGAACTTATGACCCACTGACAGATACTTTGGTTTATTTTGAGATCGTTATATTATTTATCGTGCTTGCACGGGGCGTTGTCACTTTCTGTATACCGCGAAGGACGCATTGTAATTTTTATGGTCGCTACACGCGAGCTAATTGCACTAGGGCGACGGGATCACAGGTGACGGTTTCATTGTTTTGCTCTCAGCACAGTTGTCTGTTGCTGCAACAGAGCAGGGCAGGCGCTTATTAAAGGGACGAGCAACAACAACAAAAAATAATACCTAAAAAAGGTTAACGAGCGACGCACCGCGCTATCTGATTAGTGGCTCTCCCTTCTCATAGTAGTAGTAGTAGTATAAACGTTTATTTGCCATAAATGGTAAAGTCATAGAAAAAAAAATAGCAGTGGCTTAGCTCGGCTATGCCAGGATATACGTAGCGTGAGCTAAGGTTCAGCTGGTTATTCTTAGGTTTCCTGGTTGTCTAGTATTAGCTGATTATTATGCTTACTGCTGCTAAAACGATTCCCAATCCAATCTAATTCAGTCCAGTCCAGTCCAGTCACTGCTCATCGAGCATGCGCAGCACGGCTCTCCAGGAGCCACGCGAAACGGCTATCAAGCGGCTCCGGCGCACCGTCAGACTTGGCTACTGCGCAACGGAGGCGCACAGCTAGGCACGCGCCGGCGCCAGTGCGTCTGCCGCGGCTGTGACGTCACTCCTCTGGAATGCGCAGACCGGCGAATGTGCAGGCCCAATTCTCTACACACCCGTACTCCAATTAGATTGGATTTCAATACAACACAATCCAATTTAATCCAATCCAAATCAAATCCAATCCAAATCAAATCCAAGCCAATCAAATCCAAGCCAATCCGATCCGATCCAAACCAATCCAATGCTTCTCGCGCTTACGCAGAACGGCCCTTCAAGGCACACGCGAAACCGCTCAACCTCTGCCAGTGTAGCTTGCGCTGCAATATCGTATGGGCGGCCGTAGAAAATCTTTTTATGGTTGCATGCTATAGCTATTTGACCCAATTATAGCTACAGCAGCTCCTATGGCTGTCTTTAGCTCCTATACACATCCCAATGTGTGATCTCCTATGGTCCTATCGGTGGTCCTTCCTATAAAAACTTGGGAAAAGATCGCCAGCAAGCCAAGCCGTATACTATGTAGACATTAGTTCCAGCATTGGCAAGCAGCATCGTAGTGCTGAACACAGACCTTCATCCGTCAGATGAAGATCTTGGGAATGTTCTTCCAGGCGGACAGCAGGAACACAGTTCTTATCAGCCGGCTCAAGCGCACTACCGAACAAGTCACACATATGCTCCGAAGAATAACGACAAAGTCTACGGGCATGAAAGAGGCGGACACACTTCGGCTCGTTGAGGCCTTTGTGATTTCCCGACTGGCAAACACCCTTCCATATGCCATACTCAATAAGACTGAAACAGCTAAATTGGACGCATTAATCAGAAAGGCATATAAGCAGGCTCTGGGCCTCCCAGTAAGCACCTCGAATGAAAAACTTTTAAAACTGGGTATTCACAACACAGTGACTGAAATCATCGAGGCTCATCTATCAAACCAGAGACAAAGATTGGGGTCAAGTATTACTGGGAGAAGCCTCCTAGGCAGACTAGGAATGACGTCCCCTGAAGAGGTACAGTATCGGGATATGCCAATCGAACTGCGAGAGAAGATTGCAGTAGCGCCAATACCGCGCAACATGCATCCAGTACACCATGCAGGCAGAAGAGAGGCAAGAGCTCGTGCAATCGGAAGGGTCAATGACAACAGGGCCCGCACGGTCTATACTGATGTGGCTGACTACGCCAGAAGGGGATCGATGACTGCTGTTGTGACAACCGCAACGTCGCATATTACCAGCTTTACCCTATCCTGCACGACCACTGACCAATCAGAAGAGGCTGCCATTGATCTGGCCATCTCTCAGACGACCGCAGATACAGTTGTAACAGATTCCCAACAGGCATGCCGAAATTACCTGCATGGAAGAATATCCAAGTGTGCCTTAAATATTCTTCTTCAACGCCAGCTTCACCGACGAGTCAAAATACTCTGGACTCCAGTCCCTTCGATCCTCCAGGGCAACAACACCTCCCATAATACTGCCCGAGAGCTATCCCGCCGGGCACCACGAGAGATAGACGCTGCGAGCCCATTGCTCACCTACCACAAGATCAGTCAGCATTACAGGCTCGAGCGCAGGATTTACCCCCCGGCCCGCGAATCCTTAACGAAAGCTCAGGAAAGAATACTTAGGCTGCTTCAAACTAATACGTTTCCCCACTTGACGAAATTGCGCCTAATGTACCCGACCCAGTACTCCGCTCTGTGTTAGTTTTGTGGCGAACCTGGCACGCTCTACCATATGGTGGGGGGTTGTCAGAAAAAAACCCAAGTTGGACAGAATTCCTCGTCCGTCTTATGAGCAGTGGGAGAGCGTGTTGTCCAGTTCCAGTCCAGAAGACCAGCTTCGGTTGGTGGAAAGGGCTGTCGCAGCTGGCACCACGAATGGGGCCCTGAAATGAGGACACCACTCCACATTTTTTTTTGCTAATAAAGAAGTTTATTCTTTCTCTCTCTCTCTCTCCGACAGTAGCTAGCGTTTTCAAAAGTAGCGCCAACATCAACACAGCAGGCATTGAACTCCACGCCATCACCAGATACCATGACACCTTCACATCGCATAGGCTCCAGGCTACAGAACTCCCGGTTGTAATTTTTACAGATTCTCAAGAAGCACGCAGGCAAATTATATACTGCATGACATGAATAAAGATAAGGCAGATTTAATAAATCCTCACTGTCATCATCACTATGATATCACTTGGACACCTGGCCACGCGGAGATGTTGCAGACACGCTCGTCCGTGAGTTAAGAATCCGGGCACCAAGCATGCCCCTGGAGAGGTCCAATGGTCGTGACATCAGGAGCAACCTTCCAAGAGACCTTAAACTTATTAACCCCAGAAAGCCCAAACATATTTCCAGGCAAATAGAAATTTCAGAAACCTGTGTACCTTTACTTAGGGTTAATGTGACTTCATTCATGCGAAAAACAAAATGAAACTTCAGACCAGCCAAAAATTATTAAACGCATCATATATGCCATTACCTCGTCATTTCAAAATGACGGCCGCCGTTTGAGAAAATCAGGCATACATGGTGCATTTCGAAAGCCAGCATAAAAGAGCACACCTTCGGACGTGAAAAATTTTGAGTTGCTTCTTACAATGCAAAGCGTACGCGAGTTAGTTGCATCGGGTGATTTAATTTTTACTGTGCATTGTGCAGGCACCTGAAAGAAGACCTGAAGACGATCACGGATTTGCAACTCGAGGGCAAGTTGACGGAAGACGAGACTGTCTTCTACTTCTTTCGGTAAGTTGTCTTCCCAACTTTTTCTTTTCAGCGCGTACTGTTGAAATATCCGGTACTTGTTTTCTAATAGTCGTGTGACGCAGTTGGCCCTTTAACGTCGGCCAGCGCTCTTGTGCTCGTTCAATGTGTGGGAAGCGGCTTATTTTACGTTTTAATAAGCGGTAATTAAACTGCAAACATTGCAACAAGGATCCTCAATAAAAACGACCAGGCACGTCCGCATCTAAACAAAGAAATGGTTGTTTCGGGGGAGAATGAATTAAAACCATGCATGTAAAGAAGTGCGGAACACAGTTTTGCGAGACATATATATTAGAAGCGAATATTTAAAGAAATAAATCCCGGAGCTTCTGAAGATGTCAGGTAGCAAAAAAAAAAAAAACGATAGAAAGACATCCTCGTTGGGTTAACCATATTACATGTCAAGAACATCAACGCTGGCATAGTACTAACGTGAACACGCAGTGCAGAAAAGTGTGCGAGTCTCAGCAAGTGCGAGAGCATAACATTCTTTTTGCTTAGAGGAGGGCGTTTACACACCGAAGCAGGGCCTAGGCTATCCTAACGTGAGAAGAAATACTGACACGGGCTTTTCCGTTTTCGCCTCCATGAGAAACAAAAAGAATTGCGCAGCTTGCGCTACCGTTTCCTGGCCACGGCGGCCGCGTTTCTGATGGAGGCGAAAATCAAAAACGCCCGTGTGTACGAGACTTCGGCGCACGTTAAAGATCCCGAGGTGGTCAAAATTAATCCGGAGCCCGCCACTACGGCGCGCCTCATCGCCTGCGTTGCGTCGGCACGTCAAACATCATAATCAATCAACTTGCACTACTGGTGCGAGGCTGCAGAAATAGCGGAGCTGGGTGTCTACCTTGCTTCTCCCGGTTTTTCTAAGTTTTGCTATAGGCTTTCTACGTTTTGTAAGGTTTTGCAATGTTCTTGCTAGGCTACGCTAAGTGTTTAGCTGTGAGGCCAAGTTTAGCCGGACTTTACAAGGCCGTTCTGGTCAGTCCCCCACACTTACAACGGATCCCAGGGGGGAAGAAGCTAGGTAGACTCCCCAGCCCGCTGCTTCTTTGGCCTTGCACCACTAGTTCATTCTGTGCCAATTTTGTTTACGTTTTAGTAGCCCGAGAAAGCCTATCACCTTTAAAATGGTATAGTAAGGTGTGATCAGACGCATATGCCCCCTTGTACTCACTCGAGCAGGCGCGAAAGCCGGCTTCACTGTTCTATACCATATCTGCGGTGATGCACCCTTTACAGGCGGCATAGTTTTTTTTCTCTACTATTTTTTTTTTGCTAACGCCACCGAACCAACCTCAAGCTTAAGAAGCTCTGCTGTTAAAAACGGCTGCCGCGGCGTGCATTGAACCCACGTCCTCGTACTCAGGAGCAAAACGGCTGCGGCGGGTCCACAACGCAACTAAAACCGAAGTAACGCAACCAAAAAACAGGCAGATACTGCTAATTGAAGACGCAAAGGGGAAACAAGATGGTCTTTTTACATATGTGGCACAGTATAGAACGGAGATGTCAGAGAAGTATCAGAAAAGCGTTACGTGGTTGGCGCTTTCACAATTTTTTTATTCTTCTGTTTGGTTGTTGTTTTTCTTTTCTTTTTTTGTCTTCGTAGTGGGAGGCTGAGGAATAAGGTAGACATCTTTTTATTTCATTAGTTCCACTTACTATTGTTTTTTGTCATTCTTCAAAATTTACTCGGACCAATTTTTTTTATTTCTATTTACACTATTATGACTATAAAATGTGCTTCTTCACCAATTATGCATTTTTGTAAAGATACAGTGAGTTGCACGGTCGAGGCATTATAAACGCCCCTGTGTCGAGATTTCGGAGCACCTTGAAGATCCCCAGGGGGATTAAATTATTCCGTAGCTCACCACTACGCGCGCCCCAAAGCGCGGGTGTAGCTTCGGTGCGTTAAACACACAACATATTTTAGATCTCTTTACAGGAACAGTTGTTCCGCACCTAAAGTACAAATTTAATACAATATAGCCCACTTATAGCGAACCCGGTTTTAACGATATAGCGGTTATACGAACAAATCTTCATTTCCCGTTACCATTGGTATACATAGATTTTCTGTCCAGATATAGCGAAAAGCGGATATAACGAAGTGATTTCGGTTTTCCGTTGTGTTCGTTATAAGCGGGCTCGCCTGTACCTGATATTACTCTCTTGCCATGAAATGTCATTAAAAATATCTATTTTCAGTAAGTCTAATCAGTTTTATGGACGTCGCAGCAAAGTATCGAACTTCGAGAGAGAGAGAGAGAGAGAGAGAGAGAGAGAGAGAGAGAGAGAGAGAGAGAGAGAGAGAGAGAGAGAAGAGAGAGCTTTAATGAAGAGGTCAGCCGTACTAACGGTAGGGCTTGCTGCTCCAGATTGGGGTGAATACAGTGAGATGACAGCGGTAAATAGAGAGAAGGAGAGAAAGAAAATAAACGAAATAAAACAAGAAAAGAAAAGAAGAGGGGGGGATGTGCACATACATAAAATGCCTATGTTCAGAGGGTTCACACGACCTCTTCTAGCCCGGTTTCGCAAGAAAACTAAGCAGAGTTTTTGTACCCAGCACTGTCTCGTCATGATTTCGCCAGGCTCCAAGGAAGTGCGAGAGTTCTAGAGCACCTCTACGTCAGAGTCGCACAACTGCCTTCGATGCTGTTGCCCGTTCACTAGAATATCGCGGACAGTGGCTTAAAATGTGCCTAATGTTGTCAGGAGTAGAGCGCACTTGACACAATGGCGACTCTACCCAGCCAGCTTAAACAAGAAGCTTCGGGTGCATGCAACGTTAAGTCGCTGCCGGTGTAGCCCGCCTTCAGTGCGCTTGGGCAGGCGCCGCGGATGCCTGAAATCGCATTTAGAGTATATCACATGGAGAGGCGTATACATTCCCTGAGGATCCTGCCATGGTGGGCAGCTGGAGTTTATATCCTAGGCCAAATGCAGCTGCTTTGCTATCCTCGTTGCAAAACTGGATTCCAGCGGTGTAGTTTAGGTCGTGAGCTTCTCTGGCGGCCGCATCGGAGACGATGTTGCCCGTTATACCAGAATGACCTGGTAGCCACTGAAGGCAAAGTTCATGTCCCTAGCTCACCGCACTTGTGTATATTTCATTCATATCTCAGACAAGCTGGTTGCGGCAATCAGGTGGCTTATTTAGCAGTTGTAAGGCTGTCCGAGAATCGGAAAGAATTGCCCACCGCCGAGCAGGACTTCCGCTTATGTAAAGGAGTGCTGCTCTGACAGCTGCTAGCTCAGTGGCGGTGGAGGATGTTCTGTGGCTGAGCTTTTGCTTATTTAAAGCATTAGGCTTAGTTAGCGTTGATTATTAATAGAACTGACTTATGGAAGCGTTGGTAGGCAGACAAATTGAGAGTAATGTCCTGTCTAACATGTATAATATCACAATTAATGGACACGCTGATTAAGCAAACTGCGCCGTAATACAAATTGCGGTTGCTGGTTGACGAAAAATTATTTCTGCTAAGCTTGAAATGCCCTCAATGAAAAAGGCGGGTCATTGAAAAGCTTACGCTAAGAGGCGTTTTATTTTGAATAAAAAAGCTTATCGTCTGTACTGTTTTTTTTTTCCGAGAATCGCTGGGTACCCCCAGTCACCTGTTGCGACGCCCCCCCCCCCCCCCCCCTCCCCTCCTCCTCCCTTTCGTGTTGCTTCGCAAGCAATAGTAATGGGAGAATGTTTTCTAGATGTTTGCATTTTTTTCATTGTTTGTAGAATATTACAAGCCTAGACAAATATTCTCGAATGCAGAACACAATTTTTTAGTTTATTTCTTTTCCGTTCAACCACGCAATTGTAGAACATTCCAGTCACTGACGCATGTTCCTAACAGTTGATCTTCTGTCTTTCCCATTTCTTCCTATACTCCTGATCGACTTTGTCTAAGTGTAGACCTCGCCTATCTCGAACATTCCGCGGGCCCTGTTGTCCTTGTACCTTGCAATTGATTGCGGGAGCATCGTCTAGTTTCCACGTTCAGCTTTTTTGTCTCCCTCCTGGTGTTCTTGTTCACTTAGCTAGGTCTCTCATTAATGGCAAAATTACCTTGCGGCGCTTTTGTGCTAAACGCAGCATGCACGACTTTGACGACAACAACAAGCTGGACGGTTGGGAGTTGTTGGCCGCCATGAAGCACATGAGTGACCACGGCCACAACAAGGACAACGCTGAGACCGGTATCAGCGAAACTGTCGGTAAGAGGCCACACGGGGCGCTTGCCAACGCTCCAAATCAAAACCACAACGCCGTAGGTTAGCAACAAAGAAAAAAAATACCTGAAGAAAGAGGCGGTGGAGGGAGGGTAGGGAAAATGTATTGGTGGTAAAGGTTGGGAAATGGAACTTAGGGAGTGCATCAGAAGAGGGAATTGGGAGAGATGTACGATCAAGTCATGGTGGTGAAGGGTGAACGGTGAAGTTGAATGTGGTACGGGGAAGGAGCAAGGAGGGTCGTTACGTGGCTATCGTCTTTGGAGGTCAAAGCTACCGCCTTTCGAAGCCGTTTACAGCCAAGCAAGAAGATACGTGGTCAACTTTTGAAGTTTATTTTTTACTCCTCTGAGCTTCCTCCCTCTGATTACTTGCTGATGTTTGTGTGCATCTAATGTGTCCCTTCATTGCGCGTCGTCTTCCAGCTGCCGTGGATGCACTGATGATGTTCGACAAGAACGAGGACGGATTCCTCGAGTACGCTGAACTACGGAGTTCCACCGAAGAACCGTAGAGAGGACACGCTCGAGGGGACGCATCGGCCACCGACGTGCCTTTTCTTATTGTTGTGATTTACACTGCTCGTTTACGGCCTAATCACGCAGCGCTTTAAATGTTCTATGACGCGCATGCTGCTCAGCTCCAGCGATGCTGTATGATGACTGTATTTTGTTCCTTAAGGAGGTCCTTGTTAAGGAGGCCCTCTTGCAGGCGCCATCGATGCTTGCAAAAGGGCGTCGACCAAAGTACTCGACTGGTATTTATATCCGTAGTTGCTCAAGGGTCAGTGAGGGCACGTTTTAACAAGAATGAAACGGTAACATTTTCGTTAGTTTTTAAAGTAGCCACAATGGCATGGTTAAGTACAGCCATCACAATTTTTGTTCGTCCATTCTGTGTAACTTAGTTTGAAGTCACCCGCCATTTCAATGGTAAAATAAACACTGTTGCATTCCTTTTAGTGTTGCGTTTCTCTATCTATGTAAGTTCAAGCGTCGTCACTGCTTGCTGGCAGCACTTTCCGCCTTTGAACACGAAGAAGCACGCCGAAGGTGGGAGTTCGCACTTTCAAGTTTCCCGCCGCTGCAGTTGACTCTGGGGGACCCGCATCCGAAGCCGCAGCCGGAGTTCCGAACAGCTCGCTTTGTTTTCGCAACAGCCATCTGCGGCGCCGCCGCAGGCTATCGGCGCAGGCTCCCCTCCCGCCGACGGATGTCAACCCCCGAGCGAGAACCGCGATTCTAGCGTAGCCCCTCTCCCTTTGCGCGTCTGGAAGTCTCATCTTTTGCCTTGGCAGGCATCTCTGCAGCGCGCAGCGAGTCAGATGCAGTGCTCGGTTGTCAGCGCCCGCGACGAACCGACGTCGAGCCAGTGCGCGTGGTCCACGTGTGTGTGCTGTATTTGTGCGTGTGTGCGCGCGCCTGACTGAGGCGTTTCCACGCCGTTGATGTGAGCGTGGCGTTCGTCGACGGCTTCGGCAGATGCGGGCTCTCTCTCTCCCTCCCTCGGCGTCGAAGCACGGCAAACGTGGCTTGACACTCTCGGGCCATTAAATCAGCCCGGCAGCTGCAGCAGCAGTCCCGCTGTTCGGAAAGCTATCTCGGCTCCTGTGTCGCGCGCCGACGCTTTGTCCTGTCCCTTCGATTCGCCGCAATCAAAAGATGACGCACCGTCGTCTCTTGTGGGCCTTGTGCGTGGCGGCCCTTCTCGGAGTGGTGGCTGCGCAGGGCCGGCGACCAGCAGCAGATGCAGCCCAACGAGGCCGACGCGCTTCGCAAGAAATGGTCGGCCGTCGAGGTTGTCCGCGATTTGGGGTGAGTCCCTGTTACGGCGCTTTCTTCACCGAGAGTTTTCGCCGATGCTAGAACTTCGACGCGAGTGATTTGTTTAGCCAGGTGTAGACTGGTGTATAGATCTAGCTTGGGACGGTTGCTATAGTGGTAGTGGTGGTAGTCTCACGGGGATGCTGTGACCTTTTCGGGCTGGATTAGATTTTGTGGTGTGGACTTAGGCCTGTAAAAGCAACCAAGACCCCTCGTACGTTTTACGTAGGGGAGGGGACGTTTGTTACCGTCAGTGGAACCGGTATCCGGGGCATCCATAGCTGAGCGCTAGGAGCTAGGTGCAGGCTGCCGTATTTTCTCGAGCATTGATTGAGGCGGGTAGTCGGGTCGCCTGGTGAGCGTCAGCAAAGGTCACGGTGTCATTTCGTTAAAGGCAATTCGTCACGACGACATGCGGGCTTAAAATTTTTGAAAGTTTTGGTACATGAGAATAGAACTGCTTATAACGGGATATATACAGGCCTAGCCCCCCTTATCCTTCGAGTGCGTGCCCAGGTCATTGCTGAAACCACTGAAGGAGCCCTGTTAACGGAGCACAGTTCCGAGGTTTGGATGGTTTACGAGCTCTTCTCTAAGCTGATGCGAAATGATACGACCTCGGCGTCACGAAGGCGGGTTTTTTTTAGCTTGCAAAAGCCCGTAACAAGAGAGCTTGTGCTTCATATGTTAAGTGGTACACTTCGTGCGAAGCAGCTGTGTTGCAATTAACCATTCGTACACTACGCAAAAAAAAGGCTTGTTTCTTTTTTTTGAAGGTGGGTTCGTTCCTGGAATCCTGAAGCGTCACCCGAATTTGCGCGCTAAAATTTTTCATCAGATCGTCCATACGAATTTTCCACGACACCACTATCTTGTACGCGATAGCTTTTCGTCAGTAGCTGCGGGTGTGGAGGGCTGATGTGTAAATGTACATTTAAACACGCGCGCAAAATATCTTTTATGCTAGTTACGTCGTGTATATGTATATCTGTTTAGCAGGACAAGAAATAAATAAAATAAAATATGGGTGCATGTTTTGACGAAATTGAAGCGTCTTATAGCGAACGCTAAATAAGCTTTGTGCTGATTTGTTGCTCTCGCATTTCAAAGTGTCTACCACCCCGACGGTACGTTACTTTTCTGGCTCTGTACCGTGGTTTATTTCTTTAACTTTCAGCCACATCAAGAAGGACCTGGCGAAGATGATCGAACTGGAGGGCGCCGGAGCCCTATCGCAGGACGAGCTCTACTTCTACTACTTCCGGTGAGCGGGTCATTCAGCATCGCCGCTTTTTGCCACTCGGAATGAACTCTAATTATCGTTGTAGTATAGTGTACTGGAATTGGGGAGTGTGTCGTGTGCGGGCGCAAAACGGGTCTCCTCAGCGATGAAGCTCTTTAACAGCATCCCTTTAGTACACTGTAGTTGTAGGGATCTAGGAGTAACGTTGGGTGGCATTGGCCGTTCGTTCGTATCTCCCAGAAGCAAAATATCTGGTAGACCTTTCCAACCTCTGGAGTAGCGTAGCTATGCGATTCTGGGATTATTGCACGAGGTTTCGCTGGGGGAAAAAAGTGACTTTGGGTGGCACAAAAGGGAAGCCTCGTTTCATCCAGCTCCTCACTGAGGCGATGACAGCGATGAGTAGCGGGCCTCCTTCGCTCCTGGAAAGGCAGATTACGACGCTTACGACTAGTGTTGATACCCAATAACCCGCATCGTTATCACGCTCCCCTCATCCGAGTGGCAGGCACCCCGAGCAGGAGCGTTCATCATCATCATCACCAGCCTATCTACGCACACTGCAGGGCAAAGGCCTCTCCCATTAAACTCCGATTATCCCGGTCCTGTGCTAACTGCGACCAATGTATCCCCGCAAACTTCTGGATCTCATCTGCACATCTAACTTTCTGCCGCCCCCTGCAACGCTTGCCTTTCCTAGGAGTCCACTCTATTGCCCTTAATGACCAACGGTTATCTTGCCTTCGCATTACATGCCCTGCCGACGTCCATTTCTTCTTAATTTCTACTAATATGTTCTTGACACGCGTTTTTTCCCTGACCCACTCCGCTCTCTTCTTGTCCCTTAATCTTGCCCGTTGCTCGCTGAGTTGCCCTCAGTTTAAGTTGAACCCTCTTAGTGAGCCTCCAAGTTTCTGCCCCGTACGTGAGTACCGTTAAGATGCAGTCGTCATACACTCCCTTCTTCAGGGACAATGGCAGGCTGTCATTCATTATCTGAGAATGCCTGCCGAATGCACTCCACCCCATTCTTATCTTTCTAATTATCTCTGCCTCATGGCAGGAGCGTTATTCCTCCTTAATTTAAAGGCGTTCGCCTTTCGTGATGCTTCTGGATGATGCGAAGTTGTTCACATGCGAATGCAAATGGTATCGCAAAATAAATGAAGAATGCACTTTGAATTGCAAATGGACAATGCTTTATTTGCGAGCGTATTGAAGGGGCGCTGTCCAGACAAGCACGAGACTAAACGAGGGAAATAAAAAAAAACAAAACGGTTGTTTCTGATTTGCGATTTAGCATACCTTTGATTTAATTAGCTTCGTGAAACTTGGAAGAGCTACAGTTTTATCTTAGCAGACAAAGATGAGGCTATCCGTTTCATGGTGGCTGTGTGAGGCTGCTTGAATGGCTTAGGAGCGGTGGCATCATGTTCAGTGTATTAAAACCATGCCTGAGGATTATTCATCGTACCGGCTGATATAAAACTCCCCACGGTTATGTAGTCTGAGCAATCAAACGTCACTGTTTCGGAACAGGTCCGGTAAAAACACGAGTTTAAACCCTTTTCTGTAACTATACACCTCCACAAAGCCGGTGTTACTGACTAGAGCTGTGCACGGGTCAGATTCTGGCTCGGGCCCGGTCTGGGCCCGGTGCTTATCGCAGCCGGCCCGGCCGGAAAAACGGACCAACGGCCTGGCCCGGCCTGAGACCATGGCCCGGGCCCGGCCTGCCTGCGTATTCACAATCCGTGTCCCGTAGGGGCTCGCGGCTGCTTGGGGCACGCTTGGCAGCAGAAATCCACCTAAAGCAGATAAAAAGCATCCGAAGTGAAGAAATAACAGGCAAACCCAAACTAAAAAGGGCAGCGCAACCCCAAACGGGAAACACAATCACGAAAAAGTACAAATCAAAAGCTGGAACTGGCTTAAACAGAACAAAATCACCCGAAATTTTGTTTATAATGCACAGTCAGAAATGGATATCGAGCGGAACAAAAAACAGTTTTAATGGACAAAAAAAAAAAAAAAAAAAGACCGGCGCCTGTGGGATTTGAACTTGGTTCATGCGATTGCTACCCGGAAACGGAACCTCCATATCGCAAGACCTGCCGGTCCCGGGCCGAGGGGTAAGGCCCCTGGAATGTTAAAAAAAAAAAAAAAGAGAGAAAAAAAGCTGGTGCGTGTTTTAGCCACGTCGCCAACGTGTAGGTTCTGCGCTATTATAGAATACCTAAGCATCGCCTCACCGTACCAGGCCGCCAGGATGGCCCGGCCTGACCGAAGCATTAATATTTCGGTCCCGGCCGAGGCTCGGGTGAAAAGTTAGTCGGGTGATCCGAGCTTTGCCCACAGGCTGGGCCGGGCCCGGCTTTCGGGTAGGCCCGAGCTCGTGCACACCTCTAGTACTTGCAAAGGATGGGAATTTCGAAACGTTTAGAGGGCTCCACTGTGAACTATGACAACTAAATGAAACTCGGTGGCTTAAACGTCAAGTTCAGTATTTTTATAGTTTACTCAAAATACGGCCTCATGATGAAGAGCTGGCGCACTAAATGGCTGACGAAAAGGCTCCCGAAATGGCCGACGGGTCAAAGACAACATCAAAGAAATCATCGACAACATCAATCATCATCATCAACAACAACAACAACAACAAAATAGATCTTGGAAGAACGCTGGGATTAACGACCAAATTTCTCAAGAAAGCTCCTGTAAACAAGGCTCGGTAATTGAGTTTAAAAGGAAATTGGGTAAATTTAGAGTTGTGTAGCAGTCGAACCCAGTACGCCCGGAATGCGAAGCGTGTTCAATCAAATGAAATCAAATCAAGGTTTATTAATCTCGTCGAAACTACAAACATACATGAGGGTAATACACAGAGGTCCCAAACTGAGGCACTGCTGGGGGGTCTTGTTATTGAATGTATCAACAAGTAATTGAAAGTCCAGCCTTATTAAAACATGCACAATTTTGAACAGATACACCGAAGTGACAAAAATACGTACAAGTGATTTTACGTTGTACGATTTACGTGATAGCGTTTAATTCAGTGTCAGTGTTGTTATAAAACATTTAACAAAAAGGAATCGGCGGAACATTGGACACAATTTTTATTAGTGCGCTGCAATACCAATGAAAAAGTACACGTGTACAGAAATGTCCAGTATTCAATTACTTCAACAACCAAATGACCACATTAACATAAACGAGCACAATTGCGAGTACATGTTAATTAGAAATAAGCTCGAAATCCAGGCGTACAATCTTCCACCAAGGCCAAAGACAGCTAGGGACTCTAGAAGTACAGTGTGCAAGACCTGCCTGTTCTGCAGTGGCTGTCGCCCACATGTAAAAGGCAGCTCAATGCGGCCAGGAATAACTGTCTCCGTACCTGTCTCGGCCTCCTTAAGGGCGCATCCTATGTTGGCACTGTCGCAGTGGCTGGTTTCTTGCCTTTGGATGTTCTGAGATTGGAGGAAACATTTCGAAAATACTTGAGGCATACGCTGCACGCAAAATCCAAATTCTTGGCAGGTGTTGTACAATGCAACAAAAATTCGAGTTTCCCAGAAACTATAAATACTATAAACATCTCTGTACCTACCCAACGACGATAAATCATGCCATCTGATTTTCCGCCTTGGACTCTATCACCCCTATGCATAAAATATAGAATACCTGGACTCGCCTGAAAATATTGTGGTTGATTCCTCTGTCATGGGAATCGGTAAAACACGATAGTGAAATGTGCAGCAAAATCTGCAGATGAGTATGATTTGCGGGTCGGCGGCTGTCTTGTGGTTGTGCTTGGACGAGCGACGTCCTGCTGGCGGGTCGCTTCGGCAAAGGTGTACCGGCGTCATTTGACGTCAGTGAAATCTTGCTGTATCCCAGCATAGAACACTTTCGCGTTAAAATATCAAAACCCGAAAACAAACAATCCTAAGTATAACGTACTGTTTAGTACTGAAGATTGCTTCCCCGCAAGAAGACCCTGTGTGCAAGGGTGCACCCTACTGCTTGCTTCGTTGTACTGGCGTCACTTCCGTGACGGATATGACGTCACTACATGTTTTGTGTATCCGGGAATAAAACACTTTCGTGTTAAAAAGTTATGACTCAGACTTGCCTCCCCCAATTAACATTTGCCCTTAATATGTAGCCAATACTCTCATATGACCCACATTTTTACTGATGGCTCATCTACGCCTGACTTCAGTTCTTCTGGGCTCTTCATTTCATCAACCGGCCAAGCACTCTCATACTGTCTTGAGCGCCCAACGTCATCCACATCTGCTGAGCTTCATGCCATTAAACAAGCACTTCGCTAAAGTCTCCGCCATCAGCCAGCACAATGGGTTATATTTACATATTCTAAGGCATTCACGAACATATATCCCGTGATGTCTCCTACCTAAATCATCTAGTCTGCCTCGCGGGACACCGCGTGATACTGCAGTGGATCCCTGCACACTGCGGCATCATAGGCAACGAAAAAGCAGATGAGGCTGCCAAGAGAGGATTAAGACTGTGGAACGTGAGGAACATTTTCTTCACGAAACACGATGCCTCGAGACTAGCAAAGGAGCTTGTTTTCGGGGAAAGAAGCACCTTCTGGTCTCTCCCGGAAAACCAGCACCCATTCCTGCGTCATGTTGATCCTACTTTGGCACTGAGGTTACCGGAGCGACTTCCACGTCGGCTAGAGACTTTGCTCCATCGTTTACGTCTCAACGTAGCGCTCACAGATACCTACCGGTATCGCCTTGGGCCTAACCTTAGACTTGTATTGCGACAACTGCGGTTCACTGGAAACAGTCTAGCATATTTTACTGCAGTTCCCTACATACGGTCAAGCAAGAAACGACCTCACACAGAAGATCGAGTGCCTCAACCACACTTCCCTAACTTTAAAAGCACTTCTGGGACCATGGCCATTTCCCTTGTCTCAGCGTAAAGTGCTAACCGCATTATTTGAATACCTCAATGACATCGGGGTCGCTGAGGTGATATGGTACAAGGCCGTCCTTGCACTGTGCAACCCTCTATAGACTTTTCACGTGTCGCACTGACGGTCCCCAACACACAAGCTACCCTCCTTTATTTACTTATTTATTCCTTCTTTCTTCTGTCCCCTCCGCCTTACTTCCTATTGGCAACTTATTTTAATTCTCCGACCCACCGTGCAAAGTAGCATCTAGGCATTCACATGCCGGCCACACCTCTCTTGCGTTTCCCTCGAATAAAGAGCTCTCCTCTCTCTGCTCTCTCCTCTCACTCTCTCTCTCTCTCTCCTCTCTCTCTCTTCTCTCTCTCTCTCAGTCTCTCTCTTCATCTCTCCTCTCTCTCTCGACATTTTGGTAAAAGCACATCAAAGAAGGAAGCTGTAGCTATAGGTGTGAACAGAACTCATTTTGGTGCAAAAACACGAATCGGTACAGCAGTTTATTTGCACAAAATGAACGAAGTAGACGCATAAAGCTTGGTATGGTCTAGGCTTATCTCATTGCCATCATCAGTGACTAATTCCAAAGTTTAATTGCACGTAATTCAACAATGATTTTTATAGTATGTATTTTTGGAGTTAGAAGCTGTTTTGAAATGAAAAGCGCTCGTTTTTCCTTTTGGCGGTGGATTGGAAAGGGACTTGTCTGGCCTGAAGTACAAATGAGGCCTGAATTTGAATTATCTGTAACCATGCAGTTATTGCGAAGAGGGCAACGTCTAAAGTGTGGCTTCGATGCATAATATTACAAATATATGGCAAGTTCGCCCCAGCATTTGTCTCATAACTAGATCCCGAAAAGACTATTTTCTAAATGCGGCTATTCGTAGAGAAGCAGCAGTATTTCGTAATTTCTTTGCTGCTATAACCGTGTTTTAAGTGGGAAGTCGCTGAAGAACAACACCCTAAATCTCAAGGTGCGACTGGATTCTCTAGTTAGACCCTGACACTTTGCCGCAGGATGCATGACTTCGACAATAACAACAAGCTGGACGGCCAGGAGATGATGGCGGCTATGTTCCACACAAACCACCACGAGGAGGACGACGAGCACGACGGAAAGGCGCCGATGATCATACCGGAACAGGACATTGCCAGTGAGTATGAACGTTGCGCGTCGCAATCTGTCAGTCGTTCCCTAGCATCACATTCCTAAAAAGGCTGTTTCAAGGTGGCGTAACCTAACTCAGTCTAACATAAACCCAACGTAACTAATCTAAAGCTAACCTAAGCTAATTTGACCTACTCTTACTGCAGTTTTTTTTTTTCTTTTTTAAATTCCGTTTAACTCAAAACAGCGTGAAGTTGCGGAACGACCTGCAAAAGGACTCTCTCTCACTGTACAGCACTTAAAGTGTTCAACAGTCGACAAGCGTTTCCTGTTAAGGACCCCCCCCCCCCCCCTGTGCCTACAGCATAAGGGCGCCACCTATCCAACGTTGAACGCAACAATTGTAGGCCACCGGAATCAAAATCAAGAATTAAGAAAAAACATGATTAACTAAAATATCTGACAAAATAATTATGACCCCTTCCACTCTGTGAAAATGGATGACCAGCGAAGCTTTTTAGCACACACCGTAGAGGTGACTGAGAAATAAGGTGAAACGTATGACCGAAGTTTGTCTCTTCAGCGTTGATGGCGTTAGTTCCTAGGAAAGACGCGTGCTTTTATTTTGACTCTGCTAATTTTAAAAATGGTGCCTATTAATGCATCATCTGAAATCCACTCAAAACGCCCTGCATTTGAAGAAAAAGCACTCTTGATTAAGTTAAAACATTTTTAGCTGTCTCCGACGATTCGGAGAATTCTTTCAGCAGAGAAACGAAAACGTTCGATCACGAAGCACTTAGCCACTCGACACCACCGAAACTATACCGCCCGAAGACACTCAGAAAACCGCAATTTACGGCCACGGCCGCGCCGAGTAGCTCCGAGCCCCTCTATAGCACAACGCGCCCCAGACTCCCGAGAACATGAGGCGCCAGACGCAACGCGAGTGTTTACGTTCCGTTTCACTCTCTCTCGTGTACGTGCCTTCGCGCGGGGAGCCGCCCCACGCCTGTGCACCGCGTCAGACGTTTTCTATCCGTGCTCCTCTGTCCTGATCCACTGCAACCTCAGTTTTCTCAATAATTAAATGCTTTAAATTCTCGAAACCTAGTTTCTCTCATTCGATCTTCATTCGAGCCACTACATGGCTGACAACTTAATCATTATAATCGCGTGAATGGAGATAATTGGTCGACGGGAATTTGAAAAGCAAAAATACAATAAAAACAAAAGAAATTATAAACATGAACTTACAAAATCGAAAATATGTAACTCTTACACCGCCTCCACAAAACTGAGACAAAAAATAGAAAGCAAATGAACCCCCCCCCCCCCCCCCCCCCGCCCCCGCCCCATGAAGAAGATAAATGCAGCTCGATGTTTCGCTTTTGGCAAAATGAGTTTTATTAGACAGCACGAGAACGATACAGACGAGAACGGGGTTGATGCAAAATTTACGATCTCGGTAAGCAGCACTTCCTACCATGGACGAAACAGCACATGCACCCGGAACCGGATAACCGTCAAATCGGTTATCCGGTTAAATCGGGTCTGAGTGACTCCGACCTTGAAAGGCAGTTATCCGGATTTTTAGCAGCAGATAATTAATCAGTATATCCGGTTTCCGTAGCTGGTTAGACCGGATAGTCTAATATTCGAATGGGTGGGTGTGAAATATATTCCTCAATGGAGCAGTTACGGAAACGAAATCTTCAAAAAAGCGGCCGCGAAACGGTGACGCCATAAAATCGACGCCCCCCCCCCCCAAAAAAAAAAAAAATCCCGGATTTGCGAAGACATCTTTCATACATAAAACAGCATATCCGGATATCCGAACATCCGGATCCAAAACCGGTTAACAAGGTACGCTAACCGATCGTGCGCCTCCGGTATTCGGCTTTCCAGTTCGAATAACCGGATATTCGAATAACCGGATAACCGGTTTGCGAAAAACCGGTTTGTTATCGCCCCACTATTGTGAGCTAAAGACACTGGCGTACGGAGCGGGCTGAGGGGTATTTTTATTTATTTATTTATTGAAGAACATACTGCAGGCCATGGAGGCCCAAGCAGGAGGGGCAATAAAATGGTAACAATATCAACCATACAAAAATACAAAGGGTAAACAGCAAAAAGCAGAAACAAGAGGTATAAAACAGTGTACGCTAGGCACAACTAAACATTTGCTTGTAATGAACCGAGAGAGTTTAGACAATTTTCGGGTGTATTGTTCCAATCATTAATTGTGCGGGGGAAAAAAGAAAATTTAAACAGATTGGTCGAAGCGAACATAGGGGTTAAGGACAGGGAATGGGAATGACGAGTACGGCGAGTAGCAAGGGGCTTTCAAGAAGGAACTCCAGTCCAAAGCAGTTTTGCCGAGATGAAGTAAATACAATTTAAGGCGGAGAAACTGCCTTCTGGACTGCAAGGTTGGAATTCCGTTGTTACGCATGAGCTCGGAAACCGAATCTGTGCGATGAAATTTTGAATAAAGAAACCGAATAGCTCTCCTTTGGATCTTTTCTAACAAGTCAATATTCTTTAATGTGTGAGGGTCCCAAAC
The DNA here is from genome assembly GCA_013339765.2 of Haemaphysalis longicornis. Lineage (NCBI taxonomy): Eukaryota > Metazoa > Arthropoda > Arachnida > Ixodida > Ixodidae > Haemaphysalis > Haemaphysalis longicornis. The sequence continues at coordinate 36,015,328 of CM023456.1, read as the reverse complement.
AGCGCAAGCATACTGCAGTTTCAGGTCTAATTAGCGTTTTGTGTGCAAGTAGTTTAACATTAGTTGGAGCGTCTCGAAGCTTATGCCGAAGTAAACATAATTTACGAAAGGAAGGGGAAGAAACATTAGTAACATGCGAATTCCAGCTTAGATTATTTGTTAAAGTTATGCCCAAATATTTATATTCCTTAACTTGGTTTAAGATATTTCCTGTGAAAGAGTACGAAAATTAAGAATTTCGTTTATTGGAGATGTGAAGGGAGACGGTTTTTTTGGGGTTTAGTACCATGCCCCATTCAAGGCTCCAGGAGAGGATTGCAGTGAGTGCGAAATTTAGAGCTTCCTGGTCACCAATAGAACATTATTAAAAATAACGCAGTCGTCGGTGAGAAGTCGAATTCTGACGGGTTCTTTGACTACGGAGACAATATCATTGCAGTAAATTAGAAAAAGCCTGGGTCCAATAACGCTTCCCTGAGGGACTCCGGAGGTGACTGGAAGAGTACTAGAAATAGAACCGTCAATGTCTACATATTGGCTTCGATTCGGCAAATAATCCGAAACCCATCCTACAAAAAAGGAAGGAAGCCCGATGAGACGCAGTTTGTGAATTAGTTTATGATGCGGCACTAAATCAAACGCTTTGGTGAAGTCTAAAAAAATTCATCTACCTGCCCGCCATCATCGAGTGTCGAAACGAAAGAATGAACAATTGAACTTAATTGAGTGGTGGTTGAAAACCCCTTCCTAAAACCATGTTGCAATGGAGGTAGAATCTGGTGTTCAAGAAAATTTAAGATAAGAGTTCCTATTATATGCTCTAGAAGTTTCCATGAGGACGACAGAATAGAAATGGGACGATAGTTAGCCAAAGAAAGAGGGTCACCTTTTTTAAAGATAGAAACAACACGCGCCGCTTTAATATCCTGAGGTATGATAGCAGATCTAATGGACGCCTGAAAAACAATAACGAGGAAATTGGCTAAGGGTTCAGCATAACGACGCAAGAAAGCGTTGGGTAAACCATCGGGTCCTGGAGAAGATTTTAGCTTTAAATTGAGGAGCATGTTAAGAACGTCATCGTAAGACACTACGTTAATATCTGGGAAACTGAAATTATTTGGAGGGGGTACACCTCAGCTAGAAAATACGCTGTGAAAATATTTGCTAAAATGCCAAGCGATATCCGAAGGGTTATCTAACGTTGAGCCTGTTGTGTAAATCTCCTTACGCTCGCTGACAAAGCTCCGAAATTTCTGGGGGTCCTCTTTTATAAAATTGGGCAGGGTAGTATTAAAATAAAAACTATGGAGAGGGGAGGGGAACTGTACATGTCCACAAATAACTGATTGATTGATTGATTGATTGATTGATTGATTGATTGATTAATTGATTGATTGATTGATTGATTGATTGATTGGGAGGTTTAACGCGCCGAGGCTACACAGGCGATGAGGCGCGCCGTAGTGGAGGCTCCGGATTAATTTTGACCAGCTGGGGACCTCTAACGTGCGGCCAAATCTCGAACACACGGGCATTTTTGCTTTTCGCCTCCATCAGAAAAGTGGCTGCCGCGGTCGGGAATCGAACCCGCGACTTTGGGCTCAGCAGCACAACCGTATAGCCACTGAGCCACCGCGGCGGGTCAAATAATAACTATCAGTAATGGATAACCTGCGCACGAATTGCATGCGTTTTCAATGTATCTTCTCACCATGAAGGTTAACCGTTTTTACAATTGCAAAATGAACGACGCAATCGAAGTGATATCTGGAGTACGACGATATATCGAAGACTTGTGGGTCCGCCGCACCACAATTAAAGATAGTAGTATTAGAATAGAATAACGGTGCTCGTGCTCTGACTGCTCCCGTACAGCACCTAATGCAGAGCGACTGCCTCGCGGTGGGTTCTATCTCTGCAGGCGGGGGCTAATTGGACTGGTGGTGGTTCACATTTCCACAGCCTTTGTATTGGGTGCGGGGCACCTTAGGACCGCACAATGTCCGTCCGCGTCCGTGCGCATAGCATTTACAAATCGCAAAAAAATCACGCAGGCACCAGCAGGATTCGAGACTGTGTCTGGTAGACCAGACAGAGTTAGTGTCAGTCGTCTTACCCATTGGGCTACGGCCGTGAGTAAGTGCTCGACAGTCAGACGGCTTACTCCCTCGCCTTTAACGGTGCGGAGTACGTTAGGACCTCCCAATGTCCGTTCGCATCCATCCGTGCGCATACCATAATCAAGCGAAAATTAAGCGAAATTCGATTTGAGCCATCAGTTGCAGTTTCATTTAGGGAATAATCAAGGTGCAACTCACGGCTCAAATCGAATTTCGCTTAATTTTCGCAAATTTTCGTTGGGGCGCAAATCGGATGTCACTCGGGGCGGAACTTGGATGTCATTTCGAGTCCCCGTAATCCACACCCTCGCCATCATCCACGGAATGGAGATGCTGCCATTTTTTTAGTTTGTACGCATTTCAGCTTCTTTTTTATTTTTCCTTTTTCCCCCTTTCATGCTTTCTCTTTCCATTTTTGTAATGGGGTTCTGCGTACGTCACTAAGATTTCTCTCTTTTTGCAGGCTACGTGGACTCCGTTCTTCAGGCCGACAAAAACCAGGACGGCTTTATTTCTTACCCGGAGTTAAGAACAAGCGACCTGACCAACCAAATTTAGCACCTGTGCAAAGTACATATCACTCATCACACTCGCTCATTTGGGTCATCGGAAGTCACGTTTGTGCTTTTTTTTTTTGCATGTTTATAATAAAATCTGTTTATATGCCAGTTGCGTCTCCGAATGTCCTTAGGTTTCTCTCTGTGATCGCGTTCTATCTAAATTGCCGGCTACTATAGTAGCCGGCAATCTAATTAAAAGGCAACACGTGGATACACGTTGCATTTAAAGCCACTTTTCTGAAATGCTTCAATTACTACTGGTTATTTGTACCGTATTATTTCTATTCAAGTTCGCATTCATTTGAGAGTAATGATAACTTTATGCTTGGGAAAGCCAGCCTTGAATGTAGTTTGGGACTTACCATATAGTTCAGTTTTAGGATGAGAGGCATTTGTCACGCACGTGCGCAGGGCGGTGAGCGTGGTCAGGCATTCTCAAAATAGGCGGGAAAAAGAGGCAAAATTTACAATGTCTCTGTCAAGTCCATTTCCTTAGAGAAATGCAGTGAAAATGGTTTTGCGGGCGACGCGGCGGACACCCGTCGGAATACAAGTGGACAGCAGCAGAGAGGCAAAGGTAAGCCAATCATTTGCGGTCTGTTAAGGTCAGGTCGCAATACTTGACAGCACGGGTTCATATATTGGCGGAGGTGGCACTATAATTTAAGCGAGCGCATTATCCCTCCGTTGTGGTTCAGTGGCCAAGGCGTCGTGCTGCTGAGCACGAGGACGCGGGCTCGATTCCCGGCCGCGGTGGCCGCTTTTCTGATGGAGGAGAAAAGCAAAAACTCCCGTGTGTACGAGGTTTCGGCGCACGTTAAAGAACCCCGGGTGGTAAAAATTAATCCGAAGCCCTCCTCTACGGCGCGCCTCATCGCCTGCGTTGCGTTGGTGCGTTAAACCCTACAAACAATTAAGCGAGCGCACTGTACCCAGTCTTGTTCCCATTACAGCGCTCAGATCTGTACTTAACTTGTGTCCAGGAATCTAGTGCGTTTAAGGCAATAAGCGTCTGCAGAACAAAGCTTTAAACAATTTTTCACAAAGCTTGGCGTAAGGTTTCTTTGTGGTTAAGGCTGCCTTTGTCCGGCGCACACCCACCGCCACAGCTGTTCAGCAGACGGTGGGTCTAATATTTCAATGCATCCTATGCTCTCTCCTCTCGCATTAAAACATGTCTATTATCAGAACTTCTTTAACAGACGCTACCGATCATCTCTGAGAATTCGTTCGAGAATGAAACGTTTAATGCCACGTTGCCGCCGGTACTTAACACTTTTTGACGGTCAGTTTCGACAGCCTCGAAGTAATTTTCACACTGCATAAGTATTAAAGAAGTGTGCGTGCTCACGCCCACGAAGCGTAATGCTGGCTGCTTCTAAAGCGGGATGGTGGATGCATTGCACGGCGCTGCTCGCCTGCATGGTGGGTGTAGTTTCGCGCTCAGAGGCGACACCGGACCAAGCCCCCAAGCCCACCAGTCGAGCTTCTGCGGAGATCTACCGGAAATGGTCCGCAGCAGAGGTGGTGAGGGATTTGGAGTGAGTGTGCAATCTATTTTGTTCCAGGGTGCTTTTGTGCGTGCGTGGGTGTGCGCGTTTCACCTCTGTTTTAGTACAGCGTTTGTTGCCTTTGCGTACGCTAAACGCTAAATTTTTGCGTCCCGCTACGTAAACACCGCGAGCGGAGTTTTAGTAGAGCGTCTCAGTTTTGCGTAGCGGTACGCTAATGCATACGGCGCCATCTGTCTAATGTTTTGCGAAATGACTCGCCGGCTGATCTGCGAGCGGAGTGCCGGTGTGCGTTTAGATTTTGCGACTATCAAACAATTGTAAACAAGCGCTTTACCGTTAGTATTGAATGCAACACGGCCACAGCACGGCATGAATATTTTCTTACCTTCATGAGTAAGTTCCATAAAGACACCGTTGAAGTCCCGCGGAACTTCTTTCGTGCAATCGCACAGAACGCCCTGAACCGAATGCCTGGGTTTGACGCATACATTTTATTCAACTTCAAAACAATCCAGAGAGGCGTTTCGAACGAACACAACGTCACGACATGCGTTGCAAGTCTGAACTGCAATCGACCGGCGATCGGTTGCCTCCTCCTGTCCGTCGTAAATCCGGCACTCACCTCGCGGCCGGTTTGAGGTGTGGAACAGCAAGTCACTCTGGCGCTCAAGCCGAGATGGCTTTTAGCCACGCACACTGTACATACCCGATGCGAGGTTGAGTCGTACGTCGCTCGAAAAAGATAATCCAGAGCATGGGAAGCACTGTCCACCCGCAGAAACACAACGTCGCATTTCATCGCGAACGCGCCCACAACACACACAAACACCGCTTCGGTCGCTGGCCTGGCTACAAAGCTTCGTTCGGGCAGTCAGCGAGTCACGACGATACGGAGCTGCGCGAGGGGCGATGTGCTAAACACTCGACGTATTTAAAAACACAGGGACAAAGAACTTGGTTCATCGGGAGCAAATTACTGTCGACAGAAAAGCGGAATCGTGGATGCTTGCCGGGATACTTGCCGCCATGTTGGAAACGCAAGCGGCCTCACGTACGCACGCTATTTCGCTGAAATAGCGTCCGTCCGCTAAACGCAGAAGCGGCTTAACGTACGGCGCATGCGCAGTGAGAACGACGCAAAAAAATAGCTTTCGCTAACTGTTTGCGTATTGTTGCTTACGTTATTCTAAAACTCTCTAATGTGTGGTAAATGCGGTTATCGGCTGTCTGCGTTGCACATTTTAATTGAGTGTACTGCCTGAAACCTCCTAGAGTTCCTCTATGTAGCTCCTCTAGGGAGCTAAGAGTTGCGCGACCACCCGCCATCTTGTTATCCGGATTGCTGCGGGAAAGCCGCCCGTCGCGGGTGTAGGAGCTCGAGCCTCGCCGCCACGCTTCCGACGGCGGCCGACGCGCGGTGGGGCGCTTCGGTCGGCGGCGCCTTACTACAGTGGTTATAATAAGAAGGTGTGATGACCGTGTCCACTCCCGCGTGACGCTGTTGGAGGATATTCCAGGTGGCGCTGTCGCACGCTTACACGTTCGCTGCGACGCGCGCGCAGCACCATATCCAGAAAGCCTCTTTGATAGCTATTCTACGGGCTCGCGCAAATTGAGATAAAATGAATGTCGTATTTTTTAAATAACTACAATCGAAGTTTACACCCGACTGGGCGTGCTTTGATTTGACAGTCGAATATAGCAAGCTGGCTCTGACACTTATGAAATGCAAATCAGAGAATTGTGGACTGATAACTGCAGGTAAACACCCATTTTATTTTCGACGTGCTCGTTACAAACAAACAAAACGTGCTCACTTTTGGTGAATCTCATGATTTGCTCAAAATTACAAAGGCTCGAAGCCATCAACTTTCTTTGCTCAATGGGCCTTGCCTTTCGCTGCTAGTTCTTTGTGTGTGTGTGTGTGAACAAATTCCAGCATTTTTTCTCGAATTGTCTTCGGGGAAGCGTTTTCGACATTCGATTGTGCTGTTACGCGAGGCAATTGAGCTTTAAGTGCTTCTTCCTTTCACGAAGAGGCATGCCTTCTCCTTTTTCAATGTCTGTGTAAAAGTGCAGCTAGAGGACCAAAACGAATTTGATAGTTAGTCATGGACGGGGAGAGTGGCAGGCGTCTTCAGTACGTCAAATGCTCCGTAAATTCTTCCAATGTCTGGAAGGGTGCGTGTACGGGCTTTGGCTTTATCCCGGACAGTGCGACACACGGTGTAAGCCACTGTGAAGGGCGAAATACTCAGCGTGTGGTTTCCCCCATGTTGCCGAAGGTAGGGTCAAGTTCTTGACAGAAAAGGAGCATAGGGGTTCTTCAAACTCTGCACTCACAGAGGAGTCACCATCCTTAGCGTTTTTATTGCTGGGTGGGGCCGCAGGCGCACTTCTCGCTTGACACTTGGGAAGTTGTTTCGGCTGGTACTTCGGAAGATTGAGAAATTGCGTGGATACTGCAGCTTCCGGAAGCAACCGAGGCCTGCCCTTGTAGATTGGGGCAACTTCTCCGTTCACGGTATGTTGAGTGTGCCGGGAGATTTACCGTTCGCCGAATTATAGTTCGTACATAGCGGTGTTTTCCTTGAGCCGCTTCTCAGTAGGTGGTATTGCTCGTCGCCACTGCACCAATACAGACGCGTGTCTTTCGGAACGCCAAACGACAGTTTGTTTTTGCAGGACCTGTACACCGTAGAGCGGGCCGGCACAAAACTGTGGCTCTGCTTTTGGGGCACTAATGCACCTTTAAACTTGCTACGGCACAGGAAACAAGCGGTGCTTCTCTCTTGTCAAAGCGGCAATCGCACTGCAGACGATCTGCGCCCACCTCAGCAGGCGACGTGTAAACGATCGCGCGCGCCCCGTCGCGGGTCCCTATCGGCGGCTTCAAAGCGCCTCGCAGCCGCTGCATGCCGCTAACCACACTTTCCTATTCTAGCCACTGTAGCCTTACGGCGGCTACGCTGGGTTCTAGCCACCATAGCTGGGTTCCTGCGATGTCGCTTCCTGGGCGGGGTGCGGCGCCGACCGCGTCGGCGGCTGTGGCGCAGCCGTAGTGTGGGCTTCTCTGGGTGGCATGGATAACCGGAGTGACGTCATCACGGGCGTGTGGAAAAGGGTCGCGCAACTCTTAGCTCCCTGCGGGAGCTATATAGAGGAGCTCTAAGACCACCCAAGGCGACGGTGCTTCCATGAGCTACATCAACGTTGAGTTCTTGCATGTGTTGATGCTAATACATGCCCGGCTCCTGCTGGGATTGGCAAAGATTTCACTATAAAACGCCGCCTGCATTAAACAAAATGTTTAATAGGTGTTGGAAGCTGAAAGATTTGTTGTTGCATCAGGTCATTAATTTAAAAAGGTAAATCATTGAAGATATCGGTGGCCGAATGGTTCCTTTTTTCCTGCAAGTAATGCGCTTTTAATTATGACCCCTTGGCACGTTGTAAAGCAGGGCACTTTTTGTAGTCAAGAGGTCAGGAGAGCCCGTTTTCGTGGCTTATTACAGGCACCTTGCCTGCTCCTCTTTACGTGGTGTCCAGCACAGGGCTCGACATTTATGTGCGTGATATTTACGCCTATACACCTCTGAACAAAGAACGGAGAGAAACGTGTTCTGTTCATTTACGTGATCTGTTCTGTTCATTACGTGCCTAATGACTGCATTTATTTTCTCCCAGGCACATTAAGAGAGATATTGCCAAGATTAGGCGACTGCAAAGTGCCGGAGAGGTGACTATGGAAGAGGTGTACTTTTACTACTTTAGGTAAGGGCGTGCATTTTAAGCTATAGACGCTTTTTCAGCGTTCAACGTTGACGTGTTACGTAGTGTTCAAAACCATTTCGTACAAGTGCTAAGTGAGTCAAACTATTCGTGGAAGGCTTTAACAGCAGAAGTACTAAATAAAGGTATAATTACGTACCCATCCTTTGGATAATGTATTTTGATTCCAATAAAGTTGAATATAATCTCCGTTCGCGCAGCTAACGTTTATGGTGAAAGGTACTCTGAGAGCAGTAGAAAAGGATCAACTGTTAGCAGTACGAACATAAAGACATTGGTATATTTAATACATGTTATATGAGTTACATATAACGATTTTTAACCACTGGAAGACCCTGCATTGTTATTAAACTAGGTTATGTCAAGAAGCGCGGAGTATCAGTATGTAGAAGTGAAAATGCCGGCTTCCAGAATTGTATTCACTGAGTCAGTTTTGGGAGGAAAGGCTCTAATACGCCATGTCTCAAAGTAATTCATCGCGTCGCAATGACCTCAAACTGTCTGAGCGCACGTGTGGCAGGTGTGACGTCACGCCACGTGATCCACCGCGAAGCGGCGTAGACACAAAGTTTCTTACAGTATACACTGGAGAGGAATCTGGCGCTAGCGTCTATGCGGCTCATATCAAGCCCGCCTGTGTCGTCATGGACCTCCATTATACCATACGCCCGCCTTCATTGGCTTGGATAGTAATGTTTTAGTGGCCGTATTATTCGAACACGGTGACACAAAAATGCAAAGAATGGTGTGTTATTATATAAGTGGAAAATAAAACAGGCTGTCTTAAAGCTAAGAAAAAGAACGTAAAGCGTATTTTTTGCGGAACGGTTGTGCCTACTATTCTGCAGACCAAGCTGGTGGTTGACAACAATGTTAATATTCTGGGAGAAACTCATTAGAGGCTGTTATTTTGTTATTTTACCATTATTTCAAATAAGTTGTTTAAAGAGCTTGGAAATGTTTTTGAGCGTGCCTATGAAAACGTCGCCTTAATAGTGAACCGGTGCACCGACCGTCAGCTGCAGTTTAACAAAACTTGTTGCTGAGCGAGTTACGTCATACATTGAAGAAAAAAAGAAAACGTGGCGTTAAACAGTCGTGGACGAAGACAAGATAGTACGGTTGCAGGCGCCCGTATCTGTCGTATCTTTGCCTTCGTCGAAGTACCTTTGGTTTCTTTTCTTTTTTCGTCAGTTACAACTTTCGCGGCGGCATATTACCCGCTCATTCATGCATTCCCTCGGCTCCGGCATGACCAACGTTAGGTGCGATCACGCACTGCCTGCTCTTTCACCGAACACGCAGCAGCCATGGCCCACGGCTACCACAGAATAGAAAGGATTTCGGCTACTTCGTAGCTCGTAGACCTGCTAACGCATAGTGCAGAAAGCAAATCCAGAAAACCGCTTAAGAATCCAATTGTCATGCCAAGCCAGAAGCGGAGGTCTTCCCATAACCTCCCACGACGACATGGATTGCCAGGTGTAGTTTCCTCTCTTCTATACGTACTAAGAAACTCTATGGGAGTCGGAGCCTCTTTCGCTCGGATCATCGCCTCTGTGGTGCCACGTGACTAGGTGAGGATTTAACGGCTGCTTCGCCGGTGCTTGGTCGCTCAATCTTGCCATGGATGGCACCCCGGCTGTGCCGGCTGTGCGCGCGCTTCTACCCAAGCGACACTCGGAATTCAATCATCCACTAGCTTAACTTTCATCAAACAGTGTGTGATAACCTACGTCCTACGTTCCGCATCCCACGTTCCTTCTATTTTTCATCGTCGCGTCAAAGCACTTTTTATCGTCTACAGCGCGGCTAACGCATTCAACAAAGGTAGTAAACACGCGCAACACTGACACCTGGCACGTACCCCGCTTTCGTACAAACTACAAGCTACAATCTCTCCGGTACAACCTTCATAGTATTCTCAATAGATTTAAAGCAGCACAACCTTTCTCATTTAAAGAAACCCATCGATATTTGTAGATTTGATACTACCTGGTGAAACTCAAATTATTTCTGATGTTTTTGCCTGTTTCAGTTCTTATTGGCAGTGTCTGCGTTTATACTTTTAGTTGTTGTTTGTTATGTTGGAGTTAAAACCCGCTATCTCTGTTGTATTGTCTGCGGTTACACCTTTGTTTATTCAACCACTTATCCGTCACTGCTGCACTGTAGTATATTACGTACATATGCTTGACCTCTTTTATTCTACTCACAAGCAGGGTTGTTTGCTATTATGTTTAAGTCAGTATCCTTCTTGTTATATCTTATGTTTTGTGATATCGGCTGTAGTTTAATTTTTGTTGTTCTTTACATACTACACATCTTCGGAAACATTGTATTTGTTCCAAATATTTCTTTACTGTATGCAATGACATCGTAAGCCACGTCATGAGTCGCCTTAGCCCTACACAAGTTTGGTTGTTTTAACAACTCTTAGCCCACGAATTCACGTAGATTTTCTTCTACTGTATAAACTGAATAAACGGAATTGAATTGAATCTTTGCAAAACCAAGCCAAACGGTCCTTTCGTAGGTGATAGCTAGGTTTACAAGTGTTCGACGTGACTTACTTTTTCGACGATTTACAAGGATATTGCCGAACTCACTCGAGAGGTTAATTAAGCGCACTGTTCTGGTGTACCATTGTGCCTGTAGGATGCACGATTTCGACAACAACAACCTGCTGGATGGCCAGGAGATCAAAGTTGCCATGATGCACATTATGCACCACCAAGAAGACGACCACGAAGAACTGCCGGTGTCAGATGAGTATATCGCCCGTAAGTTATTGCGCTCAGCGCGTGAAAACTCTATCCGAAATGGTTTGCGTACAGAGCCCTAAAATCACTACGGGCACCGAGGCCGGGTGAAAATTTAAAATGGCAACTTAGACCTGCTGAAAGCTGAACTACGCCAGCTTTACGCCTCCTTGTCCACTGTTCTTCGGCGTCACCCTGGCCGGGCAGCGCTTTATGTGCGCGTTCATTGTCTCAACCAACGTGTGAAGACGACCACTCCCACTCTTGTTGCCCGCGCTTTTCGACATTAAGTAAAATTGATTAGGAACGGAATGGGATGCGGGCAGGAAACCTGCTGGGGAGGGATGGCTAGTGCAGGTAACAGGCTACGTCATGTATTACGGCTGTGGCAATGTTTCCTTCACAATGCCTTCGCCTATTTGCCACCCTGCAAGTTTTCTGTACTTGCACCGACCGCAAGTTTCCTGTTAGAGAAGTTCGAGAATCAAATGTCTTCGGATTGACCTTTTCTACAGTCGTCTATGCGCACAGGCTTAGCTAGAGCAACACTTTACCCAGCTTTATCGTGTCCCTCCTGCTTTGGTGTAAAGTGATTTAGTCACAACTGCTGCATTTCTTTCAAGCTTAAAGGGGCTCTTAAGTCCTTCCACATTCGTTTCAACAGTTCTTGTTAGGAACTTCTGAAATATTACACGCTAAAGTAGGATGTGTTGCTCCAGCTAAGCTTGTGGACGACTGTACGTGCGTCCTTGTCGGATATCATAGGAGCCCACGTAAAGCTCACCAAGTGGAGATAGCGTTAAGACTGGATCACAATGAATGAGCAGTAGCACGCTAGCAGCTGCCTTCTCATTAATGCCCACAACGTGTGTTTTAAAGCGAAGCTTTCAGCTTGTGACTGATGATGACCGTACGCGAAAACGCATTGCAAGAAAGCCAACTTTCTGGAACGATGATGACGATCGCGGTTGGCGTGTAAAAAATTAAAATGCTTCCCTGCGAAGCTTAGGCTATAGCTGCGTTAAGCCCCCTCCGCTAAATGTTGATGGGCAGCTAGAGGAAGGTGACGCAGCCATGCGACAGCGCGGTCCTATATAGGTCGTAACGACATGTTGTTAGGTGAAGTGAACGACGACAGCCGTTACCCACAGCTCGACGTACGATGAGAATGACGTTTTAATGCATGTCGTCAGTCTGTTAGCCGCAGGACGTTAGGCCTACCATCGCATTTAGAGGTTTCGGACGTGAGGCCTAACGTCATACTTTGAGGTTTAACGCCTTGAACCGGCACGCACTCGAAAAAGTACTCACTGTATACGCCAAGCAGTAGGTACCGATTCACGCCGTAGACCCCAAACTCAAGCGTGAGGCCTACGGAGTGCATACTCGAGAGTTAGTGTGAGTATTCTGGAAAAGTGGTGCATGCCTCCAGAGTTGCACGTACTTGCAGTGTGGGATTGGCCAACCAGAATCCATCACGAGGAAGCTTCGCGTTCAACCATCGTGGTCGTTAGACGGAAAGGTGCATGACCTTTTTATCTTTGCTGTTGCAGGGTACGTGGACTCCGCTCTGCAGCCAGATGCCAACAACGATGGCTTCATTTCGTACCCCGAACTAAGAAGCGTTCTCTAAGAGTTGTGCTTACGGCTAAGTTTGGTGGCACACGCTGCCGATGAGCAAGTTCTCCTTTGCTTGGGTGATGAAAAGAGAGTGAGAGAAGGGATTCAGTACCTCACTGCAAACCACAAACTCACTCCCTCCTCACTGCGAGATCATTATACGCTCCCAACTCTACGGTGATGCTTGTCCATATTGCACCATATAATCTGCCTCACATAAACACAACCTATGGGCATGCCCATCCATTTCGTCGGAGCGCATTCCGGGGAGCCTGCACCCCGGCATCACCTCACCTTCTCCATGGGAGGCCGCACCAACTGAGAGAGACTTGTCCCTACAAGAAGAACTGTGCCGTCAAGTGGAGGACGCCGCATTAACGCAGGGACCAGCAGTTGACGGTTTCGTAATAAAGTTTCATTTACCTCTTCGTATTCGCGCATGACCCAAGATATGGAGATAAGTGGGGGCACTGATCACCTTTCCTCACCCTCCTGTTCTTCGAACAAAAGCGCAGACACACACACGACCGGATTCCACGCTCATCTAATAAAGGATCTCGTGTACCCTTTCCTGAGGTTCAATAAAACGATCGATTTTGTGTTGCTCTTTTGATCTGTTTGTCTCACCACCTCAAGGAAATCTTAAATGCATGCGAGTGTTAGGCATTATGGCTATTTGATACTAAGTATTCGCGCCGATTCGAATATTCGATAACATCGGGGCATTAAAAGCAGATAAAAAAACAAACAAAGCGGCTCAGAAATTGACATGACCGCTTCCTTTCTTGATACGGAAATTTCACGTGGAGATTGTTGCTACAAAGTTATTAATTTATGTTCACTTCAAGTGCAGACGAAAGAGAAAACGGATGACGACAAAAAATGCATTGAAATGGGTGATTCTCTCAGAGAAGCGGGAGCTTGTTTCAGCCCGGGGAGTGTTAGTCTATCGCCGTGTGTTCATCACCGACGTCACGACGCATGCACCGCCGAAGGCGTATACGGGCCGCTGCATGTCCTACTTTCCCGCACTAACATGTGCACTTTCTGCTAATCCTCTAAGGCCGTGCTTGCAGAGCTGTAGCCTTCGAAAATGGTAAATACTTTTTTAAAAGCCTTTATTTTGCCACAGGGCATAGATGAGGGGGTATGAATTGATGATGGCGAAAGTTGATTAAATGAGCATGGAATGTCCGCTTCGCGGATGGAGCGCTCGGCCGCTAGGCCACTCTTTCCGCGACTGCTGCCCCTGCCGTTCTCAACGACAACCGTCCTCCCAACCCTCCATGTTTAGATAACAAGTGGGATCCAGCTGAACACACAGAGACGGGCCACAGCCTGTTTCCTTTCATCTCCGTGCTACAAAAACGGGTCTCAACGGGCGGCGCTCTGTCCTCCAAGAACCCGGTTGTACGGAAGTGAGGCCGAAGTCGGCCGAGGAACGACTTCTACGGAACCCATTCCGTTGAGGCCCGTTTTGGATGTACGGATAGGAGGAGACGGGCGCCCACATGGCTACGCAACGGACCAGCAAGAGGATTCCTAATGATTTCCGACTTACCAGAATGTTACGCAAGGACCATTACAAACGATTCGCGCGCACGCCTCGAATACGGGTTCTAGAAGCCAGCGCAACTACGGGCCTTGCAATACGTATCCAGACGGCAACGCCATTGGTCCCCTCACGGTATCCAGGAGGGCAGGCTGGCTAGACAGGCAGGGGTGGCCAAGCAGTTGTCGTTGAGTTACTGCAACAGGTCGTAATTCTGCACGAGCTTTTTTGCTGAAATACAAGCAAAGGCATGCTTAGAGGGATCACTTTTAACACGAAAGTGTTGTATTCCGGGGTCCCCCACGGTCCTATGACGCCATATCCGTCACGGAAATGACACCACCAGAAAAACTTCGATTGTCGTGGCTGCGCCGGGATTCGAGCCACGAACTGTTCCTCCGCAACGGGAGGAACGAAACGCGCTCCAGACTGCGCTATGAACAGACGCGTGAATAGAACGACAAACGCGCCTTATATAATTCATATCAGGTGGTGCTGCCATCTAGGAGAGGCGAAGCGAAGTAGTGCATCATGACGCTAACGAGCGCCGACAGTTGGCGCCTCGATTCCAGCGCCTACGTGTACAGGGACGCGCAGCGTAATCTGAGGACTTGCAGCTGTCGCGCTCGTGACACGGTCCGCTGCTCCTTTCGCTGCAGCGGACCGTGTGTTCACCAAACGATTCGCTGACATCCCGTTTGGTTTCGTTCGCACGGGTTTGCGAGCGCCTACATGTGGTTTCAGTTGGATTTACGCAATGCTCCGGCGCGTGCGATTCAGTGTCTAACGTTGATGCGTATAACGTTGCCATACCGACGGAATATATAGCGATGTGCAAGTTAATATCGATGCACAATAAAAATTCAACTGCTCATGTGAAGGCACATTTCACTTTCGGTTTTACCGGTTCCTGTGGAAGAGGGAGCAACCACACTTTTGTCAATGTTGATAGCGCAGCTCCGAGCAACAAGGGCAACCATTGTATTGCCGTGTTGTGTGAAGCAAAAGCCCACGAGCGTCGCCTGATTCTTGCGGAACGCACCACTCCTATCTGCTTCCTGTCACTTAATCGAAGCTTGCAGAGCCAGCCTGAGCGGACGTGGCCGCAGCGTACGATTACAGCCCCCCTCTGCCCGACCGCAGCTGTTTCACAAAACTGCGTTTGACAGGAGATTCCGCAGGGAATACACAGCGCCGCAAACCAAGAGTGAATTACGACCAGGCGGTATAAATATAGATAAAACAAATGGTGCTTCCAAAAGAGCAAAGCTGTGGTTCGGCTTGGATGCGTGGCTGTTGAATGCACACGTGTCCCTATCCCAGTTCACCTGTGGCTTGTGCGTGCAGTGCCGCTCTTGTTCTCGCCGTGCCTTCGGTTGGACGTACCGGCGGACTCCCCGTGCTTCATACGATCATGTTCAGAGCACTGTGTCTAGCCACCGTTCTGTTCATCGTGACGGGTCACGATCACGGACATTCCCATGAAAACCCTTACACTTCTTCGAAAGGAGCCGAGTTTCGCAAGAAGTGGGACGCTGCGGACATAATACGAGACGTAGAGTGAGTACACCGAAGTTAGCCTGCGTTTGTGCCTTACGAACCATGCGTTTTAGCCCCGCAATAAGTACCCGTACAAAGGGGCTCCCTTTTTCCTAAAACTATGTTTTCTATCCAACAGGCGAGGTTTTTAATCGTTGATGGAACTGAAGTTGTGTTATTTTCTGTGACATATGGTTGGGTTTCGCGACCCGAAGAAACTGGCAGTTTAAAAAACAGACTTCCAATAATCTTCCTGCAGTTGTTATGCAGCCCGATTTGTGTTAGATACGCACGTGGACCCTTGCATTTATTAAAAAAAAATATTAGCCAGCGATGACTACAGTTGCACGCGTCCTGTAGCGCGATATATGCTTGGCGTGGTACGAGCATTAAACTATAGACCATGGATGGAAGAGACGTCTCGAGATAAACGAAAGCCTGACGCAAACTTTCACATGGTCCAGAACAATCATTAGTGAAGTGATTCTTGAAACAGCGGTGCGCGGCCGCTCGGGCCGCTCGCAATTGCCTGTTGACCTTTTGACGCTGCTCTAGTAGGATTTCCTTTTCTGAAGCAGCGCATCAAAACATTTGAAAACCCCAAAATGGGAATTGTTAGAGTCCCTTAGCGACTCTGGTGTACACTCAGCCCTTTAAATTCAGCTTCACCGTTATACACAAATACGCTGCTGGAAAGGTGTTTTGCCAGGAGCAATATACGGAGTCTTGTATCAAGGTAGAAAGGCCCCGGAGAATTTATTAGGTATTGCTGCAATACCCCATATATCGGCGGCCCATGAAGCGTTGTACACAGAGCCCCGTTATAGTTGGCTTCACTAGCATACACAAATGCATTGCTGGGGAGACATTCTCCGGAGCATTATAAATATTACTGTACGAAATGGTGAAGGGTTTAGCGCTGCCTGTCAATACGTACCCTCAACCAGAACACGAAAATGAAAGAATATGGATAGTGGAGATAAAATAATGTTGGTATTTAAATTTTGATAAAAAATGTCGCTGTTGGTATATTTGAAAGGAAACATTTTTTATCTGTGTTACTGTAATAGAGCCACGCGAAAATTCCAGTTGCACGGAAAGAAACTGTGCTAGTTGTGCGTTATGGTTCATATTTTCGGGTTTGCGTTTCTTTTATCCCTGAGTGAACATAAGACAACACGTATCCCTATGAAACGCAATACTCCGTGCCCATTTAAAGGTGGCTTCATAGCATGCAACAGACGCCGTGCCCCTAAACATAATAAATGTTTAGGGGCAATTTAAGTGGGGGTGTCAGGAAAATGGGAAGGTCGTCGGGTCTTTTATTTATAGCATTTGCGCATGCGGCCAAAGTGGGACACATCCAGCGTTACAGACGGACAGACGGATGTCCTCGTTGAGTCTTCACGGGTAGTGCTTAAGCGCTTAGAAGAAACAAACTCTAAATATGGTATCTTGTAGGAGTGATGATGGCGTTGGCGCCATCGGTTCACTATACGGTTCTATGCCCGTGTTGGTTTCTGTTGGGCATTACTCAAAGAAAGGTTGCTTCTAAGGATCTACTTCAAAATTTCATTTGAATATATATTTGGCTTGAGGTGAAAATAAATGAACTTGAACTGGCCATGTCGTGAGAAGAAATGACCACCTGTGGATCACCAGGGTAACAGAATGGATGCCAAAGGTCGCGGGTTCGATTCCCGGCCGCGGCGGTCGCTTTTCTGATGGAGGCGAAAAGCAAAAACGCCCGTGTGTACGAGATTTCGGCGCACGATAAAGATCCCCAGGCGGTCAAAATTAATCCGGAGCCCTCCACTACGGCGCGCCTCATCGCCTGCGTTGCGTCGGCGCGTTAAACCTTACAATCAATCAATCAATCAATCAGAATGGATGCCAAGGACGGTTCTAGAAGAGAGGCAGGGCCAATAACGTGATAGAGGGATGGACTCAAGCAGCGCAGGACAGAGGCGGTTAAAGGTCAGTGGGAGAGGCCTTTGTCCTGCAGTGGGCCTGAGTAGGCTGTTGCTGTTGTTGTTGTGTTGTTGTTGTTGTTGTTGTTGTTGTTAATAATGATGATGACGATGAGGTTCGGACAGCGACATTTCTTTGAGAATTTCGTAAACCACGGGAAGTGTGATAATGAACCCTTCAACAAGACGGGGGGCGAGAAAGCAAGCAACCAAGTCGGCATTCTGGAATGTGGCGCACACGCCGATTCAGTCCGTTGTTGGACAATCCCCAGCCTCGGTATGAATCCGGGGAAATTTTGTCCCCACCAGGTGACCCTCTAGAATCTAGCGAGAGAATGGCTTTGCCATTTCTGATCACTCCGAGGCATGGATGCGTGTAATGCATTAACAAGTGGGAAGGGGGTCTGAACAGCCATCGTACGCTTGGTAACGCTGCGTTTTCAAGTTACGGCGATGTTTCGAAGAAAAAATAACGTTTTATTCTTCCTCCAATATATATTAAACTGACTAAACTTGCATAGGAAGCACCCCGCAAGTTATCGGAAAGCATTGTATGCGAGCGGTTATGAGTTCCGCTTCGGGAGCAGTATATACCCTGTGGTTGCGTATACTGGCGATTGAATTTCATTTTTTTAGGTTCCAACTAAACGTTACCACGCATGCGCACACCAAAAGACGATGACGGGTAGAGCATAGCAGGAGCACCTCTTGCCGAATAGTTTTGTCTGCACCGTAAGCTGTTATGGGGGAATACTATTTCAGCTGTTCATCATGTCCGCCTCACTATTATCGTCATTGATCACGTTGCTCGTGAGAAGGCATTAATAATAACATTTTTGATAATTTTAATGATAATTTATTATCATTTATGACCGCTGCGGATGATTTGCCGTCTAGGTGAAATGAGGTTAATAAATGTTTGCTGCTTCAGTCATACGTATAGGTTTTACACGGCAGTCATTTTCCTAACCATTAAAGCAGTTGAGTTTGCTTTGACCATTACCCGTAGCATTTTAAAAGCGCTGTTAAAAAAAGCTTGCCGTTCGTCGCCGTGACGTGCACTTGCTACACGTTAACTACCTTCGTTAGAATCTCGGAAATACTATTTTTGTTAGTAAAAACGATTATGCATGTAAAAAACAGTTGCCACGCATCACTTCTATGCATTTTTTGCCTTTTTTTAGAAAAAGAGGGTGCTTTATCACGCTCCAGGGGTTCTAGGCAGATTTGGTCACAGTACGAAGCCTAACTTTAATGGACGTTCTACGTGGGGCATATTAAATGGAAATACGTTGGACTTCACACATTTTATGCGGATCGATAAAAAGGAAACAAGATTCTTTTGTTTTTCCGCTTCTCTGCTCTCTGAGGTAAGTCAATGCTGAAAGCGTTGCTCGGAGCTTCGACAGGTTTTTGATGCATGACGACGTGATCCATTCCGGTTCTCGCGTGGGTGGGCATGTACAGTGAAATCTCGATATAACGAACTTCAGGGGACCGCGGAAAATTGCTCGTTATTCTGAAAGGTTGTTACAGTAAAAATCGCAAAATTTAAGAAAACAAATGTTATTTCAATGCCTAAAACGACCTACGTGTACAGAAGTGCATCCTTGGAGTCATTTTTCACAAAAAATGCACTAGTGATCATGAAACAATGCACGTTTATTTCAAGTAGTTGGCGATTTTCTTCTGGTGCGAGTAGCAGAAGCTCCCTAGCACGAAGGACTCCCACTCTTCCACATTCTTGTGGAGTTAATCATTGGCCATGTGGTTTTTCCCAAGAAATGTGCGGAGTTTTCGTATACTGTCCAGCCCATCCGCAGTCGTCACGTGCTCATCGTAGTCTTCGAGTGGTGCTGCGGCACCCTCAGAGGCATAGTCGTTCATGCCGTCCTCACTGCCTTCTTCATCCTGAACGCTCACGCTCTGGACAATGTCCTCTGTTGTCAGCTCCACTGATGTCCATGAAGATCCAGCACGCCACCTGAGCAGCGGCGGAACGTAGAAAAATTTGTGGTGGGGCACGAATAGCGCGGCCGCGGCTTTCTGGACGGAGGAGGCCACCCATGCTTCATTTTTTTCTCTTCTCACCTTTTTTCTCCCTCTTGCATCGGCTCGCGCATTCTGCGGAGCAAGTTGCAAGCCTATTCTCCGCTGCGCTTTGCTAGCACACTGCTCCGGTTGCCGCGATTGTTTAACGGAAATCTAAGAATCTCCGGCCGTGAAAATATGAGTTCGTAGTACTAAGGCGTTGTTAACATGGCACGGAATATAAATAAAACGATTGTTATTTTCAAGAGTTCGCTATTCTGAAGTACGTAGTAGTGAAATAATTTTACCTTAAATCTATAAGCACTCGGCGTGCGATTTTTTAAATGCTCGTTAATCTGAAAAGTTTGTTAATGTGGTGTTCGTTGTACCAAGATTTGACTGCACACCGTAAAATAATTTACACTTTTTTTCCCTATGACTAACACCTTTACACCTTATCGAAAAATTCCCCGCATTTCCCCGAGGGGAACAATGTGAAAGTGCGAATGCACGAGTTGAATTTGTGCGGTTCGGTAATGTTCGCGAAAGAGAGATCACACACACACACACAACTACAAAGAAAGAAAGATGCATTTATTCACAGACACCTATTTGTGTTGTCGTTGTACTTGATTGCTAGAGCGGATCTCAGCTTTGAAATTTCGTGTCAGTACTCCTTTAAGCGGGTGCATTAGCCCTTCTCACGCCCGATTCCTGGCCAATCCCCCACGTGGGTATGTGCCATGTCAGCGGCCAGGCAGCGCGCGCCCATCTCCCCCCGTTGCTAAGGAAGACGAGGAGCGCGCGCACCCGCAGCTGTTGCTATGCGGACTACGGCGGCGGACGATTCAGGCTCGCTTAAGAAGTGCATTCGCACTTAAAACAAAATAAACCCCCATTGAAAGTGTGTACTGAACCATAAACCACCCTTTAAAGGGGTGTATTCTTGTGTTTTTGCTAGGGTGTAAGGGTGTTGTAAACAAAAAGCACCCTTAAGGGTGTTTTCCTTTGGTTTTGGTAAAGTGTATGGGTGTAAAATGATTTACACACTAAAGGGTGTAGATCATTTTACAGTGTACAAGCGGATAGGGACGCTACGACCAACGGGAGGTGCGGGGTCACTGTACGAACACATTAATCGCACAGCCCGTTGGTGCTTCCAAGTTCCAACACCGATTTGTAAAGTCCATCAGCTCTAAGTGCGCACGTTGAAATGTAAAGCGCGAGCCCCCTTTGAAGCCAGGGGCTGTAAAACAGTAAATAATTTTCACACGCTTCATTTATTATTGTTCGAACCCACCGGCATGTCCTTCTTAGATAAACTGTGCAACACTTCCGATGAACGCTTCGCGCCTGGAAGCACTGCGAAGATATAGTTATCGCCAGCACAGAGGACCACTGCGTGATTTGCTCGTCGCAGCTGATACGCCTCCCATTTCTGCTTTGCTTTTGTGGCTTTCTTTTAGATGCGACGCATCTCTTGCTCTCAGGTATGTCCCTCCGTTGTCGCGGCGTCCGCACGCTCACTGCACATGTGCAACTCTCCTCCGTTCTTCTCTCCGACAGCTGTGCGCAGCGCTCTCGCTCCGTTTCATTATCATAACAACAGCTGGTGTGCGCGCGCTTCGCCTACGTTCGCGTCTGCTCCGGCGCGCAAGCTTGCGCATGCGCGCGACTCTCCCCCCGGCTCCTCTCCTTTCAAAAGCTGGAATATAAACGGGGGAGTGCACGGCGCCGGATCAGTCAATCGCTCGCTCTCGCCCTTGACTTGACTTTGCTTGACGATACCTCCGTGCTTGACTTGAAGAAGAAGATCTTCCGATGAAGAACGTGATGGAAGCGACAGTCCATTCAGCGAGTGGACTGACGCAATCCAATACCAGCGATGGGTGGCCAGTGCCGCTAAAACACGTGTACTCTCTCATGTCGCGTATGCATGTGCATGAAAAGTAAAATTACGCCCATCTTGCCGCGTATGAGAACACCCGCATGTGATGGAAATGCATCATACGCGTTCACAACACGTTTCACGCGATTTAGAGAATCAACCCAATGGAAACGCCAATTGAACCCCCCCCCCCCCCCCCCCTCGATGCGTCGGCATCACATCAGGGTTCCCTCGCGGGAAGATGGGCGTAATTTTTTATAGTGGGTACCAATATGTTCGTTGCTTCGATTGCAGGAAAGCCGGACAATAGCGGCTACCTCGCTGTAAGGATGTAATTCGAGCGGTCGAAGAACGCCAAGACCGGGAAAGAGAGAAAAATCTCATGAGAAAGATTCCAAGTTTTCTAATGGGCATATGTACTTTGCGACCCGCTAATCTAAGTACTGTATGTGTTGGATGACTACGTTCTGCGAGCATTTAGGATTTCAAAAAAAAAAAGTTGAAATAAGTGTTGCAGGGCCCCTTTAACTCGATGTCCTTGTTTCACGCAGGCACATCAAGGAGGATCTCTCTACTCTCATACACCTGCAAAAGACCGGGGAGATGACAAAAGAGGAGATAACGTTTTACTACTTCCGGTACGTCGTCTGACCACAGGGATGGCAGTGCGTTGTATATGGTGTTTGTTGTCGTTGTAGTGTCGCCAGACTTCGGCATGCAGTACCAATGCTATGCCGACATTTCATAAAAGATAGCCTGCCCTTTATTTTTCGGCTGACTAAATTTAAAATGCAACACTAGCATACATACAGTATTTTTGTTAAACCTGGGCGGCGTCAAAAAAGCGATGCGGCTCTTTTAGGGAATTCGGTAAAAGCGTAATAATACAGGGAACATCTCCCGCTGCCCACCCCCCAACAGGCGCACGTAATTTTCCAACAACCAAACTGTTTTTGATGCCATGGTAGTTGTCAACATTGTTGAACAAGGACAACACATTCCGCAAATATGAGGCAGAAAGTCAATACACAAGGGATATTTGCAGCGTTCCTTTATGGATGCTTAATTTTTGAGATACTACGTCCGCTGCTACTAATACTACGTCCGGTACTACGTCCGCTGCGGAAAAAAAATATCAATCCGTCACCTGTTGTCGCCCGCGCCACCTTCGGACGGCATTTTAAGAAATCAAACGGCAGCAGTTATGAAAGGTTCCACTACATAGGTTCCACGATCCGCTTGGAACGCACGTGAAGGAAATGTGGTTCTATAAACGTTGAAGTAGGGCGCCTCAATTCACGCGCGTCTCCGCCGTACGGCAGCGCTGGCATAGAGGCGCCCGGCCTGGAGCAGTAGAACGCGGTAAATTTAAATTGACTTGAGCAAACCTATAGCGTGTTTATCTTTGGAGAAGTGCGACGGGAGAGGAACAGCATAAGAGGTGAGCGCGAAAGCGAAAGGAGGAATTTACTTGGCAAATGTGAATGAAAGACTGTCGTCTTTCGTCGACATTTGCAACGACAGGAGCCAATACGCGGCGAATTTTTTCGTGTACGTGTGGCACGGCTATAAAAAAGGGGCTTTGATTATTTCTTACAAAACGTACAGCAACTTTACATTTGATTTCTATTGGCTAGTTGCAAAAAAAAAAACAATGTGTATCACATTAATCCGCATCTTTATTGTTGGTTCCATTGGAAAACAATAGCCTTGCTTTTTCTAGCTAGAGAAAGTAGCTAAAACGCTTGCCGAACAATTTTGTTGCTGTATAAGTATGCTAGCCGCGTTATTGAGGAAGAGTGCCAGGGTAGGTCCCACATTAAGTAATGCTCCAATTGAAGGTATTTTACATTCGACGACGCCAAGCTGGAGGATGAAAGATTGAGATGGAATTCTTCTATCGATGAAAATACTGCGCCTTTTTTTCCGGTAGCAATATTAGAATGCTCACAGCTACGAGGCTAGAATCATGGTTTCTATAGTGCACCACTCAATGAAAGCCTTGTGCTGTTGGTGGGCGCTCCCAAACAAACAAACACAAACAAAAACAAACAAAACAAACAAACAAACAAACAAACAAACAAACAAACAAACAAACAAACAACACCAACAACAACAAGACAGACAGACAGACAGACAGACAGACAGACAGACAGACAGACAGACAGACAGACAAACAAACAAACAGACGGGCAAACAAACAATTAAACAAACAAATAAATAAATTCCCGTAACGGCGTGCCGTGCTCGTTTCGTTCCAGCATGCACGACTTCGACGACAACGAGTTGCTGGACGGGATAGAGATGCTCGCCGCCATGCAGCACTCGTTGGAGCACGTACAGGCCGTCGAGAACGTGGGTCTCACGGAGCAACCCCTGGAGAGGGTTATAGGTAAGGGACGGGCGTATAGCTCGGGAAGGAAAAAACGATGGTACTGCCTCCAGTGGCACCAAAGTAGCCTGCAGCCGTGACCATTCATCGCAAACTGTGCTTGGATGTCGGAACCAATTCTCTTGTTATTTGCGCCTCCATTTTAATATCCGTGCGGGTGGAGTAGTGGTGGCGGGGAACATCTCTTCACCCCTCCGCGCATTCTGAACTATCACATCTCATTTTCCCCGCCCACAGCGCAGCCGTCTCCCGTCGTAGACGTGCTTCAGTGGGCCCCCACCGCTCAGAGGTGGTCTGCCTGTATCAGGCTCTGTGCTCCTGCATCTTCTCCAGTGCGAAACCAAGATATCATCATCGTCGTCGTCGTCGTCGTCGTCATGATCATCATCATCATAAGCCTGGTTGCACCCACTGCTGGGCGAAAGCCTCTCCCAAAGATCTCCAGTCACGTCTATCGAGTGCTAGTTGAGTCCATGCTTTTCCCTCAAATTTTCGCAGCTCATCTCTCTATCGAGTTCTCGGCCAACCGCGACTGCGCTTATGGTCTATTGGCAGGCAATCTGTTAAACGAATGGTCCACCTGTTGTGCCCCATGCGCATGACGTGACCCGTCCATGCCCATTTCCTTCGTTGAATTTGAACTAGAATGTCTTCCGCCCTAGTCTGTTCCCTAATCCACGCGGCTAGCTTCCTCTCCGTCAGCGTGACCCCTAGAATTCTCCTTTCTATAGCCTTAGTGTGAACCCAAGTTTCGGCTCCGTACGTCATTACTGGAAGAACGCACTGATTAAATACCAGCTTTTTGAGGGACGCAGGAAGCTTGCTAGTTAGGATATTTGAATTCTTACCGAAAGCAGTCCACCCCATGCTAATTCTGCGGGTAATTTCCTTTTTATGGTTCGGATGAACAGATATGATTTGCCCAAGATAGACGTACTCGCCTACTGATTCGAACTCTTCGTTACCTACCTTAAATTTTCGTGTCCTGCATGCGGATTGAACATTACCTTCGATATTTTGTGTGTGTCCGCGTTTCTTAAGATGCAAGAAATCAGACATACCCAACTGTAATGTCACATTTGCTCCAACCACCCGCACATTTTACCCAAACTCCTGACACTCAGATAGAGAAGTGAGCGCAGCGGCTCATCATAGAGGCACCCGCGGTATACTGTCTCCTGTCCTCAATTATCATGCGAAGTGGCGTGCAGAGGATTTCGTTTCGGAGGGGACCTAACACTGAAAAGAAGGGGGGGGGGAGGGGGGGAGAGAGAAACATGAAAATTAGGAAAGTAAGTAAAAAAACAAAGAATAAGTACATCCAAAATTAAAAGAAGTTCAGAGTGTATTGGGAGTACTCTACTTAACCTTCCACTCGGGTTATACGTTCTCGCTTCTCGTCGCGGGCATTGCAAAGCGACCGATGTTTAGAGCAGACGTCGAGTTCGCGCAAGTGTAATGGGTGACCATCTTGCTACAGGGCGTAGTTATCAGTAGATGTAAGTCGACAATAGTCACGATCGTTGCCCTTGTTTCCTCCCGCTCCGCGCAAACGCAAAAAATCCCCCCTCCCCTCCCCCCCCCCCCACACCCCCCACACTAGTGACGCCAGCGACCATGCGAATACAACCGGAAAGGTTACGAAATGTTTTTACTCAAGGAACATGCATTCTGTTATGATGGGAATAACCTGCCCAAAATCATAGTAAATGAACACATATCCTCAGCAGTCAAACAGTTAGTCTCAGACCATGTCACTCCTTTCATGTCTCTCTCTCTCTCTCCTCTCTCTCTCTCTCTCTATATATATATATATATATATATATATATATATAACATATATATATTTATATCTATAAGTATAATATAATATAATAGTTACAATAAACATGTTGCACATGTGTCCCTGTACCATGTATCCCTCAAGAGGCCTAAGGGTACAATATAGAATGATGACGATCATGATCATGGACAAGAATACTGCGATATACTGTAATGTAAATACGGGCCGACCAAAATTCGTGTCATTCGATCAGCAGAATGTCAAGTGCGCACGTCTAATTGTTAGACCGCTTCTTTGCCTTGACCTTGTTCGCAGCATATCGCTCCATTAAAATTTATGGAGGGCCGAAATCCTCTGTCATCAGCTTTTCCGTGAAAAGACTAAGCCAGGTGCGGTCGTTTCGTGTGGTTAGGGTGATACTTTTCTTGCAAGCGCGCCAATAATCGTTCACCACGGTACTAGCATGTACATGAGCCGCACGCAGTTGCAGCAAATTTTGTGTGCTCTTACAGACGAAAAACTGTGCCGTGCTGCTCGTGTTAGCAGCTGCTTCTATAGAGATCAAGAAATTTGAACGTGTTAACTTTGCTGAAAATGTTTGTAATTTCTTTTTCCCCTTTTGCTTTTCTTTCAGAGATTGTTGACTCAGCAATGATGCTGGATACCAACTTAGATGGCTACATTTCTTACCCCGAGTTGAGAGTTACTAACACGGTGTCCTAGCCTTAAAGAAACCCTGCCGGAATTTCCAAAATCTATACCGTCCCCGCCGGGGGCCTCCTTTTTGTTGTTGTTGTTGTTGTTGTTGTTATTGCTGCTGTTCGGAAGTAAATAAAATTCATCAGGGCACCCAATGCTGCTCATGTGATTTGAAGGCAATAGTATTAATGTATGTGCTTGGATAATTACAAAAAAACCTCCTGTACTGCCACATCATGTCTGCGTCTCTTTATTCGTCTTTTGGCGCAAGTTACTTGACAAAATTGTCTGTAACCACCCTGCTAAAATCCCTGTATTGCAGTATAAATAAATAAATAAATAAAAATAAATAAATAAATAAATAAATAAATAAATAAATAAATAAATAAAGTAAAACTAGTGTCACTTCACGCCACAGCTACCCAAAAACTCGGAGTTCTCCGGGGTCGGGGTGCACCTGCTCTGCTCAAATGGCGTCACGTTCACTCATCACGTGATATGACGTCACCGACGCATAGGCTATCTTTTGCTCCGCCGCTTTCAACGTGCTGATGTAACGCGGTGGTCGCGCACTTGGCTTTTTCTCTGGAGACTCGCGTTCGATTCCCGTGCGGACCCCTATGTACTTTATTTTCTCTTCAATCTAAATGATTTACTTAATCGAAACTAGGCCTTATTCACGCACTTAGGCCTGAATTCTGACTATTATATGTCTTCTTAGCAATGCATCTGCCTTTAGAGGTGAAGACGACTTTAAGTGGATTAGAATAAGCTTGGTCCTTGTAGCTGGCTTTTCCACATAGGATGTTGCACGGAGGCAGCGGGGTTAGAGCTTCACTTTTATATGCTACTCGCCGCAGCCGCCGCCTCTTTCCCGAGTCGTGTATACTCCTCCCCACACGTGACGTCTCTCTCCCCCTGACATTGTGCAATACCACGTGCTCTTCGGCGGCCACTTTTGCGGCGCACGAAAGCCCGCGCGTGATTGGCGGGCCGCGCTATAATGAAATTTCACTGTTTCTACCCACGAATCGTGTGTGAATATCGGAAATACCCATTACAGCTAAACCCCAACATAGCAAGAACACGTCTCAACACGAAGAACGGTTTGTTTCGTACTTTGTAGCTGCAACGGCTTGAGTCACCGCCAACGGGCCCCGCGCTGCAGGCGCATGTCGTGACATGATTGAGGAGGCTAGGCTCTGCCGTAAAGCACAGGAGCACTGCGCAAAATTTGCAGAACGTGCGAACAGTGTAGCGGTGCGCTAAATCGTAACAACTGCCGCTTTGTTTTCTGATGTGTGGTGCATGTGCTGGTTCCCGCTGCAGCATTAGAGAACGCTGAGTGTCATAAGAGCATATCAAAAGTACTTAAGTAGGGCCTACGCATTTTGAATACTTATCTAGGAGCTCTGAGCACTGAATCTCGCAAATAAGCTAGAAAGGATGAGTTGCGTACGATGTTCAGATCGATGCTCTCTACTTATGTGTTACAAACTTGTGCGGGATGCAGCTTGAAATTCTTAGGAGGTGTCTACATGATAAAATATATGAATTACTGGAAAAAAGTTTTTTAATGCACTAAAACACCAAACAGATGATTTCCAGACGATTTCTAGAACCAGCACTGCTGCCACTAACAAGCGGAGTGTAGCAAATGACAGTGGCGCGAGTCCCAAAGCTGACGTCAGGAGCCGGGGTGCGCCAATCAAACATCTCACCGCCAGCGCTCTGGCGTTCTTTCAGAGCGCGTCGCCGCCGGACATCATGTTTCGCGCCTCCCGGAATACAGCCCCCTACTTCTCACGCTTCCGCCATACTTTCCTCCGCCGCTTTCCTGCGCTCTACTTGTCGATCTTCAGTGTCCTCGTCGTTCGCTCGCTTACAACGAAGCCGACGGCGAGGGATGACGCGAAACCACGGGAGCGAGCGCTTAAGAGCTGCGCAGTAAAAAACCAAGAAAAAAAGTTTCAGAAGTGTTCAGAAGAAATTGAACTTAGGTCTTATGCTTAGAAGTGGTTGCGCACCACCGATTGATCCAATCATGGCAGGTGAATGGCAGGCATTCAGGAGAGCGGCAACATTCTGTAATTTGCCATCTTGCGGCGTCCACTGAAACCTCCAGGGTTGTAAGGCACTTCTCCAAAAGATGGCTGGAGAACAGCGGCGGAAATTTTCTACCACGCGCGGGTGCCGTGTGTGGATCATTAGTATGACAAGCGAATGATACTGCGATGCGAAATGGCGCCCGAAAACACTGTCGTCTTCCACGCTCAAAGGCGAAGCTGAAGCGTCCTCCAGATTTTTATGCCTTCCTATTATGAGGAACTGGTAACGTGTGATTTCACCTTGTTCACAAACTGGAAAATCGTCTGGAGAAAATGCTATTCTATTGATGATGCCATCACAGTCTTCAATGCGTATGTCACGGCACTTGACAGTTCCTACTTCTCTGATGGGATCAAAAAGGTTATTTCGGTAGACCAAGCGTGTAGCCTTCAACGGAGACTGTTCCGTGTTCAGAAATAAAATGCCTTGCTTTTTTCTGGCAAAGGTGTTGAACTTGTAATTGTTAAAATACTTGTCAAACAAACTCAGTATTCAGCTTCCTAACCAATGTACGTGTGTACACACAACACACACATACACGCATATATATATATTATATTATATTATATATATATATATATATATATATATATATATATATATATATATATGCGTTTCTTAAAGGAGGAAACTTTATTCTGTGATGCGTGGATCTGCAATGCTCGCTTACCGAAATTGTACTTGACGAAACAAACTGGATGTAATTTTCGCATACAACTCTTCACAAAAGGTCGCCAGCGGGAAAGCCAAACAAAGCTTCGTTCTTCCATAAATTTAAAAACTATCATTAAGGGTCCCGCCGAGCCTATCTCATCAGCCGATATTTCTCGAACGGCAGTGGGTCATCCCTCTCGCAATCGACAGTACGCCCGCCTAGATTGCAGTCGCAGAACGTTGGCACGGCAGCAGAGGGATCATAACGCATGCGCCGATCAACAGATGCAAAAAAATGCACCCCAGTGAAAGTGAAAAGGCGCGCTCTCAATCAATGGCCGGTCGCCCAACGACGCGGCTGTCGAGCGACACAAATGCGGCGACGTCTGCAAACAGCGACGCTCTCCTAATTTTGTGAAAAAAGATTCGATCGTCGTCGAGGCGACGTCGCTCCCTTGGCTTAGCATTGAGCGCGGGTTGCGCGCCTTGCCTTGCCAGCCGCATAGGCGCAGTCACGCGATTCGGGTGGGCGACGTCTCTGTGCGGCCAGACGCAACAGGTAAGGAGTGCGCGAGGCTGTTCGGCAACGGAGTATCCAGCCTTTCAGGGAACCAAGGTACGCAGCTCGCGAACCCCCTTATTAGTGCATGACGTCCCCAATGCCTTCCGTCAAATGCGCCCTTTCTCACCTTGAAATAGCTATTCGCCCGTTATTATTATTTTTTTCCTGGAAAACTAGAAATAACGTAAGAATAATGGCTTTCTAGTGTCTGCAGTACAGGTGCCCCAAAAAGTAAACGGAGCACGGCTTCGTGAAGTTAGAATAATTTCTAGTTTATGCGGCTACCAGCGTAAATAGAATGTATGCAGCCCAATTTTATTTTAGAATGAATTTTTTGAAAAGTTACTTAAATTTCGCTGGCTGGGCACATGGCAGAGAAATCCCCTCAAAATCTCCAACCCGCGCGCCCCATTTACTTTTTGGGGCACCTGTACATGTCGCTTTCTTTTTTAGATCGGTTGTCAGCGCTGTGAGCGAGCGCAATGTTGAGTCGTGCTTCTGTTTTAATGAGTCCTACTTGTGCTTTAACAGAGAACAAGAAAAAAAGATGGGAGAACATGAAAAGAGGGAATAGGGGAAAAGTAACAAGACAAGACATCGATTTAAAATTATGTTTTTAAACGCAACAAAAATGTCTTTATTTGACGACAGGCAGAGTCAAGGGACTCCACCCCCCCCCCCCTCCTCGCCGAACACTAAGAAAGTTTGGCCGGGCGGTGGCTAGAGAGAGAGAGAGAGAGAGAGAGAGAGAGAGAGAGAGAGAGAGAGAGAGAGAGAGAGAGAGAGAGAGAGAGAGAGAGAGAGAGAGAAGCACTTTATTCAAATCGGGCCCTGTGCGGGTGGCCAGCAGCCGCAGCTGCTCAGCGACCTTGGCTGCGCTGTCCGTCAGGGCTTGTTGCGTCGCCAGATCAGAGCAGCCCAGCGCCGCCTCCCATAGCTCCGGGGTGGTGATTGGGGGTAGGGGGTCGTCGGGAGAGGCCCACATGTGGTGCTGTACTGTGGCCTTGGCGCCGCATGATGTGCAGTTGGAGAGGAGAATAGGAGGGTGTATCCGGTGAAGGAGAGCTCTGTTAGGTAGGGATCCTGTTTGTAGGAGTCTCCAGAGCCGTTCTTCCGTGTAGCTGAGGGAAGGGTGGGCGAAAGGTGTGCGGGAATTTTCATTTTAGCCGGTAGTGTTCGTCCCGAGGACGTCGAACACCTATCCAAATACCTTCTCAAGAACGGATATAGCCTGGAGTAATGCTGTGCGGTTCTCTGCGATTGGAGAACGTGCAAAAATAAAGTATGTTATCCACATTGCACAGTAGTATAGCGTGCAGCCATGTGGAGTTACGCAGCAGGTCAGAAGGCTATATGGCGTTACAGCAACTGGCGCGCCAGTTGCCACTTTCGCTAATTCGCAATTTTGAAAACTATCGTTGTTTAGTATTCTGCACCCGTTCGGACTAGCCATACAGTTCCCTGTGGGCAGTCAACCCGCTCTAGGTGACCCTGTTTCAGCTCTCGGCGTCAACAGCTTCGCACAAGGGGTACAGAAAGTCTGGTATTTTATTTTTTTCTTTTCTTGCAAACGCTGGTATACTTAGCGTGCCTTTTAAAGAGGTGTAGTGTTCGAAAAGCTCAGTGGCTTGCCGCACTGTTCGGTGTTTTATGATTCGAGGCGTATCTGAACAGTATTTCGACCCTCCAGTGAAAAATAATGAAGTCAGAACGGGCATTCGAACGAGGAAAATTCAATCTCTATAATCAGTATTCACAACACTTCTCCCTCAGATTTTTACTTGCTCGAAATGACTGCCAATTTTAGGTTAAGCAACCTGACCGTTCTTCTGTTTTTCCGCCCGGCACCTACTGGCACGCGTGCTGAATTTACGAGAGAGAGAGAGAGAGAGAGAGAGAGAGAGAGAGAGAGAGAGAGAGAGAGAGAGAGAGAGAGAGAGAGAGAGAGAGAGAGAGAGAGAGAGAGAGAGAGAGAGAGAGAGAGAGAGATTACTACTTGCGGATTACTTGTCTTGCGGATTATTACTACTACCATGGAGTACCATGGAGGAAGTTTCTGCCCTTAATGAGTACTATTTAAGGCCACATGGGGCCCGTCCTTAACGCCTGTGTACACCAAAGTCCTAATGCTTCAGTTTCAAACTACGCCCCTATTTAGACTAACTGTTGAAATAGGGGACGTTGTTAAACGAGACATTGTTGAAATTAACGGTGTCAATTTGTTTCGCTCTGCGTTGTGTAGTGTTACTTGAATAAGTCTTGTTTTGTGCACACACAATTTCGTATCCGTGATATCTATTTAAACTAGTGTATTACTCCCGAAATGTATGTGTACAAATTTGTATGTCTGTAGAAATGTGTTAAGTATTTTCTTCTGCATTGCTCGAGCCAGCTTGGTAATTTTTTGAAATATCCGCCTGTTTTCATGCCTTTTTTTTCTTAAACCTGCTAACCCCTGTAATGTATTACCCTGAGGGTACCAATAAATAAATAAAAACTGTTAACAAATTCGTGAGAACCCTCGCAGACAAGAAACGAGAGTGGTTCAGCTTCACGGGGTACCAGAGCGATGACGTAGCCGCCGCTAGAGAACAGTGAGCAGGCAGTGATTTTCGGCTGCGAGCATGCGCAGTCGTGCATGCGCAGTTCCTGTCATGATCGCGGTGACAGAGTCCTGTGATGCAAGATAACCTTGGTGGGACGTCCTCATCGCGGTAAGTAGTCTCCGCAGTAACAGCTCCTTGACAGGCTTTCCAGGACTGCCTCAGCTGGCGGCTTGCATTTACGATGCCTCCTGCGTGGCTGCTGGCCCTGACGCTGATCGTGGCGGGGGCGCGAGGCTTCTCCTTCTGGGGCAAAAAAGACGGCGACAACAGTGAGGACCCCCTCATCGAGGAAGAAGACGGGGACGACCCACCTGCCCCAATTGAGAACATTCCGGACCTGCCACCGTGGTACAACAAGGAGAGCTACCCGTACGACTACGGGTGCGTGCATGGCTTGTCTTCTACCCCAAACAGAGGCTCGTTAATAACACGGTAAAAGTGTTCGCCCCGTGAAAGTACAGTGTACTAGAACAGAGAGGTGTGTCATTCGGGGCCGATTAGGGGGGGTCCCTTTTGCGATGAAAATTTTTGCTGAGGAACTCTTGTTATAAGCACCGCCCCCTGGCGGCCGCTGCTTACCAATTGGTTTCAGAAGTTTTGTTTCACAAACTCATCTGTATTTATTGCCCTAGATAGTCTTATTTCTACATTTAATGCTATAAAGTTTTATAAAACCCCTCAAATAACTGTTGAGTTTGATTTAAAAACTTATAGGGGGCGCTGGCTGCAACAGGTGTTCTCTGGGGAACTCCTGCGCTCCATACATTTTTTCATCGCAAAAGGGGTCCTCACGCTCCGTTGGTTTTTCCCACGCACGACACACCTTACCTTCCAGTACACTGTAGTTGAGGTAAAGAAAGCGGTTGCTACATTTTGTTAGAAATCGCGCAAGGACCAAGCACCGTTCAGATTCTTTGCGCGTTTTCTTTTGTTTTCTTCTCGTCACTACAGAATGGGAGACGAAATGGGAAATATGTTTCGCTCTCACAACGAAGATTTCTTCAAGTTGAAGGACGACTACCAGTACGAGGAGCCTAAGAAGACCTTTGAAGAAATTTACGAAGAATTCTTCAGGTACAAAGCAGTGCTTCTTTCTCTCAAAATCGAGAATAGTTTCAGACGGACATAACTGCTTCCAGAATCAAGCAGTGGCCAAAGCTTAGAAAGTGCGAAAGTACAGTGATGTGGGTTAAGTACTCGAGGTACCTGGCCCCCAAAGTACAAGTTGAAGGGAAATTACAAATGAAGAAGTATAATTACAGGTAGACAACTACAGGTGTCCAAAGTACAGGTAGACAAATTTTATAACGGGTTAAAGTTTCTTTGTCTAATAACTAAAAATACTTTTTTTTTCAAGAAGCAAATTTATTTACCATACCCGGGAGCCTGAAAGGCGGGCAGTTCAAAAAAGAGAAAGTTTTTTTTTTTTTGCATTTAGAACTTTGCACGTATCTGGTAAAACGAAAATACACCCTTGGCCGCGAAGATCGCATGTCAAACATTCTCAATACTAGTAGCGTGGTTACTTGCTCGTAAATGTACTAATAATGTGCGATTAAGCAGCGTCAGAAACGTAAAAGATGGGTTTCTGACACAGCTAAAGCAAGGCGTTAAAGAAATATTGTTAAAATGGCAACCTTACTATGGTAGAAGAGACAAACTGATAACCTCACAGTTATTTTGACGCCTTCAGCAAGTAACACGTTAAACAATGAGTAAATATGGCTGCACTGATCAGTCTTCTTTATATCAGTCGCTTTTTTTTCTAAAATCTGCAAAAACATCCATAATTATTTCTCTTTGTTCCCTGCCAACTGCTGCTCAATTGTTGATCGGACAAAAAAAATTGTTGAATGTGCCCTCATTTTTCCAGTTAAAACAAAAATAATTGCAATGCATTTTTAGCTTTATAGGATACTTATTTAGTGGGTGTCATTTTGTGTAAATATCGCGAAAATTGAAAAAATTGTTTTTTATAAATAACGTCGAAACGTGGCCCCTTTTTTACAGAGGTTTCATTTTTTTTGGCGCACATGAAGAAGCAGTGATTTGAAAAGTTTGATTTCTCGAGCAATGAGCAGGGTACGAAGTGTTCAGAAGCCCCTGGTAAACAAGTATAAAAAAACCAGACAGCTTAGCCTCAAGGCCAATGCGTAAAAAAAGAATTTCGAAGTGCTACTTTTGAACGACATTGAACTTTGAGAAATATTTTCGCAAAAAATATAAGTATGAAAAAAACAAATTTTTCTGCATCCAGCAGCAAAGTTTGCAAAAAGTTGACCAGGGAATTACGAAAATTTAGAAGAAAAAAAAACCGCTTTGTTTTACAGGTCACAAGTTCGCACACACAATGCAATGCGAAAAGTAGCCCTGCCCGATCGCGTGCTAAACATTTTTTTACTTAAACCAACTACGGTTTTTCTCACTAAAATAGTGCCAGTTCCATGGTGAGGATACAGTGTTCTACACAATATTAAAGTTTCATGTAAAAAAAAATGGTTACGGCACCACATTGGCTAGTCGTATGTGATTTTGTGATCCCCCCTGTCTTCAGAATTATTTCGGAGTACAGATGAACTAACATATTGGCTCCTTCAGAGCCTTATTGAACTTCTTCGCATTTTACTAATACTGCTTCCTCGGTTTTTTTAGTGTTATATTTCATGAGCTGGCGCATGGCTAAAAAGAAAGCACAACACATTGATAACGCAATGTATACAGCGCACGTTTTTTCTTCCCGATATCAGTTTAATGAAATAACCAAGCCTATACTGATAGACTAGACTTTTACGGTGATGGCTGCCCAATTCGAGATCTAAGTATAATCTTAAATCCGAAACAAACACAGACACAAATATGCAATGTGAAACCCCCGCTTTTTAAATATTGCAGATAAATTTTCCCGCGTTTTCAGATATTGCGGGGGCTTATTCTATTGCTTTTTTTTTTAAATAAATGACTGCTCTCAAGAAATTGTGTCGCCCGGTGTCACAGGTTTCACGACTCTGACAAGGACAACGCCCTCGATCAGGAGGAACTGCGCCGAGCTCTGATCCACTCCAAGGTGGACATCTGGGACGCTGAGGGAAACGGTACATATACAATCACTTGTCGGTCACGTGCGAGTGTGTATTTACGTGGGACTGGATACTCCACGACGCGAAGTTGCGCGGTGTGCGAAGAGGTAAGCTTAAAGAAGTTGCGTACAGAGAGAGACCTCGAGGCAACGTTCAGCTCATTGTATACGTCGAGCCGTGCGTACCGCTTCACGACGTTATACCTCAAAGCGTGACATTAGGCCTAACGCCGGGCCGTCGTGCACCTGCGCCGTCCCCTCCTTATACTGCGCATCAACCTTTGCGCAAGAGTTATAAACGTCAAAATACGGGCGGTATTAAACATAGTCAAGCCGATTTCACAGATGGGCCGCTTTCCCTTGCACGTCAAAATGTCCTGCTATTTATTTAGAGGATATTTAGTTATTTATTTATTTAAAATACCTTATAGGCCCTAAAAGGGCATTGAGTAAGGGGCTTACAAGTGAAAGAGTGCAAAATTAACAAGAATTGTATAAGGCACGCATAAAAACACAGTTAAACATCAGACAAGAAATCTGTCGTAAATACATATCTAGACGAACGTAAACTACGAAGATAACAGGTGCTATATCTTGCGCAAACAGAGCAACATGCCGCAAATTCAACCTAAATACAGGAAATAGC
The DNA here is from genome assembly GCA_013339765.2 of Haemaphysalis longicornis. Classification (NCBI taxonomy): domain Eukaryota; kingdom Metazoa; phylum Arthropoda; class Arachnida; order Ixodida; family Ixodidae; genus Haemaphysalis; species Haemaphysalis longicornis. The sequence continues at coordinate 35,979,450 of CM023456.1, read as the reverse complement.
AAAAATAGTTTCAACGCAAGAAATCCAGTTACACAAGATTTACACGAAACAGTGAATAACAGTTCAGAACGATATTATGAGGAAAAGTTAGCTTGAAGATGGTCACGCAATGCGTCTTGCTTTGATTCAGCGGCGATCTTATCAGGAAAATTGTTCCAAAAGCCTCATGGCCAGATTAAGTACAGTTAAGTTAAATGCATCTGCTTTACTACACTGGCGGAAAAAGCTACATTGATTATGCACCCTACGTGACATGTTAGTCGGAACATTAAGATGATTGATTGATTGTAGGGTTTAACGCGCCAACGCAACGCAGGCGATGAGGCGCGCTGTAGTGGAGGGCTCCGGATTAATTTGGACCACCTGGGGATATTTATCATGCGCCGAAATCTCGCACACACGGGAGTGTTTGCTTTTCGCCTCCACCAGAAAAGTGGCCGCCGCGGCCGGGAATCGAACCCGTGACCTTGTGCTCAGCAGCGTAACGCCTTAGCCACTGAGCCACCGCGGCGGGGTAACATTAAGATTCAGTTTTGAGTATGGTGCATTGTAAACATATTTGTAACAAGGCCCAAAAGAACTATATTGCGTGGGAGATTTAACGGCTGAAGTGAAAGATTAAATTGGATCTCTGTTACACTTGGCGGGAATGTGTAATTGCGTATAATAAACCTTGCAGCTCTGTTCTGGATTGCTTCAATTTTGCTAATCGGATAGTGATGGTATGGGGACCAGATGGGTGACGCTAACTCGAGATGTGGACGAACGTACGTTAGGTAGGCAAGTTGCCGTAGAGGATGACGAGAATTTCTACGAAAGAAACCTAATGACGTGGAAGCCTTGTCGCAGATGATGTCGATATGGTTACTCCAGGAAAAGACCTTCTGCGAGTGTAATGCCTGAGTGTTTACAGAATGAAGCGCGATCCAGTTGAGTGTTAATAATGTGATAGTCGAAAATCGGTTCGTCACGCTTACGGAGACAACCTTGCAACTTCGATATGTTTGGTGATATTAACTATGTGTTACACCAATTAGAAATTATGTTCAGGTCATATTAAAGGGAGAGGTGATCATTTATACTACGGATTAATGGTAATAATGCGTCATCGGTAAAAAAAATCTCATGAGAGAAGATATATTATTCGGGCGAGTTATTTATGTATATTAAAAAGAGTAAGGGGCCCAAAGACGCTTCCCTGGTGGTTCACCGGAAGTAAACATAACATTTGGGGAGAAATTAAATCATTAACTGCTGCACAACTGCTGTCAAAGTGGAAGAAAGTTTTCGAAGCCATGAAAGGGTGAGTGAATCTAATCAAAGTGCAGATCTAAGTCAAGAAATTAAGCGGCAATGGGGTACACGGTCAAATGCTTTCGAAAAATCCAGAAATGTATAGACAGTTTGCTGGTTATTGCCCATGTGAATATGCAAGTGAGTCGACAATTCAAATAACTGTATCTCACATGATAGGCCCTTCCTGAAACCATGTTGGTTAGAAAAAAAGAAACCGTTTGATTCGAGATGGTTGTAAACCTCGGAAGCGACATTTTACAACTTATGCATGCGAGTGATATCGGACGGTAGTTCTCTAGACAATACTTACTTTCTGCTTTGAATATGGGTATAACCTTAGGCAATTTCCAGTCGTCTCTAAGCAATCCAGGTAATTATGGTTGTCAAAAAATATGATAAAGAATTTTACTGGAAACGGAGACGGTGTTTTTTAGAAGTTTCGAATTAATGTTATCCACGCCAGAATGCGTAGATATTTCTAGATTACTGATCAGACAGGCGACAACTTCCTTACTAATTTTCGATAGGTTTCATGTACAGCTAGGCATATCAAGGAAAATGAGACAAGTTGTAATAACCCTCCTGTATAAATACAGATGAAAAAAATGAATTAAAAGCTGAGGGGTACTCGCTTTCCGGTAGTGTGTTGTGATCATATCATGCAAAGATATTGTGCTATTATTATGATCAGGTGATATCACTCGCCAAACCTTTTGGGTTTGATGTCAGGAGTGATGACAGGTCATGGGAAAGGCACTTATGTTTAGCAGAGTCTTATTCGCGACAGTAAGCGTCAAGGCAATCTTTGTAACTTTGCCAAGCGGAAGGGTGTACGGATGTGCTGTCCGAGTTTATAGAGGCGTTTCTTTTTGTTTTTTATTTTGTTTAGTTGACAAGCACTAATGTACAGTAAACCGTAGAGAAAACTGGACAGTGAACCGGACATAAATTTTGTTTAGAACCGGTACTTTGTTTGATTCTTCGTTGGAACCGGCACTGCATTTGGGACCGCCATAACTTGGAAAAGGCGAGAATTGGAATTAAGCGATTTCATTATAACAAATGTTTACTGTATACTGTACAAGGCCGCTCAGCAGACTTTATTTAAATTTTGAGAAGGTTTCAGTCAAGTTTTACTGAAACTCATTAAAAAAAAAGAATACTACATAATTAAGGACGGCGTGGTTGAGTTGCACAATCCTAGGCTAGATTAACGGCATTTTCTTTTTTTTATCAAATAAATGTTTCTTTTTCTTTCTTTTTTTGATAACCCATCTGGTGCCTTTTCTCGCAGACCTCTTGGAAGACGCAATGAACGAGGACGACAAGGACAAAGACGGGAAGCTGTCACTCAACGAATTCCTGAACACCCAGAGGGTCAACACGAGTGGTCTCAAGAGCCTTGGGAATATCGAACTATGACGCGCTCGCCGGCCGCTCTCGAACAGAGCAACTCAACGTCGGCGAATGTTCCGTGAATTGTCCGGGCCCAATCATCTTTGTTTGCACACCTCGTACAAATCTTAAACCCCGTACTGTCTCAATTTTGTTAAACGGAATATAGTGCAGACCTGATAGCCCTAGAAAACAGAGTTTTGGTCCTCCGTTAATTTTTCGCAGCCATGGGTTAAGGGAGTTCTCCTCCAGTTGCTTTGCTGATTTATTTATTTATTTATTTATTTATTTATTTATTTATTTATTTATTTATTTATTTATTTATTTATTTATTTTATTTATTTATTTATTTATTTATTTATTTATTTATTTATTATTATTTTTTATTTATTTATTTATTTTTTTATTTATTTATTTATTTATTTATACTTCTGTGCTGATCCCCCTTTTACAGACAGTGGAGTATCCACAGAAAGGGGGGGTGTCGAATAGGGGCGACTCCTTCTCTCGAAGCGTCCCACTAACAGCACTACTACGCCTACAACACGTGATTGAAATGCATCGCGCTGAGGATGAGACGAAGACGAATAAACAGACACACCACTACGCGCTGAGTAGTGTGTCTTCTCTTTCTGTTCGTCCCTTCCTTGGCGCATTGCATTTTAGTCCCATCAGAACAACAAACCCCTGAGATTGCTTACAGTGCCTGTCATGCCCTCTCCCCTGTCCGCCATGCCCCATGGCATCCACCGTTCTGATTGCTAGTTCTATAAAGTTCGGTGATCATTGTTATTTCAGTACAGGCAGAGTTAAGTACATCACATGTCCCCCCCCTACTGCGTACACGTAAGGCTTGAACGTTTTGTGGGCGTCTTTCAACGAATATGTGCGTGAATCTTCTGACATGACGGATCTGAGCGATTTATCGCGACAAGGGAAGGAAGTGTGGAACAGCACACCAAGACATTGGCAAGACGGCCTGCTACCCCGAGTGCTTCTTGCTGCACCTAATGATTTCTACGTTCCTTACAGTTCTGTCGAGACGACTTTTTGCGACACACAGGGTTTGTGCACTGAATGCAGTGACCTTCCTGCTTTAACGTTGTGGGATTAAAATAAACTTTCTTGGGAATGTTTATATCTCTGCAGTTTGCTCATTTCAGTAAGATACGGAGAATAAGGGTGATATCTGTTCCGCCGGAGAACATTGTCACACTTCATTACTAATAATCCACCCGGAGTTAATGAAGATAGCTGCGCTATTTTTAATGTCAGAATAAATTGTTAGGAGAAGTGGAGGGCAAGGCCAAGCAGCAAATTAATGTTCAAGTTGGTTGGCTGTATCAAAGTTGATAGGTCATGTAGCTTATCCTCTCCGGGTCATCCTGTTTCATCACGCTGCTTTCACTTGGTATAATATTTCAGGGCCTCAGTCCCCTACGTGAGCATGTCATCTACACCCTCAACAGCACGCCAGAAAATGTGCGCAAAATGTGCGACCATGACGCTCCAAGCAAGGATAATGCTCAGAATCCGGGCATATCACGTCTACCAGCGCCGCCATACTACAATCATCATCATCATCGTCATCGTCTTCTTCACAACCTATATTTATGTTTGTACTGCAGGACGGCGGCCTCTCCCATAGACTTACAACCACCCCAGGTCATTCTTTAGCTCCAAATTTGCTTCTTCATATCCCTGCATCGAGTGTTCTGTCTGCCCCGACCTCCGGTCCCCGATCCCAGGTAGCCATTCAGCCACATGAATGATCACCCTGTTAATTGTCAGTCTACAGCATCGAATTCATGGCCCAACTCAACTCCGTTCCCTTAATTTAAGCTCGGATGCCTTCCACCGGATTTTGTTCCCGAACCCTCTATGTATACGCTAGCTTCCTATTCCCGAGTATTACCCTTATCGTACTTCTTTCCACGGCCCGTTTGGTTGACCTAAGTATTTCTTTTTACTGTTTTATAAGGCATGACCGGAAGAACGCACCGACTGAATAGAAGTCTATTTAGTTACAGAGGTAGCGCACTGTCTATTACCTGAGAGTGCTTGTTGAATGAACCCCGGCTCGTAGTAAATCTACTCCTAATTTTTTTTCGTGGTTCTTGGATTAGCGCTCACAACTTGATCAGGATAGTTGTGCTCATAAGCCTTTACCACTATTTTATGACCACTATTTTAGGGGAGGTACTCCGTATGCTTGTGAAGCATCGCGTGCGATTTCTTGATATTTATATTTATAAATCCCCTTTTATTAGTGCAGTTTCTGTAGCATTCCATAAAAACCAGATGTATGTCGATGTATCTTGTGTAGACCGTAGGTCCAAGCGTTCAGCTAATGGGCGATTTCAGACGCCAAACGCCTTCTGCGGTGCTTCTTCTTTCTCTGACGCCAGCGTGCGATTATACCCCCAGATTTGAAAGCAATCGCGTAACACTATTCAACATGTCTGATACTGGCTGGGCGCATACCCCGTTGGCCGTGATGGCGCATAGTATTTGCTCATTATTTATGCAACTATATATATATATATATATATATATATATATATATATATATATATATATATATATATATATATATATATATATATTATATATATATATATATTATATATATATATATATATATATTAAATCAAAGTTGCAGTCTATTGGCGTCTGTTTGGCGTTTTAACAGTGTTTTTATAGTGCCGAATGAGACTATGATTGCCTTTTTTTTTTTATGCAGGAATAAATTGAAAATTCAAGTCGAGAAAAAATGCGCCGTTTTTTAAGGAAAAAAACGGGCAGCTTTTTCTCGACTTGAATTTCAATTATTTATTCCTGCATAACAAAAAAAAAGGCAATCATAGCTCATTCGGCACTATAAAAACACTGTTAAAACGCCAAACAGCACTGCAATGAGGACTGCAACTTTGATATGTGGTCCTTACGGAATCCCTCGTCCCGTACTTCTCTCTCTCTCTCCTCTCCTCTCATATACCTATATTATATGTTATATATATATATATATATATTATATATATATATATATATATATATATATATACACGAGAGGGTAGACACACGTATGAAAACGATGATCGAACTAACGTTTCGACCGGGGTCCGGTTTTTCTCTGAGTAGACCGGACCCCGGTCGAAACGTTAGTTCGATCATCGTTTTCATACGTGTGTCTACCCTCTCGTGTATTTTTGAAACCGAATCCCGGAACTTATTCATCGCTATATATATAATTAATATATATATATATATATATATATATCGAAAAAAGGGTTGGCCGTCAAGAAAACCTCGGAAAGCAAAAGGGTGGATGTTGTAAGTCATGGAAACAGTTAAGGAATTTGGAAAGACAGAAAGAAAGGGGGGGGGGGCAATAAAAATGCCCTCCGGGTGAGATCCGAACCCACGACCTTCCAGAATACGCATCTGGTGCGATGACCACTACGCTACCGGCGGGGCTATTTTCCTCTCCACTTTCTGGGGTATTTATGATAAGGTATTTTTGTTTCCTGCGCTTGGGGGTGGTAGCCAGCGCCACTCGGACTACTCGGGGGCTTGAAGGGGACTTTCTTTTTAACTTCCGGGCCTTGACTCGAGTGCCTACGACATGTCGAGAGTGGTCGACCAGTGAAAAGAGTGATCGACCACTCGACCATCTGGTTGAGTGGTCGACCAGCTCCCTATGGCACCATAACTGCCAGTACAGAGGTCCTCGCTATGCATAAAGCGAATCAGAATGGGAAATGAGGGGCTCGTTGAATTAAGACAGAAAGAAGGGTTGGCAGGTTTTCTTGACTGCCAACCCTTCTTTCTGTCTTAATTCAACGAGCCCCTCATTTCCCATTCTGATTCGCTATGTATATATATATAGTATATAGAATAATATAGCAGCACACACACCACAACACATCACACACACACAACACACACCACACACACACCTTAGCGATGTGCAATGGCAATCGGCTGACACAACAGCTGTGAGCATAGAAAACGGCAATGCTTTTGTTTTGTTTTTGTGCATATCACACTTGTTTTCCTTCCCTTAGCGTAACATCACATGCCGCACACAGGGAGCTATAGAGAAAAAAAAACCTGCTCCTCGTTCTTCACACATCCGCTCCACGCTGGGCTGTCGTTATTTGGCACGGCGCCGGCAAATGCGGGTCACATGCCGCGAGGGGGAGGGACTCCAGGATAATTTCGATGCGACCGGCTATTCGTGCCGCTTCTTCGCCTGCTCGCTTGGTGCGCGTCGTGTCTGCTTGTGCTTATCAGAGCTTTGAGCTGGCCTTTATCATCGCATGGTAGCGTTATCAGCTACTTTTTTCCCTGGAGTGCGGCCACGAAAACAACGCGACCATGCCGCGCTGTGTTCATTATCGCCTGACCGCCTCACGCTGTATTTCGACGGCTCCGGTTTGACATTGTGTAAGTTTCATTGCACGTGAAGATGAACGAAGTGTACGGTCGGTGAACCTTTCTGTACTGTGCTCACAGCGTGTATCGCATACTTTGCAATGGCTGTTGCTTGCAAACGGGTCATTCTGCAAGGAGACTGGAACAAACTCCGGTTTCCGCTTCGGCTGCAAGGTGTCGGACGAAAGTTTGCTTCCGACGGCCAAAGGTAAGCAAGGGTCAGGGTCTAGAGCGTAACGCTATGATGTTTCTAAATAAGCTGTTACGGTTGTGTGGTAGCTAACGCGCGCGTGCTGCTCGCGCTTTCGAAAGGGTTCAACAATTTGCAATGTACGCATGTTTCGTTAATAATAAATAAAAGAAGCTAGGAGTGTTCTCGGCACGTGAGCACCGACATGCTTCTAGGCAGGATAGAATGCATTTTGATGAATGCTAAGGGGCTTCTATAGCGAGTAAACAGATCGCTCGTGTGCGTCGTACGCCGGCATGTGCTGGCCGCCCGCGCGGGGATTTCTTCGCCTCACTAGGGAGTGCAACTTCCGGGTTCGACAGAGTGTTGCTTCTGCGCAAGGAATACAAAAGGCTTAATGCCAGTCTTGAGGGCTTCCCCCGAGAATACGAACTCTCCTGCACACCTCTCGAACGAATAAATATTTACAAAAAAGGATTTGAAAAACAAAATAACGATAAGCAAAAATAAACGACGGCCTGACTTAGCTGTTGTTTAGTTGCAGCCTTTTCACGAGGGACGCTTCTCCCACAGCATAGCTGAACGGCAGCTCGGTCGAGCCCACCGGTGTGTGGTCGCTAACGGCTACACACTCGTAGCCAGCAGTTCATTGACGATTGTCACGTCGAAGCCACGTCTCGGTAAAACAGAGGTCAAAACTGTTTTTTAAGCAAGAAAAAATATGATACGTTACACCTTTTTTTATATAAACACAAAATAACCACATTATTTTGCAAGCTGAGAGCGTTTAATCGACAGACTGAACTATTACAATGCACTTATGTTTAAACCCATTAACATCATGCGTAGGATCAGGCGCGGAAGACATAAAAGGTATTAGAGAATTATCAAGACAGCATAAGCGCGGAGAATGGAAAGAGTAACTTAAGTAGGAAAGTCCGCTTGTACTACAATATTGTTATTGCGAAATTCAACCGAGCTTTGTATGGGGACCTCTTGCCCGGGGCTTCGGAAGCAAGACAGGACAAAACAGACGGCTGAAGTCATTGGGTACGTCGCGGTGGTGGTCGTTCCGTGGGACATACGGGAAGTAAACAAAGGAACCCAAAGCAGACGCATCCATGGTTTACCTGCTACGGTGATTCAGTGGATAAGGAATTGTGCTGCCGAGCACGAGGACGCGGGTTCAACTACGGGCCGCGGACGGCCGCTTTACTTCTGGGGGCGAAAAGCAAAAACGCACCTGTGTGTACGATATTTCGGCGCACGTTAAAGATTCCCAGGTGGTCAAAATTAATCCGGAGCCCTCCACTACGGCGCGCCTCATCGCCTGCGTTGCGTCGGCGCGTTAAACCCTACAATCAATCAATCAGTCAATCAATCAATCAATCAATCAATCAATCAATCAATCAATCAATCAATCAATCAATCAATCAATCAATCAATCAATCAATCAATCATCCATAGGTCGACAGGCTCACTCACGCACCCCCCCCCCCTCCCTTTACCACTCATACGTGAGTGGCGAGCCTTCCATCGTTTTGGACTGGCAAGTGTGAGTGCGAGCAACGTAACTAGAATCATTCTAGTAACGTTGCGTGCGAGTGCGTGCGATCCCCACGCGCAGTGAGCCCCGCTCACCACTCGAGAGTGCGAGCGCCACTCGCGGTGAGCCCCACTCATCGCTCGCGAGTGCGAGAGCAGCTTGTGAGGAGCCCCACTCACCACTCGCGAGTGCACTCGCGTTACTCGCCCCATTTGAGGGGCTTACCACGGTGAGCGGCGCCGCACTGTTGCGCTTGTACTCGCTGTTGGCTATTCGTCGCAGGAGCCGCTCGCTGTGGTGGTTGTTAATGGCGGGATTGCTTTTAGCTTCGGAAATATGTCGTCGCTTAGCTCCTGCTACGAAGCACCCCAGAATTAATTCTAGGTTTTTTTTTGCCTGCTCAGAGCAGCTCTGAGCAGCTCCAAGCAGCCCAAAACTGCTCCCGCCATAGGCGTTCTAGGGTCAAATAAAAAAGCTGCTTGGAGCTGCTCAGAGCTGCTTTGAGCAGGCAAAAAGAAACATCTCTGGTGGCCTGTTGATTTAGGAATATGATTTGGATGACCTCCTGACTCCGTAATGCACTAATGCTGTTCAGTTTCATGACTCATGGAAGGTCTGCTGCACCCACTCGCGTGCGAGGGGAGACGACGAGTGGTGAGCGCGAGTGAGTGCAAGTGGTGAGCGTGAGCTCGAGTGAGTGCGAGTGGTGACGGCGAGCGGTGAACGTGAGCGGCAGTGAGTGCGACTGGTCACGGCGAGTGGTGAGCGTGAGCGCGAGTGGGTGCGAGTGGTGGAGGGCGCATAGTGAGCGTGAGTGCAAGCTAGTGCGAGTGGTGAGGGTGACTGGTGAACGTGAGTGTGAGTGCGTGCGTGAGGAAAAATATATATATTTTTTTGTTGAGTGTGAGTGAGTGACGCCCAGTTTTGCCGAGGTATGCAAGCATCCATGATTTCGAGTTTGTTGGTCCCTTCATGAAGAAAGACACTTCCGGCCTACAAACAGAAGGGTGGGATGAAAGTGGTTTCTCCCAGTTTCCTGGCCTGGGGAGAGAGGGGAGGGGGCGGTTGGTCGCGAGTGTGTGCGTTGGCGCTTTGTCAAGAGGTGATATCTGTTCATTTATTTACTCCGAGGGCCGAGTCATTCCAAAGGGGTGAAGGATTTGCAAGATGTAGATAAAAAAACAATGCAGCGGGCGTACAAAAACAATTACAAGTGGCTGGAAAAGCAACAAGATATCCCATTAGAATGCTTTTTTAGGCGTGTTGGTTCATGGTTTGAAGATATCCAATGAAAGAAAAAAACACACTCACAAAAAAAAGGATTAAAATCGGCAGTTCCATGTGGCGTCAAAAGCGGATGCTAAGTCACACAAGATGTAGCGCAGGTACAATGCCGATGCATTCACTTTCAAAAAGCGTTATTTTTGCAGGCACGTCAAAGGACGTTGATAAAAGCAGTTTGCCAGCCTCAAATGCCAGCCTCAAACGCAAGCACATCTTCTTGAAACAAAGAAGGAAAAAATAGTTACCGGACGGTTACACGTACGTAATTCGATCCAATTATCCAAAGATAGCGTTCGTTTGCATCTTCAATCTACTTGAGTATTAATTACCATCAATCACATAAGTTATCATTATACAGTTGTCATTATCACCTTTCTATGGGACACTTGAACGACGACAGCGATGATAATGATGATGGTTGTGATATGCCAGCCGACATCTTCGTTATACCAGCCAACGCTACGAGGAGAAACAGCAGCAGTATCGACGGGGTAGGATTCAAAATCTGCAGAAATTCCGATAATTGTCTACTAATCCGTAGCATTCGCATGCCGCTTCTCTAGAGTGAGTTCTTTACAGGCAAATATATTGGTTTTCCTAAATTCTGTCCGACCAATGATCTCCATTTACGCTATTATAACGCTTACAGGGACTGCTTCCACCAAATTTGCATGTTTGTGTCAATCAAGGACGTTCCGCGATTCGCCATTTTCACTTTTTTGTATTTTTCTTATTTTTAGGTTTTTCAAAATTCTGTTCGAGCAACTATCTTCATTTACCAAAGGCGGAAAGTTTATTATTATTATTATTATTATTATTATTAGTTGTCTGGAACAGCACGAGCAAAACAAACCGTAAGCTTGTAGAAAGGGTCCAAAATAAGTTCATATCTGTCTTCAACCATCGCTTTGGCGATAGTAGTAATTATAACTCTGGATCGCCCTCTTCATTGACGCTATCATGCTTAACTTCCAGGCGGAACAAGGCTGATATTCTCTTCCTCTTTAAAATTATGCACGGCATAGTGTCTTGTGGTGAGCTGCTACAGCATGTTCGTCTTTATGTGCCGCAAAAGTGGACCAGGAAACATGATACCTTTTGCAACCCCAATTGTCTGCGTGTCTTGTGCCCTGTGTTCCGACTGCAATGCACGTACAATCGGTACTCGGATTACCTTGATATATTTAATGATTGCCCTACTCTGTTTCGCAAACATGTCTGTGAGTTTGTATTGGCGTAACTGCCAACTTTTCTTATTCTGCATTTGTCTTTTATCCTTGAGTTCATGCACTTAAATGACTTTCATTCCGTAACTTCAACATAAGCTATCCTTTCGTTTTTTTTTTGTATTTGAGAGATGTGTACATTATGTTTCGTGTGTTTCTGTTTCCGTGCGCCAGCACAAAGGCCCCCCGGCTGTTCCTGGGCACGCAAATAAATTGATTGATTGATTGATTGATTGATTGATTGATTGATGATTGATTGATGATTGATTGATTGATTGATTGATTGATTGATTGATTGATTGATTGATTGATTATTAAGAAATGAACCCATCATCGTCGTGTGTATATAATATGGTACGTCGAGATTTCGGCGCACGTTAACGATCCACACATGGTCAAAATTACTCCAGAGCCTTCCACTACGGCGCGCCTCAAGCCTGGGTGCAGAATTGCGGTGCGTGAACCATAATGTGAATGTGATCCTGATTTTGAGTGAATACGGCTTGGCCTCATTTTCAGTACTGAATGACTTATATATATTTATGACCTCTGCCTGCAGGTGATGATGTCTTCATCCCTAATAAATGTAAATTGTTATAAGAGCATCTTTTTCCACTAGTCGTTAAAATTGCCTACTGGGAATAGTAGCAATACTGAGACACAGAACACCCATGTGCATTTGACAAGCCGCTGATAATAAACCGCCGAAGGGGTCACTGAAGACTGCAGCCTTTTCTCATGCTCAAAAGATCACGCAGAGCAATTTAACACGAGAGGAACATACAGCAACATATTCATTCCCTGAACACATGGCTATCCCTGACATTAGACAATGATGGTTAGTAGACTCCGTACTTCTCTTTCAAAATATAAACTATTCCTGTGTATATATTTAAATGTATTGTGTGTGTACATGGCGTTGCCAGCGAAAAGTTTAAAAAAATTGAATAAAAATACGGATGACGCAACCATCACTGGTGCTTCTAGAGCGCTTGTGCTCCTATGGTAAGGATTTGAAGGAATGAACGGAAAGTATGAAGTAAGCCGTGCACGTCTGCGCCAACAACGATGCAGTAAGATTTTAGCCGCAATAGGATTTTAAGTGAGAAGGTAGAGGCTACTCAAAAGAAACCTCAACTGGTAATATCACTGGCAATGAAACTTCGGGGAGTAGGAGGCAGCATCGGCGAAAAGAAAAAGGCTCGCCCCCCCCCCCCCCCCCGCCCCCCCCCCCCCCCTGGGAAATCCCGGAAGGGGCTTCGCATTCCCCCCCCCCCCCCCCCCGCGTAGCCGGCGCCTATGCCATTTACGCTATTATAACGATAAAGATGGAACTTCCGCGAAACCTGCATTTTTGTGGAAATGCACGGCGTTACACGGTCCTGTCTGCGGGGGTACTCGGCAAATAATGCTACGCATTAATAAAAATGCGCGAGCATGTCGAACGCCGTATTTGGGGCGAAGACCCCGCGTAGCGAGTAACTCTTTTCTTCACCGGAAGAGGGTGACGCAGAGGGGGAAGCCGCGGGAGTTTCTCTGAGCGCAAAGGAACCGCCTGACTACACTGCGTCGAGCCGCGCGGCCTCCTGCTATTCCCGGAGGATGCGGAGCAGGGCGTTGATCCGGAGGCACAGCACTCCTCTCTCTTTCCACACTCTCTCTCGTAGCGAGCCGCACTTGCGACCACTCGTTTCTCCACACGGGGCATTTTGACTTGCAGTGGCCGATAGAACCAACGTGCAGAAGCAGCACAAGCCGTTCCTGCGCTGAGTTAAGATGCATAGGGTATCGCACATGCGGGAACCTATACGCACCTAAACTCCCCACCAAGTAACCATAATGTGGAACGTCACCTTGTTCCCAATCACAGCTTTCTTTCCCCGTGAACACACGATCCGCCTAATGCATTAAACCGCATAAGCTGTGTGAATGCGCCGAATTATACGTATCTATAATCCGTACGGAATTCCCCGCTAAAATTTGCTCTTACCTTTAACGGAAGTTCTGGCTCGTCTCATTGTGTGCTAAAAAGCTTCGCTGGTCATCCCCCATCGCAAAGTGGAATGGCTGATGATTTTTTTTACTTCTGCCACCACTTTCATAAAATGCCAAACCAACACCTATCTGCACCGCATCCTCCTCCATGTCATATATGCGACCGAACATCAGGCAGCCTGCAACTACTTCCCACAACCCTTTGCCCCGTACCATCAGGGATGGGAGTGCCAGAAAACGCCAGGCCTACAACCCATTCCCAAGCCCTCCATTCAATAGTTTCATTGGCCGTTTTCGTTAGGTAGTAAACAGCTTTAAACGCCACCTTGTGCGAAGCGACGGCTGCTGCAAATTCACGTAGATTTCACGTCGTCGAAGGGTCGCAAAATTTTGGGGCACGTTTTTGGGCAATGGCGACTAAAGATGCTTCCTCCGAGGTAAAGCTACGCGTCGTATCGCGCAAATAAAAGTTGCCAACTTGTGACATGACGTTATCTGCCAAGAACATTAAATACATTACGACGTTTCAGCCAATCACACGGAGGACACAGCCGACCAGGATGCGTTGCTGAGGTCGTAATTTGAATGCATTTTGGAAAGGTTCAGGTGCTAAGGGAAACGTTCACAAGAAGAAACAGGACAGTCGCCCAGGACCGAGCACAGCATTTAGGCGTTAGGCAAGCGGTATTTTTGTGGGAGAGCATTTGAAAAGTACATCGTTATCTTTGGTCCTTTAGCCTAGTTTTCAACTCCAGCGATGGAAATTATAATATGTTATACCGAATAACAAGTATAGGAGATACAGATGGCGCCGTTAAACGGTAGACATTACGGTTGGTGCCGTTGAACGGCATGAAAAGCGAAAATTGCGAATGCACTCACTGACATTTTGTCAGCCGGTCGTAGGTGACATTGCTGAGAGCCTATCGTAGGTTCTGCGTGCGTTAAATGCACACAGAAAACGCCCACTCTTTATTAAGAAGTGTTTGAGAAGGTGCAGTTGGAATAGTGACTGAATCTTGCTCCACTTTTAGGAGACTACTGTCCAGACTCAGCTACTACCACAGGCCGGGCAAGGAACGGCTGTTTCCTTGCACGCTCGGAGATGTGGTGGACAGGACGGCCGAGAAGAAGGGCGACGACGTGGCCGTCGTGTCCTGCCACCAGTCCATCAGGAAGACCTTCGCGCAATACAAGGAAGATGTGAGCTATGCGCGATCTTCATTTCCCTTCCAGCACTGTGGGTATCCCGCCGGCATCCTGGCGCAGTTGCAGGCATAGCTCAAACGAATCCTATGTGCTGTCACCTAATTGTTTCGAACCGTCAAATCTCTTAATATTAATCGAAATGCCTCACGGAACTATTCAAAATTTTAAAAATCCATGCATTGAATTTGGTACGGAAGTGGCAGCTATGTCAAAACGAGATGAACGGGAACAGCGGTATCATTGATTGGAATAAGTACAAACTGTTGCCTCTCACAACCGTTTGACGAGCACTATACAGACTGTCCAAGCTATCACGCACCAAGATTTTAAAAGTAGCAATGCATTGAGTTACTCGAAGGAAACCTAGTGCATAATGTTTCCAGTACAGATGAGTAGCGGCCAGTATTTTTTTCATTAATGAAATTCAATTACACAATTGGAATTACTTATTCAACTCGAGAGGCACTGTCCTAATCAAGAAAGTGTCCCTCAAACACTTGTAGGTGCCTCAGGGAGGCACCTACAAGGAGAACCCACGAGAAGCGTCTAACTGCGCTATTTTCAGCGATAAACTAATTGCGTACTCATTTATTCTGACTGATAAAGAAACACCGCCAAATATGAAAAATACCACATGACGCTGCTACCGCCCGCATCATAAAGAAGTGGTCTCAAACTAGCTGCTTCTGAGTTAGCCAGTATGAAATAAAGAAAAGAAAGAAATAAGAACTTGGGACCGAGTTTGTGCCTTATCTGCAACACGCTCCCGCGAGACTTGCTTTTGCTGCTCCTTCTATGCATGCCATAATCAAGGTGATGCCCTGTCTCTTCGGGCTTGTGACAGGCAAAGCAGTTGCTTTCAATCAGCTTGTTTGAGGGCGCTGGTTTATGAAGCGAATGGGAGCGCCGTCAGGTGGTATTTTTTTATTACCTACACGTGCCTCATTGATGCTTTAATGATTAGGAGAGTACTTGTCGAGTTGGATAATCAATTACAATTAGGTAATGAACCTCGATAGCGAAAAATTACTGGTTGCTACTTCGCTGTACTGGAAACATTATGAACTAGGCTTTCTTGGAGTAACGCCATGGCTCTTTTTTTGAAATCTTGGTGCATGATAGCCGGGACACCCTGTCTTGCTGAATGATATTGTCACGTAGCCAAGGACGAAGCAGTTGTTTGGAAAAGAAACAAGTTTATTGGAGCGAACTTGTGCTCCCCTAACAACTGAAAAGAATACAGAGGCGGCGAAGCAGTGGTCAACAAAGTGACGTACGTGCGTCGGCGAGCGTCCCAGAATCGAATGCCCCGGCGTCCGCACTGCAGGCTTTTTATCTTTCGGCGCGCGTGGTTCTCGAAACGTCGATTCACATCGAGAACATAGTAGATCCAAGAAGATTATTCTGGGCTGTTCACGTTAGATCGGAATGCTCTCCCTATCACAACAGATAACACATGAGGAACAGAAAGAAAGAAATAATGGAACACGCGCTTCCCTTCGCGCAGAGATAACACAGACCGGCGCAGCCGGGCGGTAAAAGCAAAACACAAATAAACAAACCCAATTTATGGTTCGCGGCAATATCGTAAGGGACGTTATCACGCTTGTGTGTGGGAGCAGCTAACAGGATTTAAGTGGCTTCTGCTTACCCCTAGAAATTCATCGTAATGTTTGCGATAGAAGCAAGAATATACATTCGCTGATAGTAATGGCCCGGTTTACAAAGGTGGCCTATTAGATAAGTGTGTGCGTATTAATTCTAGCACTGTAAATTCTGTCACGCTGAACGCAGATTGATCAGTTCGCGGCAAGCCTTATCTCCCTCAAGCTGGGGATAGGTTCCAGAATAGCCATCATCGCTCCGAACGTCTACGAGTGGGCAGTCGTGTTCTTTGCAGCCGCAAAGGCAGGACTAGTTCTGGTGCGTACCTGCAGGTGGAGTTCACTCGTTGGCAATCAGCTACCTATAGCTGTGAGGAAGCTGGCGGTAACTTTTCTTTCTTTTTCTGTTCACAGGTCAACGTGAACACGGCCTACCAGATCCCCGAGCTTGAGTTCTGCCTCAATCATGTATGCCCCGAATCTAGCACTCCAGTCTGTTTGAGTCTTACCACAATGCCAATCTTTTCAGACGGACTGCAAAGCCGTGATCTTGTCGGAGAAATTTTCCAGGCAAGACTTCTACGAAATGCTGGTGAAGCTGGCCCCAGAATTGGAGTCAAGCGCTCCTGGAAAACTGCAAAGCGCAAAGTAAGCAGTAAAGGACGAGGGCGAAAGCGTAAGGGGGATGATGTCCTCTTCGTTCCCATGGGTGTGGTGCTGAGAAGGCGGGGCGCGGTGTTCAGCGGTCATGTTCTAAGACTTTTTTGATGCGAGGCATTCTTTGGGTAGCAACCTGAGATATGGGGTAGAGACGGGAGTGTGGAAAGGGGTAAGTGAGTGTTCCCTAATCATGTGATATGTGTGCTGGGTTGGGGGCATAATATTTGTGTGGCGGTAGGAGTTGAGGTGGATAGCAAAGAAAAAAAAATGAGGGAAGCTCACACTAACGCGTAAGATTTCGAGGTACCGAAGCTTTACGCAACCTTC
Organism: Haemaphysalis longicornis; assembly: GCA_013339765.2. NCBI lineage: Eukaryota > Metazoa > Arthropoda > Arachnida > Ixodida > Ixodidae > Haemaphysalis > Haemaphysalis longicornis. The sequence continues at coordinate 35,962,281 of CM023456.1, read as the reverse complement.
ATTACCATCACGACGGTGTAAGTCCACGATTGCGGCTGATTTGCTTCTTCTCCCCTGCCACAATGACCTTCACTCCATCATTGTTGCTATATCTGTGAGCTTCCTTCATTTTTTTTAGAAGTCGTAATCATTGGACATCACCTTGGAGGGGAGTACGCTATGACGCGTCTTTCTCGTTCCGTGCAAGTTTTGCCACGATTTCGGCGAACACTGGAGTTTTTTTTTTTTTTTTGCCAATCTTGGCCAATTTTCCTAAGTGGGTATGCTTGGGTTGACAAACGTGCGCAGGGGACACTGGGCGGTCGTCGCGTGGCACACACCCACGAGGGCTAAGCATTTTTTTTGTCAACTGCCGGGCAGTGGCCGCGAAGCCCCCCGCTCACGTGCGCGCGCTCGGCAATTTCGTGGTATTTTTTACGCAGTGTCTAGAGCGCCGTCCGACGGCACTCTATCTGATCGTTGCAGGCATGGCTAGAGTGCCGTCCGACAACACTCGAATATTTAACACTAGGCTAGCACCGCCCAAAGTGTCTGTCGTTGTAGTGTAGATGCAAAGGACGTTAAAGAAAGACCTGCCCGTTTCACCAGATGGCATACGATTTCTATCGGTAGAAAGTGATAGTAGTGTGCCGTACGGTCTTATCATGGCTCTAGGCCTGCATGCCATTTAGAGGACAAGGATGGCGGTACGCCACGCCGATCCTGAAGCGCTCACTGTGAGCAAGTACTTTGCACAAAGTATGAGCATGCTGTACGAGATCCATAAGCTACAAGACCCAGACCACGAATGGCTGCCAGTTTTGGAAGAGCTGTGTACTTTTGATGTTTATTGTAAGTTTTTCCGACAGCCAAAGCATGGCAGACGGTTTTTAATCTATCCTTGACTTGACGTGTGTTTTGAAAAAAAGGTAATAAAAAAAAAGTCGTTGTAGTGTAGAAGATCCGTCTTAGCTTCTTCATCCTAAAGTCGGTGGTTCGAGACCGGCTTTTGCCTCGGCTGTTTTTTCTTTCATTATTTACTTGAAGTGTATTTTTTATACCTTAGGTTCGTTTTGGTGTTTTAAATGATTTCTTTGTGTGCGTTAGGTTATTTTATGTTATGTTTAGGTTAGGTTGCCTAGCTTGACGTTATCTCGAGGCAATTTTGCCACAAAACGCCGGTGGACGTCGATATAGTGGAGTGCTTATAATACCGTCGGACGGCACTCTAGACACGGCCCATTTTTAACTGCGGACACGAAAAATCACGATTTGCTAAAGAGCTCGGCTGTTAAGAAATGAAACGGTGGCCACTGCAAATTACGTTCGTGAAGTTTTGCATCGCGTGTGACATAACCCTTCCCGCCGAAGGCTTTGAGAAACTTTACGAATAGCCAATCGCAAAAAGAGTGTTACATGCGCGGATTTTTCGTGGTAGAGGAAAGGAAAAGTAAATTGTTGTCTTTGGTACCTTTCGCCCAGTTATGCAATGCCAGCCATGAATTATGTACCGTAAGAAGCCAAAAAAGGGTAGACCTTAGATGCGGTTTTTTTAAAAGGTCATGAAACCTCGAATTTGCGAATGCCACATATTTATTTGGCCAGCAGAAAATTTCTGACACAATCGTGAAAAATCAGTTAACGCTTCCAGTGAAGACGGCGAATTCACGAAGAATTCCCAGAGTCTATAGGGTAGGTTTCGAACGTAACAATTGCAAAGGAGATATATAAATAGTGGTTAAGTCATTTGGCTGCCACCGCGCATCGCTAGGTTCGATTCTCATTCCTGCCACGTTTACTTTTTAGTTTTTTAAGCTGAGGCTACGCAGGTGATAGCATTATTGGGTAGTGTTTTTCTGCTACAGACGACGCCAACGCCGGCTTTTTCGCTCACTGGGCTATTTAATTCTTTCTCACTAAAATGTATCTTCTGCGGTAAGCGAATCACGGAGGTCTGTGCTGGCGATGGCTACAACTTTTACAGTCCTTCTAATTGCGGCGAAAAAATTAGAAACATTTAATCAGCTCTTTGGCCGCCTCTGAGTGTGTGTCGTGGAAGCACAATTTTTGCTTGCATTGTTTAGCTAGTGTGGAGGAACTTGGATCGGCCTATTGTCAACCTTGTCCTCCTGAGCTTTGGTGAGGAGTGGTGTCCGCGGTTCCTCGTCGGAAGCAGCCAGAACTGCCCTTGATAAAGCGTGGCGAAGTAAAAAAGGTTCGTGTTCATGTCTCGTGCATAGGTGACTAAGGTGGGCTGCACATTTTATGTAAAGGTCACGTCATGTTCTGTTTCACACGGATATTTTAGGTATTGATTAGCAGTTCATTCCTGCGTGGGCTGGTGAGTCCAATTAATTTTTTTTACGTGTAGGCAGCAGCTACACACAAAAAACAATATTAAGTATCATAATATTGCGTGGACAGCCGTCAACTCGCCGGCCCACGCAAATACAGTCAATACTCCATCTAACGAAACCCGATCTTCCGAAATGTCGTAACTAACGGAAAAATTTGGATTCCCCTACGGTGTTTATACGGCTCAATGCTTTTATGAACTCGAAATAACAAAATAGCTTCAGTGCCATTCCCTATTTACGAAGTATGTCGAAAACAAAAGAGCAATTTCGAATGTGTTTCGTCAGAACGCCACGAAGATTTTGGCACCGCGTCAAAAACAAAAAAAAAAAAAAAAAAAGAACGAGACATCTAGTTTTGTTTTTACGGAGCTCTTAAGGTAAACTGAGCGGTTACAGTTTTCAATCAGTGACACTGGATGACGCCAGCAGAGGTATATAGGTGCAATTGACCGCGCTTGCGTGCTACGAATAGTCTTACGCCCAATAGTAACGAAGCGCACGCAGGCGAAAATCAAGGGCTTTTGGGCCAGGAAATAAATTCGCTTCCCCCAGAAGCCCCTAGCGTTTTAGTGTGTATATTTTCACCGCGGACGTTGTAGCACATTGCTAAATTATCAGCAGGACAGCGCCGCGGACGCCGCATTTACGGTGCCATGGTAGTTGCAGGAATGCGCCTCCCGTTAGACATCGAATTTACGAAATCAACTGTTTGTGTAAAATGACAGTCCCGATTTTACGAAATTCTCAATTTAACGAAATAATTAGCGGTTCCCGGTGACTTCGCTAGATCGGGTACACGCCTTGTGCCCTATACCATCGATTGTTTTTTTACTCTCAAATATTCAAAACTTGTGCCTGCTGTTTCATTCGCAGGCTGCCCGCTCTCAAGCACGTGATTATCATCGGAGAAAATTCCAAGCCGTAAGCAATTTTCCGGTGTTATTCATCGTTCTTCGGCTATGACTGAAGACAATAGTGTACGCTTTTTATGTAAATTAACAGTGATTCCTACGAAGTATTCTGCGTGCTCGTCTGCGTTTTTTTTTTTGCTGGCCTACTTGTTAATGTCTCTTTTTTACTGTATTTTTTATTTTTTATTTATTTATGCTGTAACCCTCACTTGTGGGTCGTTACAGGGAGGAGTACAAACAAGAAAACAATACACAATGGCAAAACATACATTAGGTCTTGTGTTGCCGGTAGAACAATCAAACGATTTGACATTGGAACTAGCAACAGCATACTCTGGAAGTCTATTCCACACTTCTATGGTATAAGGAAAAAAAGAATTTTTAAACCCACCTAGACGAGCCCAAAAAGGCCTTATTGGGTTACTGTGGTTCTAGGATCAGACTTCTACTAATCGAGTTACCCAAATGTCGCCTTTTTTTTTCTGGGTAAATTCCTCCATACGCGTGCTTTCCGCAGGGGTACGGTCACCTTCAGGGAAATGATGGAGTCCGTCACCAGCCAACAACTGAACACCATGCGGTGCGTTTCTTCCAAGCTACAGATGGACGACGCCGTCAACCTCCAGTTCACTTCTGTAAGAAGCACGCCTTCGCCGAGAAGGCGAACGGTCAAATAAGGCGATCAAAAGTGGCATGTAATTCTTCGGTTACGTTAACTAATAGTGTGCGTAACTTTATGGTGTCATAATTAGCAAATGTCACTAACTGAGACTCCCCAAAATGTTTCTACGAGAGTGCGAACGCATAAAACGTCCGAGTAAATTTCTCTACTCATAACAAATCAAATGGTCTTCGGGTGTGTTCACGTAGTTTCGCTTTATAGCGAGCTTTGACCTCTTGGCGAAGTCCCAGGGTTCAAGTAATGGCTTGTTCAAATGAACGCAAAACAAGACTATTTACGCTGCAATGTGTGATGATTATCGGCCCGTGCCACACTCAATTCCGTGACCGCTGATGACACGGTGTTGAGGTGATGTATTAGGTGCGAAGCACCTCAGGACCTCGCTTTGTCCGTGACTTGGCGTCCGTGTACACAGTGTTGCGCATACGCGAGGAGCATTGGATTTGATTGGACTGCATTGGATTGAAATGGATTGGATTAAATTGAATCGTGTCGGATTGGATTGGATTGGAATTGCATATGCTGTACACACACGTTGTCTCTCATTTACATGCGCGAGTGGGCAATGCCACGGGTGATTTACGGTAAGAACGATCCCCAGTGCTTCGCCCACTCGTCATGATTCACTTCGTGGAGATGCGTGAATTTTTTTTTCATTTATGTGCTTTATTTAGAGTGGAGGAGAATGAATGACTTTATTTCAAATCAGTTAGAGACGGGTGTCTTCTTGAGAGAAGGGGTTCCCCTATTTCAGTGCCCCTGCAGCTTTGGCCATCATTTTTAAGAGAGAGGAGGCAGAGAGAGAAACCGATATACAGCGCAGCCTTTCACACGTGCACAGCCGTATACGTTAGTATACGTTACGCAGATATTTAAAGTATGTCGTTGAGACCCTATTTGAGGAAGGATGTGTTCACAAAAATAAAATTATTGAATAAAAAAGACAACATTGCATATTCTTCTTTGGCCATGACAGGATCGAATATTCTGTCTACCTTATGCGTACCACCCACTGTATCGGCGATTTGTGGAGCTAAAAAAATTCACATCAGTATTCCGAAACAAATGTTGTCTCAACTAAGATCCAAAGAAGTCTTTTTTTTTTTACTCTAGCAACAGGTTTCCCCGCAAAACTTCTATGAACGTCACCTAATGAGTTCGTTTATCGAACTGAACACACTGAATATATTTTTCATTGTGCTTACCTACCTACCTACTTAGTTTCATCGAACCGGAAAGATATAACACGCAATCTGTACCAGTCGTTTCAAGATCCCGTAATTAATTTCACATAAAAGAAAACAGGTGTGTCTGCACGTATTATAATTTGTGAGCAGTAGAGTTATTGTACAATATAATTTACATGACCTAGAAACAGTAATGAACCTGCTTTGCACCGATGTGGGACTGCTGGGGCTTAAGTAATGTTGTTACATTAAGTTGCTTGTTTTAAGCTAATTGATAATGGTTATTGCTGTAGTTACTAAGCAATCTGAGGGCACTATCTGCATAGCATGCCTCGATAGTTTACTAATTTAAATATATTTTATAGGATAAAATAAACATCTCTCTCTCTCTCTCTCTCTCTATATATATATATATTATATATATTATATATATATATATATATATACAGTCGAACACGGATATATCGAACAGGGTATATCGAATTATTGTCTATATCGAACTCATAAATTATCCCCTTGAAAATTCTGTGTAAAAGTATAGGAATTCGTACGTTTATATCGAACCGTATTTTTCCCGACATTGGGTATATCGAACGCCGCGCGAGCTGGAAGGTGCTCTTCGGCGGTCGCTGCATCCTCGATTGAGGTTGAGGAGGATGTGGAGGAAAGCGAGGGCATGGCGAAGACTGGCTCGCGGAACTAATCCCCTACCGGGACGAATTTGCGCTTTGCCCAGTCGGGCCCCGCTACCGGCCGCCGTAGCGTTAGCGAACGGAGCCCGGTATGCTACATCTCTCTAGGCACACAAGCCCGAACGCTCGGAAAATGTGACAGTGTGAGGTAAGGGTGCCCCGACTGCGCACGTTTTTTTGTGTTTTTTTTCGGCTGCGTACGTTCCCTGGCTTGCCGAAAAAAATTTTTTTTCTTTCTCTCTCTGGGTCTGTCTTCCCCCGATGTCGTATCGGGAAAAGGGAAGAGGGGAACGAAGGCGCTGACGGCCCCCTCCTTCTTTGGCATTTTGCCTGGCTGTTGCTGCTGTTTGGCGAGTTGTCCCGCACCTTTCGGAGATCACTGTTTCTCTCGGAGATGACCATCGCGAGCGCTTTGTTGGACAAGAGGACTGTGATTTGGGCGAGTTGGTGAAAGTTCATGATTGACAATCCAGCGCGCGAAAACACGGCACAAAAAGAACGAGGTTTAGACAGACAGCGCTGCACTCACAACTGATTTATTTCGAAGAAAACATTGTCATATATACAGATCAGTCTCCCACGTGGCGGTAACTTTGTTGGAGTCCGTTCAGAGAGCCTTGGAATTGTTCCCTTTCAAAGTTCTTGTGGTACGTGCGCGCTGTTCTTCTTTTGCGTGCGTGTTGTGCATGGTGTGCGAAGGCGCAGCGTACTGCTGGAATTTTCTAGTTGTGCAGCCTCGAGAAGATCGAGACCAGCGTCTTTAATTTCATTTCCAGGACGAAGAAGCAGGCCAAGATCAGCGATTTTTTTTTTCACGAAATTTAAAGCGTCCTGTTGCGTCGTGAGTGCTATTAGTGTCATTCTTGAATGCGACGATCGGTAAGTGATCGTCCGCATAGGTGAGGTCTCAAAGCCATATTTTTTATATCGAATTTTCATATATCGAACTATTTCGCGATCCCCTTGGAGTTCGATATATCCGTGTTCGACTGTATATATATATATAGCGAATCAGAATGGGAAATAAATGAGGGGCTCGTTGAAAATAATACAGAAATAAGGATTGGCTGTCAAGAAAGCCAAGGAAAGCAAAGGGGCAAAGGGGAGGATGCGGTAGGTCATTGAAATAGATAAAGAATTTTGGAAGAAAGACAGTGGAGAAACAACGCCCGCCAGCGGGCCATGGAATGAATAATGTTAGGAGTTTTTCAGGGACAGGAAACGAGCTATTTGGATCAGAGAACAAACTAATCGACCAGATTTTAGGGGAAATCTCCAAGGTGGAGTATGTTTCTGTAAAGGAAAGTTTGACATCCACCTAAATGCAGCCATACGGCTTTCCTTTGCAGCCATAGCTTTCCTTATGATAATTCAAATAAAGAAAAAAAAGGACTTGGGCTAGCCACGTAGTTAGGCTAAATGACAGCAGGTGGCCATCAAGGTAACGAGAGAGGAGTCTAGAAGACGGGAAGGCCATAAGTCGATGGAGAAACGAGATAAGGGAAATCGGAGCCAAAGAATGGACTCGAGCAGCGCAGGACGGAGGCGGCTGGAGGTCGATGGGAAAGGCTTACGTCTTGCAATAGACTTAGTAGGCTGTTGTTGTTGGGGAGTATGATGATGATGATTATTATGATTATGATGATTCCTTAGCCATATTAGCACCTTTTCAGAGAACTTCGGTTTCATAAAAGTTTATTTTCTTTCATTCATCGGTTGTGTTTGTTTAGAGAACGTAGGTCTATCATATCGTGCCATAGATAGCACTCTCAGATGTGTTGAGCATGTTCGAAAAGTGCCTATTTTGAACCATAATTTGTTCGCTTGAGTCTTCACCGTGATGCTCCCTCAAGCTGCCTTTTGCTTTACCCCCATGCCATAGTTAATACCGTCTTTTTATTCTTCATGCGCAGGTTGTGCAGGTTAAACATTCTAGAAATCCGTCAAATTTACCCATGCGATCTTGCCGGTGTGTCGTCACGGTTGCCGTAAGCAAATCGGGGGGAAAAGTGTCACGTCGGAAGCTGGACATTTAAGGGCTCTTTTCTCTTTCAAAATATCCGTAAATTAATCGAAAAACTGTAAACATGGCGTAGGAATTTTATAGTATTTTAATGTTGTAAGGTAATCAAACAATTCAAACAATGAAAACAACTAACTTCTGTGTCCCTTTCAACGTTTCTGAAGAGTTCAGATTGGTATCGCAGATATTTTCTCATCGGCCTTATACACTAATCTATATCAAACACTTCAAGCAAATAGCATAAGCCACATTTTGCGTACGTCTGCATGGGATAAAAAATTAAGCCTTATATTTTATTATGTTCACCTGCATGCAACATCATTTTGCTTTTAGGTCTGCGCAGCAACTTCTTTTTTATCAGCTACCCGTGTGACTCGAAGATAAGGAACGTTTTGCGCAGGGTACGACGGGGAAGCCGAAGGCTGCGCAACTGTCCCATTTCAATATTGTCAACAACGCTTACCTGGTAGGCAGAAGCTTCGAGCTACACGAGCAGGTGAGCACACTTCTGTGGACCCACGCCAGTGATTAGCGTGCGACAACTGCACTAGAACACGCATCTACCGTTATATACAGGGCAGCACCACCCTACAACGCAACTCCAGTATGTCGCGCTACTTTCATTTTTTTAAAGCATAGAACAGTTCCTGGGTGCACGCCAAATGATCACCCAATTTCGCTTTTCACTAAATTTGCTGCCATTTTTTGTGGACTATTATTTTATGGATGCCGCGTCCAGCTAACGCCGTAGCATGGTCGTAGATCGGTCGTAACGCCGTAGATCGGCTTTAAAGACGACGAACTGCTAACGCAGCCGGCGCCTATTGAAGAAGCCAGCGGACCGAGAAATAGCTGAGTAGGGACTTCGCCAGATTCGCTTCGCACACAGTGCGAACTGGTTGTCACATGACTCACACCAGTTGGTAAGGTAAGACCAAACGCGGCGGTCGTATCGTAAGTTAAGAACGGCAATACCTTATGTACCGTATTACTCCGCCTAAACGACGGACCCAGAGGTCAACGGGCGCGCGTGTTTTGAAAGGAGATTGCTATGAATGCGTGATGTCGTCTACCTTTGCTCATGTAGCATGTTTATCGTCGCTGCAGTAGCTTATAAGCGTATTAAGTCCAAAAAATCACGGAAACGGCTCGTGCCATGTTTAAAATATTCCCAGTGACGCACTACTTGCGCCGCGCGCAGTAACATCCGGCTGCGGTGATGAGACACAGCGGAAACTTCCGTTGCAGCCAGCTGCAACTTGCACCCGTGTATAGTATCGACCGCACCGATTACAGTAGTGGCTTTTCTTTGAATTCTTGTGTGTTTATGTGTTTTTACGGCCAAGCTGTCTTGCGCTAAGCTCTGACCGAGACTGCTGGCGTCTGTCGGGTCATGTTGACAAAGAATCGCAAGCGCTCGCTCCAGAGCCAGCAAAAATGCTCTGTATAGCTCTCGATATGGTGTAGGTATGTTGGAAAAAGTCATAACAAAATTGGCCGCTAAAGCGACTCTATCATTATACCGAGTTTCATTTACATGCCACAATTAGTTCACATGGAAGCTGTAAACATTAGAGAATTTCGTGTTCGACGTATACGGAAAGAGTATGGCTACCGAAAACGGCCGTAGCTCTTGTTTTATCGAAACTATCCTAAAACAGATTATATGACTGTTAATTTAGAACTAATCCTAAGGAAGTCATGTGTACGTGTCTTTATTCGATCAATATAGTGAGTCACCATACATAACTAATTATAGCTATCCACCAACTCAGCTTCGCTAGTATCCCATCTCCACTGTAATGAGGAGGCGTTGAATTTTTTATTGACTCCAAATAAATTGAGCTCCTGCAACTTACTGGTCAGTCCTGAACCGGGTCTTAGCTATACAAATATCAACATGCACAAATAAACCACACTGGTACCATATTCGACGGCTCGATTAGCATATTTGATGCGAAGCATCTCATGCTCGGTGCTGTGTCCCACCCTCCCTCGTTGTCGTTGTCCGCACTCTACTGCGCATGCGCGTTTCTTCAGCCCCGTCAGCGTTTGGGCTGACGTCAGCGCAGTCCACTATAAAAAGAAATAGTTCGGTGGCGCCCGGTTTCGATCCCACGACTCTCTGGCCGTAACGGGAGGTACGTGGCGCTCTTCCCACTGCGCTACAAACCGAGACGGGAGCATGTGCTACGAACGCGCCTTATGTCCTTCACTCATTCAAACTACGTCAAGAAGCTACTGATACAACGAAGGCACGCGAAGCTGAACGTCAACGGAAATGACGAACTGAAAACTAATGAGAACTTCAGTCGACCCCATGGCTGCTACTCAGGGTTCCCCTACGGGAAGAGGGTGTAATTTTTTTTTTTTGAGCATTTCCATGCATTCATTCAAACTTTGAGAAACTTTCTCGACTCTGGCTTCATTTCGGAAGCCTTCTTTTTGTCAAGCTGCGTTAGTTCACGTGCAAAATTTGACAGGAAGGGCCTCGTGAGTTTGCTTACTCCTACAGGGCCACTATGTCTGTGAGAGCCCGGCAGTTTTGCACGGAAAACAGAACGTTTTCTTGTTTGTTTTTTTTGCCAGCAAAGAGAGTGACGCGAACTTCTTTAATGGGTGCGGCTTGTTTATAAGAATGAAAGCCACGCTTCTAGCAGCTCATTCGCTCTGGCTTTCAAGCCTAACAAATGGAAGAACTTGGTATGATAGCCCAACCTTGTTCATTCCTGTAATGACAGCTGTAGTTATCTTAGAATGTCGAAGGTATCTTCTGGATACCTTCTTTAGTAATCAGCTTGCGCTGCACTGGATCCCCATACAAATGTAGTGCGCAGAAATCACTTAGCATGAACATGCAGGCCGCTGTCCATAAAGCCGGTCGTGAGCTTCGTGCGCCCGAAATAAAAATTGCCCATTTGTGCAGAGAAAGCGCAAGCCATTGGGTGCAAGAGGACCAAGAAGAGGCGCTCGAGAGAGATTTGTAAATAATTTGTAACCAGTACATGTGTTAAACTTTGGAGCCAGCCTGCAGTGTACGCCATTGTACTGACGAAAAAACATATAAATACGAGTCTAATTCTGCCTCGCACTGGGTTAGATTAGTCCTAAGAAGCTTATATTATATGCTTTAGCCATTCACCTCGAGTAAGTTCTCTCTGAATTTCTCCCGAACACACATTTTTGTTCGTATGGTTAGTCATTGGTTTTGGTAACGTTTGGTTTTGACCCCCCCAGGTGGTCAAAATTAATCCGAAGCCTTCCCCTACGGCGCACCTCATCGCCTGTGTAGCATCGGCGCATTAAACCCCTGAATCAATCAATCAATCAATCAATCAATCAATCAATCAATCAATCAATCAATCAATCAATCAATCAATCAATGTTTTTCGTATCTGTTAGTCGGTCTATGGAATATGATAAATATATTCATACAAATGGTCGCAGTTAGCACAGGACCGCGATAATCGGAGATTGATGGGCGAGGCCTTTGCCCTGAAGTGGGCGTAGATAGGCTGGTGGTGATGATGACGACGATGATGATGACGGTGATGATGATGATGATGATGAGGACAATAAAAAACGACGAAAGAGTGACTGTGCCAGGTACAGCGAATTTAATCAATATCATCGCAAGCAAAATGAAACAGTAAAGGACGGAAAGAGGGCTGTACCATTACTTTATTCGCTGATCACTTTGAAAGCGTTATCTTTATGCAACCTCCCTTCACCCCCCACCCCCCACTAAATATAAATGGTGTTACCACATACACCTACCTAAAAAACGATGGGAATAAATTACTATTCTACGATTGTTACTTCCCAGGGGTGCGTTTTTACCTTTTCCTACAGCAACTATTTCCTGCAGGACGAGGTCATCTGCCTGAATGTGCCGCTCATTCACTGCTACGGTTGCGTTGCCGGCCTGTTGTCGGCTGTCATTTTCGGGTCCACCATTGTCATGCCTGCACCGAGCTTCAAAGCCGACGCTGGTTTAGACTGCATCGAAAATGAAAAGTATGATCGCAGTTAGTTTTCTTTCAAGTATCTTCCGTTTGCGCTCTACCTAAACCATTGACGTTATTCTTGCAGGTGCACTTTCATCTACGGGACCCCGACAATGTACATCGACATGCTCCAACACGCGGAACACGGGCAACGCGACGTTTCCTCCGTACGTCGAGGTACGCGCTTTGTCTTGTCGGTACGGCGCCTGCGTACTCTCATTCACGAGAAGCTGTACTAATTGCACTGAACGAGAAAGTCGTCGCCGGAAGCTGCAATACAGGTCCTTGGCAAGCGTTCCGTACCACGAGATGTTCGATAGCGCGATCTAAAACTCGGCACTTATGAGAGATGGTCGGGCCAGTACACCGCAGACGAAGGGAGAACGGAAGACCGCAGCCAGAACACCGAACAGACCAGTTGCGAAATCCGCCATCGTCTCCAACCGTCCCATCACACGGCGGCAGAAAGGAGCAGCAGCGCAACGCTTAGGAGACAGATCAAAGCCATACGAAAGCGCTAAGCCGGATCGCGAGTGAGTTAATGAATAAAGACTCATTGAATGTACTACCACACTCGTTAGGTACCCTCAGTTCAGGGTTCCTCTAACAAATTTATTGACGAAATCTGTCAGACGGCGCTGGTCGTCTAGGGCTTGCGAATGGAGTGCTGCTCTCGCCCCGGGAAACTGACTGCATCATTAGAGATGTAGTCCTCGCTGAGAGCCTTGGAGCAAGTTCGGCTGGTGGCGTTGGCATCCCTTTGTAGAAAGGCTACTCTGGCTGGGGCTAAGATGGTACCAATTTGCGCTTGCCTACACAGAGTACTTGTGCAAGGCAACCGCGGAGATCTTGGAGAGTGGTGAGTGTCGATGAGTGTCGGGGGCGTAGTTCCCTGGGTTTGGCTGTGATTGCGGGCAGCCCAGAAAGCGGTGCCAGGGACGTGCTGGTTGACCCTTTCATTACCCTGCATCTCGGAATGACATGACATTCAATAAATCCTTATGCTTTCTCTGATGTGTTGAAATAGACTGTGTGCTGTAAGTGGGTGCCATTGTTTGGTATGCGGGTGCAGGCTTCTTGTAGCGAAGCCTCTGGAGCGGAAAAATTAAAATGCCCTTGGAGAACGCGAAGCGAAAGCAAAGCGTATGAAGCGCTCAAATGGACACTCATGCTTTTGCATTCGCAAGTTCCCTTAAGAAGTGCTTAGGTTGGCTCGGAGCAACAATAGCGATAATTATTGATACTAACAGAAGTTGGTCAAGTACCGGCTTAATAAGTAGTCAGTATGTATTACCTTGCGTGTGCATGGGTGTCGTGTACTAGCTGCTGGTTTAGTTTTTTTTTTCGTTAAAGGTCGATGTGTAAAAGATAGCAATGAAACCTGTATTATTTCTTCAGTCGAAGATCAATGAGTAATACCTTCTAGAGCAAGGACTGCCCGAGATTTCGCGGTAGTTAATATTCCGGTGACTGAGAGGGTCATCTGGGCGAAGAAAACGTTCTTCAAATTTACACGCACATGCCAAGAATGAAATATAGAGCCTGCGTATCAGGTGCTAGGAGTGCCGGTTTCTTTTCTCGCCTGCTCGCTTGCTCATTCGGAGGAGGAAGAGGAGGAAAAGGAGGAGGAGGTAGCCTTTATTGTGGCAGAAAGACTCTACGTCAAGTGGGGAAAGCGGGAGTAGAAGGTGGGGCGTTTGTAGCTTGGGACATCTTAGAGGCGGACAGTTCGACCCAGAGCAGGTGGGTTCCTCGAGAAAGGATCACTCTCGCATTTCATGCACTCACCGACTTCCTCCGAGAAAGGTCAACTGCCATATTTTTGTAATGAAAGCTATTTTATGCTGTTTCTGAAAGTAATACAATTTTTCTGAAAAACATAATTGACGTCGGTTTATTAACACATTGCGATCAGATCTGAAAACGTGTGCGACAGTTTTGTTGCCACACGTCGATGAAACGCATCAACAATGGAACGGCGGCGCCAATTTAAAAATTAAACTCGGTGAGCTTCACAAGGCGAGGTGAGCTCAGTCAGCGCGCCCTTGTTGCCGCTGCCTCTTCGCAACGACGTAAGCGTAGACCCGGCTATACCTGTACGCGGGAGTCGACACGTGCTCGTTAGCAGGTGAGCGGCTGATGGACAGGCGCTTGTTCGTCGCAATTATGCCGACGCACTCACGCAAAACCTGATGCCCTCCATCAAATGCCTTCTACTTACTCAAGTTACTCTTACTTTAACCAGGTTGGCGGGATGTGATTGCTGAAGCAGCGTGCAAACTGCGTCGCGCTCCTGCTCGCAAAGAGGTGTGATTGGCGTTAATTTAGAGCCCTTCGCAAGCGAAGCGTATTAATGCGCAGCATTCTTTGCCGAGTACCCCCACAGCCAGGACCGTGTAACGCCCTGCATTTTCACAGAAAGGCAGATGTCGCAGAAGTTCCACCTGTAATCGCTATAATAGCGTAAATTGAGATGACTGGTCGCACGAAATTTCGACAAATTAAAAAATAGGAAAAAATAAAAAAAATGCGGAAAATGGCGAACCCTGTAACGCCCTGCACTTCCGCAGTAACGCAGATTCGGGAAAGTTACACCTGTGGTCGTTATAATAGGGTAAATTGAGATAATTGGCCGAACGAAATCTTGAAAAAATATTAAATAACAAAAATATGACAATATATGGAAAATCGTTAAACCGTATACGACCTGCATTTCAACAATAATGCAGATTTTGCGGAAGTTAGACCTATAATTGTTATTTTAGCGTAAATTATATAATTGGTACAAAGAAATCTTAAAACACTAAAAAAATAAGACAAATATAAAAATATTTACGGCAAGTGGCTAACTGTGCAAAGCCCTGCATTTCCAGGATAATGCAGATTTCCCGAAAGTTCCAAATGTAGTCGTTTTAACAGCGTAAATGGAGATAATTGGTGAAACGAAATTAAAAAAAATATTAAGCCAGTTCTGAAAATGGCAATCCGCATAACGCCCTGCAATTCCACAATAATGCAGATTTCGCGAATGATTTACTTCGAATCGTTAAAATAGCGTAAATGGAGATAATTTGTCGGACAGCATTTAGAAAAACCAAGAGCTTTGTCTGTAAAAATTCACACTCAAGACGAGCGGCATAAGAATGCTACGCATTATTATATAATTCTCTAATTTTCCGCAGAACTTTTTGCTCTAATTGTCACAATATCAGACGGTAAAAAAGTTATGGAAAGAAAAATAAATCTACCAAAGTTTGTGGCTACTACAGTGACGAAAGCGCGTAGCATTGCGCTTTGCTGTCGCTGAAAGTCTGGTAACCCTCAGAGACATTCGGTGTTCTGGGCAAACTCTTGCCTGTAGAGAAGCAATAATCGTTTATTGCCTGTAGAGGAGCAACTTTGTCTAGGCGGTTAGAGTTATAATTTCGTAGCAGGCGTTGCATAGCGCGGATTTCGGCGTCGTATTCAAGGGCTGGTGCTTCTTCCACTCAGTCTCTTCTTCGGTACGTCCCTGTGTTAAATTACCAGCATTTCAACGCAGTGCCCGTGGTGATAGTTAAAATTGCTTCCCAACGAATGTGTACGAACACAACGGCTGCGCAGCGGCATTCCGGGTAGGCAAGAATCGCGCAGATGTTGAGATATCGGTGAAATATTAAATATCGCATGTCTCCAAGAGGAAATGTGTTGCTGGATGGTGGGGCAAGTGTTTTCACGTGTTAATTTGCTGACTTTGGTCTTGATAGGCGCACTCGAGCTGAAAAAAAAAAAGAAACTGCGTGTTTCATGAACCTTGCGTGGTATTTAGCTGAGCTGCACATATAGGAACGCTGTGCATAATCGATGCTTATTATGTTACCACAGCTGTCATGTCTGGCGCGCCATGTCCTCAAGAGCTCATAAAGAAGGTCATGACCAAACTCAACGCTGGACGCTTTCATGTAAGTTGGACCACTGCTTTGCCTGGCCAAAAGATAGAGAAATATTCTCGCCAATGGTACAGAAAAAAAGCATACACATTGATAAAATTCGTCGTATCTATACGGTTTCTGGCAGTAGGAGATGCAGATAAAGGAAGGTGAATTGCTAACAAAGACCGCTGTTTTTAATTTACGTAAATGGACGGCAGTGTTCCCATATTTTGAAACAATGGTTTGTACCTGCTTGGATACGCTTATTGTACAAGTGATAATTCTTGTTGCTTGTTTCTGCAACCTTCAGGTAGAATCAAGGTACGTGGAGTCTGTCCAATCCAGGATTCTACGTGATAAGTTCTATGGCTACTAGCAAATCCGCAGGAAAAAAATTGAGTATTTATACCAAAGTGCTCCCACCTTTTTAAACAACATACCATGCATGTGCTAGCTTAGAAGATGGGGCAGTCATGGGAATCATACGGTTACAAACGAGTGTCAAGCACAACTCCAACATATTTAAATGAGCATGTTTTTTTATTCTCAAGCGAGCAGTTATGAACAGAATTTTGTACATCCTAATTGTTACCCAATCTTCTTCGTGAGTGAAATTAAATATATTTACTTTTGCTGGCTTTTATAGTTACCTTATCGAAAAATGGTTTCGACTTTTTGTCAGTTCAAATTTTTCTTTGGATTCGAGGTCAGAAAGTCTATCTGTTAGAGTTACTATATCGTGTGCGCACAGGTAAAACAAAAAACGTAAACGGAGCAAGGGTTGGAGATATTAGGAGATTTCTCCGCCTTGTGCCTAGCCACAACCTCGAAGTAACTTTTAAAGAAAGTCATTCTAAAATAAAATCTGGCCGCACATACTCTATTTATGCTGGCAGCCGCATAAAAAAATATTCTAATTTCACGAAGCCGTGCTTCGCGTACTTTTTGTTGCACCTGTACATTAAATTTCCGCGGAGGACACATGATCAGAACACGTCAATAATGTGCACAAAAATGGCAGTGGTCCCAGTACTATACCCCGCAACAGAAGAGAGAGAGAGAGAGAGAGAGAGAGAGAGAGAGAGAGAGAGAGAGAGAGAGAGAGGAGAGAGAGAGAGAGAGATTGGAAAGGAATCTGCTCCAAACACGAAAGGAGCTGGCCAATCCAAACATTGGAGTTATATCAACGTGTAGTGACTGCACTAATAACGCGCAAGGCTACACAAATTAGGTTAGAAATGACAGCCGTTGAAAAATATGCTGTACACATGAACGCAGTGCTGCGATGAGGATGAAATATTATCGTTAAATTAGTACGACTTGTATCCGGTTGCTCAAATCAATAAAAATGAGAACGGAAGGCCGTCCCGGAATAGTGGTATAGTTTTTTTAACAGCGAAGCTGTTTTGCAAATCGTAGTTTTTCGTGTTTGCAGTTAAAAATACCAAGTGCGGAGTGTCCGCACGTGAGCGCGAGCCTCGCGGTGGCCGCCCGGAAGATAACAAAACCAATAAAATGCCTAGCGCTCGTGTGTGCGTGCCTCGCGACGACCTCCCAGCGTCCCCTGCGCACGTTTGTCGAGTCGACAATACCCACGCAGGGAGATTGGCCAACATTGCGGCTACCACCGGCAGTTAAAAAACCAAGAAAATGTCTAGCGCTCGTGTGTGCGTGCCTCGCGTCGACCGCCCAGCGTCAAAGCGCACATTTGCAAACCAAGCATACCTACTTAAAAAAAATTGGCCTAGATTGCCGCCCCCCCCCCCCCCCCCCAAAAAAAAAAAAAACTCCAGCGTTCGCCGTAATCGTGACAACGCTTGCTCGTAACGAGAACGACCGGACATAGCGTACTCCACTCCAAGGGGATGCCAAATGATCACCACTTCGAAAAAAATGAAATAAGCTCACACTTATAGCAACAATGATGGAGTAAAGGCCGTTTCGGCAGCGAAGAGAAAGCAAATCGGCTGCAATCGTGGACTTAAGCCTTCGTGATGGTCGTGGAGGTTGCGTACAGCTTCGCTACTTGGAAGTCTTACGCGTTAGTGTGAGCTTCCTTCATGTTTTCTTTTGCCATTGAATATTTGAACGTTTTTTTTTTCTATAATAATATGAGGCAGTCAGAAAAGCAAACTGTCACTTGTTAGCTGATGTGGAGTGGGCACGGTTAACAGACGTTAGTGTATTTGGGGGGCAGCATAAGTGGGGCGCGCTCGCCATTACTCTGTGAACGCTGTTTTTAGAGAGCTTGAGCCTCGGAGTCGTGGAGAGCAAACTCTGGCAAGCGAGTGACAGCTGTGCGAACACAAACGGAAATTTGAATCGAAAACGAGGGAGGTTTGTTATGATAAATAAATATTTGCCGCCGTGTTTGGGGCGCTGGCCTTTCATTGGATTTTCTTTGGGAAGCAGAATTATGTTCACAAGGCAGTTGCTTGGCAGTGCTTATAAATCGTTCTAGATAAATAGACGGTAACATTACACACGGTAATGTACAACGGACATTTTATTTACTCTACTCTCTGGTTCAGCTGCCTCTTTCGAGCACTTTGCTAACTTAGATGCTTCGTTTTAAAGACAATAGTCTTTCTTGGGCATCTCAAACACGAAAATTTTGTCCCTCGATTCAGCGGCCCGGCCAAAAGTGAAAAGAATTTTCGAACGAGACGTTTATATGGGCAGAGCATTTCGAAACTACCAAATCTGGTGGCAGTGTTTGCCCATGTCGACATTGTTGGACAAAAAGAAAACTTTAAGCATATTTGATGCCTTGCATCAAATATGCTTAGGCGACATTTGCATTGTTCTTTCAGTTAAAAATACGCGGATTCTTGATTTTTGCGATTGAAAATAAGAACTGTGCCACGAAAACTGTGTTTCGATCTCGAAATACAAAAACTGCTCGCTGCGCCCCCTCGTGGCAGTGTTCCAAGTTCAAGAGTAACGAAAGGTTCCAGTAGATAGATGGCGCGAACATTGAAACGCGGCAAAATTGAATTTCCTTGAGCAAACCTCCACTCTGTTTATCCTCGGAGGATCAAAACTAGGGGAATAGCGTGAGAGGTAGGCGGGGGAGAGAAGACATGTATTAACGTGGCAGGGGCGGGGGAAGATCTCGACGTCATTTGTAGCGAAGGGAGCAGATACGCGGCCAGCTTTTTTTTTGTCCTTGCTCCTATTGCTTGTATTCACTGGCGAGGCGCGCATGCAGGCAACCGTGTGCGTGCGCCGTCACTCGTTACGTTGGGATCCGCGGGATGGCGGTACTTGTCCGTGCTAAGCACATGACTGTGTTGCACGTTACAAACTCTACCTCACCGAACGAAAGGTATTGCCTCGAGTCCAATGTGAGAGCGATTAATAACATCTCTGTTGACGCCACCATTGAGAATCGGGTTGAAATGGAGCAGACGACGCACGCCGGTGTTTTTTTATTTTTTTTTCTTCGGCGTGCGGGCGCAGTGGCCCAAGTTGCGCCATGTCCGTGGCGCATCGGTCATGTCTGTGGCCGTTTCCAGTGTTTCCAAGCGAAGAAATTGACAGCTAAACTTTCCAACGAATACCACCTATTGGAAAATGCACCCAAATACCCAAACCAATTTATGGCATATCCATCCGTACCAGCGCATTGCGCAAGCCATGCGACTCAAAAGCGTTCAGTGCGTGGAGTCCGCTTCGGCATTGCAGCTTTCGGCGACTCCAGAGGTTCCTTTTCCTTGCGTTCTTCCTTATGCCCAGAATACCTTTACAGCGATAAAGTCTCATGAAAAGCAATTTGTCAGAAAAGCGGTCGTGTTGGCCTTGCGCAGCCGAGTTTTCCGTAAGGGAAATCTGCCGCTCGTCCAGTAAAGATGTCGGTGGCTTGCACCCAGCCAGTGACCGCGAAAACGAGTTTTGACAAGTGAGCCGCGTAATTCCTCGAATCACTTCCAAGGCCTAATGATGGAACTAGCAGTGACGCCGCCTGCCTGTCAAATCGACATCGAGGAGCACGATGAGTGAGCAGAGAAAAGGAAAATCAAAGCACCTTTCTCAAGATAAAGATGGTTAAAAGACGATGCTACCACGCAACCTGAGCGGAAGTCAAAGTCTGAAAGTCAAAGGTGCTTCGACTGTGTCGGAATGCTGCAGTAGCATAGACGTCGGATTCCGGCCACGGGAAGCGTTTTTGTAGCGTGAGCTGCCCTGGCCGAGGTTGAGCAGTTTCGCGTGGCTTCTGTAGAGCCGTGCTGCGCATGCTCGAGGAGCAGGGACGTCTCACGGCGCACAGAACATTGCTCGCTGCCCGGCGTCTCTCACACACAACCCACGCGCAAGCGTTTTGGCCGACCTCCGTTCCGCACGTGGCGGCCCGGTACACTTAATGATCATGCGAGGGGTGGCCGGGTGTGGAACTGATGGCTCGTGCGTCGCCGCAACACCGGCGTGCGCCTGTGGAACCAGCTTAGCTGTGGGGCGATTGGTGACGCTGCGCCGGAGCTGCCTGATAAATATACATGGGTCGCAGAATGCGTATACCGTGTGCGTGTCATTCGAAGCAGCAGTAAGCATGATAATCAAGCTAATCCTAGACAACCAGGAAAGCTAAGAATAACCAGCTGAACCTTAGCTCCCGCTACGTATATCCTGGCATAGCCGAGCTAATCCACTGCTAATTATTTTTCTTGTTTCTTGTTTGATCATCATCATCATCATGTTACCTCGCATTATGTAAAGTAGGCTATCCTGGAGTGTGTTTTGGTGACGGGATGGTCGCCATCATTGAGGCATAGAAAGCTTCGCTTTAAAATGGGTACTCACGTGGCAAGCGTGTACAGGTTGTCCCGACGCGCTCTGTGGCACCGCGTGCAGGCAAAAGCAGCCGCGGGGAGCGAGTTCGGTGAACCAATGTTACGCAAGTACCGTGAACCTTAGCTCACGCTACGTATATCCTGGCATAGCCGAGCTAAGCCACTGCTAATTCTTTTTTCTTGTTTCTTGTTTGATCATCATCATCATCATGTTACCTCGCATTATGTAAAGTAGGCTATCCTGGAGTGTGTTTTGGTGACGGGATGGTCGCCATCATTGAGGCATAGAAAGCTTCGCTTTAGAATGGGTACTCACGTGGCAAGCGTGTACAGGTTGTCCCGACGCGCTCTGCGGCACCGCGTGCAGGCAAAAGCAGCCGCGGGGAGCGAGTTCAGTGAACCAATGTTACGCAAGTACCGTGAACCTTAGCTCACGCTACGTATATCCTGGCATAGCCGAGCTAAGCCACTGCTAATTCTTTTTTCTTGTTTCTTGTTTGATCATCATCATCATCATGTTACCTCGCATTATGTAAAGTAGGCTATCCTGGAGTGTGTTTTGGTGACGGGATGGTCACCATCATTGAGGCATAGAAAGCTTCGCTTTAGAATGGGTACTCACGTGGCAAAGCGTGTACAGGTTGTCCCGACGCGCTCTGTGTGCACCGCGGCAGGCAAAAGCAAGCCGCGGGGAGCGAGTTCGGTGAACCAATGTTACGCAAGTACCGTGAACCTTGGCTCACGCTACGTATATCCTGCATAGCCGAGCTAAGCCACTGCTAATTCTTTTTTCTTGTTTCTTGTTTGAGCATCATCATCATCATGTTACCTCGCATTATGTAAAGTAGGCTATCCTGGAGTGTGTTTTGGTGACGGGATGGTCGCCATCATTGAGGCATAGAAAGCTTCGCTTTAGAATGGGTACTCACGTGGCAAGCGTGTACAGGTTGGGCCCGACGCGCTCAGTGGCACGCGTGCAGGCAAAAGCAGCCGCGGGGAGCGAGTTCGGTGAACCAATGTTACGCAAGTACCGTGAACCTTAGCTCACGCTA
This sequence comes from Haemaphysalis longicornis, assembly GCA_013339765.2. Taxonomy (NCBI): domain Eukaryota; kingdom Metazoa; phylum Arthropoda; class Arachnida; order Ixodida; family Ixodidae; genus Haemaphysalis; species Haemaphysalis longicornis. The sequence continues at coordinate 35,940,690 of CM023456.1, read as the reverse complement.
CGTATATCCTGGCATAGCCGAGCTAAGCCCCTGCTAATTCTTTTTTCTGTTTCTTGTTTGATCATCATCATCATCATGTTACCCTCGCAATTATGTAAAGTAGGCTATCCTGGAGTGTGTTTTGGTGACGGGATGGTCGCCATCACTGAGGCATAGAAAGCTTCGCTTTAGAATGGGGTACTCACGTGGCAAGCGTGTACAGGTTGTCCCGACGCGCTCAGTGGCACCGCGTGCAGGCAAAAGCAGCCGCGGGGAGCGAGTTCGGTGAACCAATGTTACGCAAGTACCGTGAACCTTAGCTCACGCTACGTATTATCATGGCATAGCCGAGCTAAGCCACTGCTAATTCTTTTTTCTTGTTTCTTGTTTGATCATCATCATCATCATCATGTGACATCGCATTATGAAAGTTAGGGCTATCCTGGAGTGGTTTTGGTGACGGGATGGTCGCCATCATTGAGGCATAGAAAGCTTCGCTTTAGAATGGGTACTCACGTGGCAAGCGTGTACAGGTTGTCCCGACGCGCTCATGTGGCACCGCGTGCAGGCAAAAGCAGCCGCGGGGAGCGAGTTCGGTGAACCATGTTACCGCAAGTACCGTGAACCTTAGCTCACGCTACGATATCCTGGCATAGCCGAGCTAAGCCACTGCTAATTCTTTTTTCTTGTTTCTTGTTTGATCATCATCATCATCATCATTTACCTCGCATTATGTAAAGTAGGCTATCCTGGAGTGTGTTTTGGTGACGGGATGGTCGCCATCATTGAGGCATAGAAAGCTTCGCTTTAGAATGGGTACTCACGTGGCAAGCGTGTACAGGTTGGCCCGACGCGCTCAGTGGCACCGCGTGCAGGCAAAAGCAGCCGCGGGGAGCGAGTTCGGTGAACCAATGTTACGCAAGTACCGTGAACCTTAGCTCACGCTACGTATATCCTGGCATAGCCGAGCTAAGCCACTGCTAATTCTTTTTTCTTGTTTCTTGTTTGATCATCATCATCATCATGTTCCCTCGCATTATGTAAAGTAGGCTATCCTGCAGTGTGTTTTCGGTGACGGGGTGGACGCCATCATTGAGGCATAGAAAGCTTCGCTTTAGAATGGGTACTCACGTGGCAAGCGTGTACAGGTTGTCCCGACGCGCTCTGTGGCACCGCGTGCAGGCAAAAGCAGCCGCGGGGAGCGAGTTCGGTGAACCAATGTTACGCAAGTACCGTGAACCTTAGCTCACGCTACGTATATCCTGGCATAGCCGAGCTAAGCCACTGCTAATTCTTTTTTCTTGTTTCTTGTTTGATCATCATCATCATCATGTTACCTCGCAATATGTAAAGTAGGCTATCCTGGAGTGTGTTTTGGTGACGGGATGGTCGCCATCATTGAGGCATAGAAAGCTTCGCTTTAGAATGGGTACTCACGTGGCAAGCGTGTACAGGTTGTCCCGACGCGCTCTGTGGCACCGCGTGCAGGCAAAAGCAGCCGCGGGGAGCGAGTTCAGTGAACCAATGTTACGCAAGTACCGTGAACCTTAGCTCACGCTACGTATATCCTGGCATAGCCGAGCTAAGCCACTGCTAATTCTTTTTTCTTGTTTCTTGTTTGATCATCATCATCATCATGTTCCCTCGCATTATGTAAAGTAGGCTATCCTGCAGTGTGTTTCGGTGACGGGATGGACGCCATCATTGAGGCATAGAAAGCTTCGCTTTAGAATGGGTACTCACGTGGCAAGCGTGTACAGGTTGTCCCGACGCGCTCTGTGGCACCGCGTGCAGGCAAAAGCAGCCGCGGGGAGCGAGTTCGGTGAACCAATGTTACGCAAGTACCGTGAACCTTAGCTCACGCTACGTATATCCTGGCATAGCCGAGCTAAGCCACTGCTAATTCTTTTTTCTTGTTTCTTGTTTGATCATCATCATCATCATGTTACCTCGCAATATGTAAAGTAGGCTATCCTGGAGTGTGTTTTGGTGACGGGATGGTCGCCATCATTGAGGCACAGAAAGCTTCGTTTTAAAATGGGTACTCACGTGGCAAGCGTGTACAGGTTGGAGTCATTTGATCCTTTTGATCCTTTTGATGCACGTACGGGATGTGGTTGGGCTGGAGCGGGATGTGGAGCGGCCTTTCGGAAAACGCCGAAGCGGCGTTCGTTTCGCGATGCTGAGAGTGCCGCGCTCGGGCGTGCGTATGCGTGGTGTGTGCAGGTCTCTGAAACAGTTGCAGAACCGGAACCCGGTAATTGCGACATTGCACAACATGTGTCCGCAGCCAGCAGCCTCGAATTGCGCTAAATCGCCCTTTGAAAACGATCGTAGGTTATCCCCCCATGCTTCGTCATGACAGCGTATCGAGTGCGAGTAAGCCGGATTTTTGCTTCCAAGCTGCAACCTGAAAAGTTAATTTCTTTTGTATACAGCGTGTGTCGGCTTTTCTTTTCTTTTTTTTTAGGGGGGGGGGGGATTGAAAGGTGCTAAAAGTGGCTCAAAATAATGTTTCAGGCAAGCAAGTGATGCTGCGTGTCATGACCGCCGGCGTGATCTCTGCAACACTTTGCCCTGTAGAGCGTAGACCACATCACGGGCCTATTTTTTATCCAGTCATTAAATAATCACTGTTCACTATAACACCACACGTGTGTGACTAAAAAATTTGTCAACCTTATTATTTCGTGCGCGTGCACTTTATGCATTGCGAATTTACAAATCGGGGTAATATTCGAATCGCATGGCTAAAATATTGGGCTTACATTTTAGTTTTTTTTACGCATCGTCATGCTGAAAAACGCCTTGAAACTCAACAGCAAAGTATGCCAAACTTGGGTGGCGTTTGAAAATGATTTGTTATAATGACGAACTTGTAATTATGAAAAAGATTATCTTCGAGGCGGTGCTTAGTCTTTGAATGGCCTTCGTTTCGAACGTGTCCGTCTCGTTGAATTATATGTGTGCAATCCTGCAGATATTGTACGGAACAACGGAAACGAGCCCAGTTATCACAGCCAACGACCCCAACGAGCCATTGGACAAGTGGCTAGAGTCGGTGGGCCGGCCTCTGGATCACACGGAAGTACGCTTAACGCTTTATTCACTATTTATTTTACTCTTTCCATTTTGTTTACGCACCGCCAGATTAAGGACGCGGATATATAGACTTTGTCGTTTCAATCGTTTCCTGTTTCGGGCAGAGCATATTGCTTGTCAGCGATAGACAGCAAAAAAAAAAAAAATGATGCATTTAATTGTACAATACACCACAGTCTTGTTTCCGTGTGCGGTTTGCATTTTGGCACCAGTGGAATTTCAACTGTCTGTAGGGAGGGCGCGGTGGCAGGAGGACAGAAAGAATTGTGCCCAGTAAAATTTTCAGTTACCTACACGCTTATAACCATATTACAGTGCACAAATGCCCCTCGTTACTTGAAAGAAACGAAACATAAGTTTCAATTATATTCAGCGCTGGATCTTTGCACCTCTTGTGCAACGCGGATATTGGCGAAGGAAATATTAACGCGGATGTTCGATTAACGCGGATGTTTATTCAAAACACGAAATTACCAAAAAGTTCCCCTAAACATTTGTACAGTTAACTCACTGCGCGTTTTGAAGGAGTGACGTGAATTTTCTTCAAGGTAAAAATCGTGGACGCCCAGAACAGGATCGTGCCTGTGAATACGCGGGGTGAGCTCTGCGCCCGGGGCTACGCTGTATTCCAGGGATACTTCAAGGAGGAAAAGAAGACGAAAGAGGTTGTCCGCAATGGGTGGTATCACACAGGGTGAGCGTGTTATTCGTACCTAGACCTTTCGCGGTACATAAGTTACGAGAGAATTAACGCCATCAATGCGGGGAACTTCCATACTTTTAATAGCATTACAGCTGAAGGTTGTTAAAAACTAAAAGAAGCCTAGAGCGCCATTTTGTTAAGCACACGCTATTTTTTTTTTGAGCAGGCAACCTGCTGTGAGGTGAACGGCAGCTTAGAATTTAAAAGAGCACCAAAGAAAGTTCCCATGTGAACTTTTGTTTTACCAATGGTCGCACTTTTTACAGCTTAATCGCTGTCTTCGATGAGGAGAACTGCTGCAAACATCTATAGGTCAATCAGTAGGGCAGGAAGTGCTATCTCTCGTTGTCTTTGCTCTGTTTTCTTTTTTTTAATAATGTAAAGTACGCCGTCCAAATCGCGACTACGGTAATTAACGCTGCTTCCTATACCCGGACAAACATGAGACCAGCCTACGAGAAGTTGCCGGGCGCATTTTTCGTATCCATTCATTCAGAGGCCTTTCAGCGAAAGTTCCGATAATCTGCATCAGGACTACTGAATTCAGAAAGGTCGAGTGGAAAAAGCGCAGTGACGGGGTGGTCTCACTACAAGAAGCTCGTACGGTATTGTATCGATCGGTGTATTACGCTATTGATGCACTCTTCAGTGGCAACATATTGACTTATTTTCTGCTTTTTGTGTTCCACTGATATATTTGCGCGCATTCATGCTTTTAACTGCATGTATGCTTTGGATTAATTAGACGCCTGCAGTTCTCTGACGTAAGGTAGAGCAGCTGACCTATTATGTCGTATTACAACCTACTGTGCGCGTGGACAAGATCGAGTCAGACGATCTAGAAATGCACCGTCAAATTGCTCGGTCTTGATGATGGTTGGGTGTTAATGGCGCAAGGCTGACTGGGGCAAAGAGCGCCAAACAGTTGTTTCATATTAGAGATGTAGAGGTAAAACACTAAACAAAAGTAAAATCAGTGAAAGACAATGAGGGTGGCTGGTGTACAGGGCCAGTTTGTGGTTATGCATGGTATAAAATTAGGTCTAAAAACTTCACTTCCGCAAAATAGTTAAAAACGCGCTTGACAGAAAACATGGGATCGTCAGACAGGAAGGACGCTGGGTGTGGTGGGATGTGTTGTCTGTAGAGTTGGGTGAAGTGTTTCTGTCGTGTTGTGCATGTGCTTTGCATTTAAGAAGTACGTGGGTCACGGATAGGCCGTCTCTATACCCGCTATACATGGGTCTTGGTGATCCAGTGAGCAGGTGGGGGTGTATTACATGTGTGTGGCCTATCCGTAACCTTGCTGAGGCCACTTCGGTGTGTCTGTTGTGTGAATCGGTGGTGTATGGTCCCAGAGCATTGTTTTATTAAGTGCAACTTGTTGTCTGTCTGTGTATTCCAGTTTGCTTGCCAGGTATTGCGCAGGTGCTTTCTGAAGTGTGGCTTGAGGTCAGTGTAGGGTGTTGTTGGTATGGGCAGTGTATTTGTAAGTGCAGCAGCAGCGGCCATCTGGTCTTGCACGGTCTTAAACTTCCATAGAAGAGGGTAGCGGTGAGGCTCTCCCGTCAGAGTTTATTTTGGCGGTCTATTTTTCCGTTGATTGTCGGCCTTGCAGCTTTCATTCCGCTACACGCCGGTGGAGTGATAGCTACGAAAAGTCGCCGACATGTCGATATGTTGAGCCTATCTGAGGCTATTCAGCGGCTTCTCGAATTGCAAGGGGACCACGTCGGGGATGGTTTGTTGCTTGTTATCACGACGAGCTTTCGGTATATGCTGCGAATCAACGTATACTAGCGACGATCACGGAGACTTTCGTGGTCAAAGCTAGCTTCCGAGCATTTTTCTGTTTCAAATTCTTAAAGTAATAATGAACGAACTTACGTGGCCTTCAGCGTCGTTTGCGTGTGAAGCTATTCATTCTGCTTGCGGATCCAGGCAGCAAAGGTTAAAAATCCCCAGGAAAATAAAGCTTAGTGCCTTTTCCGGCAATTTAAAAATGTTGCAAGGATTTATAAAACCGTAACTGAGATGTCATATAAAAATAATCTGCTGCATATGATGTTTCGTATTGTCGAAGTTTACGTTTATTACAAGTTGTAGGCTCTGTCGACGATGCTTTGAGTGGTGGAAACGCAAAACTATAAGTCTTGGTATTGTTTGGTCTAACGCAAACAATTTAGGCCACCTCTGAATCCCCGTGCGATCGACACCAAATCTGACACATGTTTATATACAAATGTAAACATTTACGAGCATCAACACTCAATGTGTGTTCTCAACGACCTCAATGTGTGTGCGCCGTATCGGTCCCTCTCACATCTACGAGCTTCTTTATCGAGAGCAAAGAACTTGGGCAAGGTCTGGTCCTTGGTTGTGCGCAGAGACGAGGCTGTGATGGCCGAGGACGGGCGAATATCAATCCTGGGCCGCATCAAGGATATGATCATACGCGGAGGCGAGAACGTATACCCGCAGGAAATCGAGGAATTCCTCTACAACCATCCCGCCGTGCAGGAAGTGCAGGCAAGTGAGCGCTGCATGCTGCATGCGCTGCGACAGATGAATTATAAGCTTAATTAATGACTGTTTGTTATTTACAAACGCGATAGGTAACGACTGCCCTTGTGGTTATATGGGAGTATAAGGTAGGTACCGAAATGAGTTTCGGGTCCCCTCTTTTTCAGGTCATTGGAGTACCTGACGAAAGACTGGGTGAGCAGATTTGCGCATGGATCAAGCTGAAATCCGGCTTTAGCCCAAGTCAAGAGGACATAAAGAACTTCTGCAAAGGACAGGTTCGTGTCTTGCTCACTGCCAACGGCGACCTACGTGTAACCCACCTTTAGGAGATCCTTGTTTTTTGCTTCGTCCTTACATTTATGGTAATAACAACGTCCCGGGCATCACGGGGTTCCCTTGGGTATTGTAAGAATCACGACCGTAGCTTGAGTCCGCTGTTGCTTGGCGTGTTCGATTTTTCTCGTTCACGATGGCCACAAAGCGATGGTACACGTCACCGCGAGTTGTTATTCAATAGAAGTCATATCGGTGACAGTTCCGTAAAAACTTTAGATATGCCTATGTGCCCGGGCATGCATGCCGGAATATTTTTTGAAACACTTTTACGCAACCCCGCGATTGAGGCCCGCATGACGTTTCTCTGAATCTTCGTCTCATTTAAGCATGGCCTTATTTTTAATTTTTGGTTTAAAAATTTATTTTCTCTCGCTGACTTTGTCCGAACTCAAAGCGAGCACTACACGGGGGCAACTATAATTTCGACAAATCTATGTTCTTTTTTAACAGCGCAATGTTTCGAAACCTTCAGTTTCCAAGTTCGTAGTGGCTATTCGCGTTTTATTTGTCGTCAACTTCAACTGTCCACGTTTAACTGAGCCTTACTGGGGTAATCTGTTGTTTCACTTCGCAGTTGAGCCACTTCAAGATACCCAGATACGTCATATTTGTGGATGGGTTCCCTAAGACGGTTTCCGGGAAGGTCCAGAAGCACATCATCAGAGAAGAAAGCCGCAAGATGCTCAACCTATGAGGAACAGCTTGGGCGGCAGTGATATTTTTTTGGCACTGTTGAGAAAACCGAATGAAGGAACGAATTTTTCACTAAGGATTGCTGCCTAACCGGTATGGGAAATGGAGGGGGGGGGGGGGGGGGAGTGAAAAGGGCCTTCCTTGTACCTATCTATTTCTTTTGCACCGAGTGTTTTCTTGGCCTGTTTTTTTTGGCACATATGCCATGACCTCGAAATCTCAATGCTGATTAGTGTAGAAAGAACAGTTCCATATAAAAAACGAGTTCCATAAAAAAAACACATCATATAACACAAGTATATGACAATGGAAGAACATCGCATCACGTTGGAGGTGCTCAGGTTTGCGATCTGAAATTGCTCATACAGTGGACTCGTTAATTTTGCCCTAACAACGCCGCAAAAGTCTGACCGTATAAAGGGATACAATTGAAAAAATCCTGGCCGAATTATTCAGACACCACTGTATATGGTTTCTTTGAAAGCGTGGCGATTAGAGTCTCAACTAGGTCGATTTTCTTCTAATTCTTCTTTCTAGTTCTTCTTTCTTCATAATGTATGAGCCGGTTACTGTAAATAGTACGCGGTGCTCAGAACGGGCTCACAATACTTCTAGGCCAGTTCGATCGAGGTGCTGAAACTGCCGGAGGGCTACGCTAGAGCCGCTATGTATGGCAACCTTCGCGCGTGGAGTGAGCAGTACCTGAATGGTCGTTACGGCCAGGTGTAAACCGGCCGAGCTCTGCAGTAATAGAACTAGCTAAGAAGGCAAGCCGCTGCTGCTCTGCGGCTGTGTGACTGCGCGTTCAGCTACTTTGGTCCAGCTGTACAATAACGTCGGTTATAATCTGCATATGTTACCCCGGGTACTCCAACCTGGGAAGTAGCTGCTTCTGAAGACGGTAGTCTTTCTTGGGCTACTTAAACCCAGAAATTTTGGTCAGCCTGCCTGCCTGCCTGCCTGCCTGTTGTCCTGTCTGTCTGGGCTGTTTGTCTGTCTATGTATGTATGTATTGTATTATGTATGTATGTATGTATGTATGTATGTATGTATGTATGTATGATATGTATGTATGTATGTATGTATGTATGTATGTATGTATGTATGTATGTATGTATGTATGTATTTGTTGTATGCTGTCTGTTGTATGTAACTCGATTCAGCCACCCGCCCAAAGTGAAGCAGAAGCTGCGCAATGGTCTTATGTACTCATGGCCAAATCTGCACGTCTAAGTCTGGTGTTAACGCTCATACTTGTCAGCATTGTTTTTGAAGAGCCACACTACGGTGCGCCTGCAAACGTCAACCTGGGACATAGATGTTCCCAGGTTGACGAGACAGATGATCGTCTTTCGGCGGAGAGTTCACTGTTGGCTTTCTTTGTGATCGACGTTTCAGCGTGGAGGGCTTTGGTTGCGGTATTTCACGCAATCTGGTCTGTTCTGAGCCTCACGAAAGTCACTGAAGACTTCCATGGGAGATCCGTGTCTGAGATCCTACGTAGCGGATTAATCTAGAGGGGCCTATGACTTGAATGTGCAAGTGCCTCGACTATGATTGGCCAAGGGTAAGTGGGATACTGGTGTGCAAACTGTACCGAAGACCCTCCGCACGCCATGGATGTGAGGAGTGTCTCTCGTAGTCGAAGCCTTGAAGGCAGATGCCCAAGAACAACGGCAAAATACCCTGGCCTCGCTGTATGGGGGGCCTAAAATTCTCCTTTCCTTAATTTCGTTCGTGCAGGTATCGGAGCCGTCCTACTCTGCAATGTCACGAAAGTTCTTGGCCAGCGTTACGCCTCAAGAGAATTTTCTATCCCAAACCACGACCTGACTAGACAAGGCACACTATTCTGTCAGGCGCAAACACACACCCTACTCTTTGAAAGAGTCGACGACACTTGGGCGACTTGGTACAGATGCATAGTTGAGCAACACCACGAACAGACGGGACCCAAGAAGGAAACAACACGAACGCTGACTTGTGTTGTTCGTTTCGCTCGTTAATGTTGTGTCCCTTTCTGTGCGCGTTTGTTCGCGCTGTTGCACCACTATGAAGCACCTTACTCCACTATGAAGCACCTTAAGGATGTGCAACAAAATTGCCCATCCTTAACTTTCACGGGACCGAACCACCATGCTGGCCACGTGCTTTGGGAATGCCCCCGAATTATTTCAGAAACATCTGCAGTCCACCCAGAAACAAAGCAGCGCGTCCTTCTGAGTCCCACCTGGCTGACTCGGGCTACTTCCTTTCCTGAATAGCTCCTTCTGGTAACTCACATTGAGAAGGCGCCAAATCTCTGCATTCCAGGAGGCAGCCTGGACTAGGACTATCCGGATCACTGCCAAAACAAAAGTCCTTTCCTTGTCACGCAAGCCTGACCGGGCGGGTTACTTTTGCGACGGGTCTCGTGCGAAGCACAGCCTCCGCCGACGGTGTTTTATTCACCGCGTACGTCGGCTTTAATGCTACGCGCGACGTGATAGCAGAGATAGACGACCGGCTCGTCAGAACACCCGAGGGTGTACGTTTGGGCTCAAGGTTATAATAGTTAAAAGTTCCAAGTCCTCCTATCGTCCTTTGCTCTTAGTCCTATTAGAGTAACAGCTGTAATGTCGTCACTTATGGCCTGACGTGCTGTACTGAGGCATTCGCTCCGCATATTCGCTTCGCCGTATGCTGCAAGCTACTTCACTTTCTGGTCGCATTCCAACGCATTTCATAACGCGAAGGAAATACTGGGCGCTATTTGAGGCAAGCATAAGGGTCTAGTAGAGATTAGCAGCGTTCTGTTATACGAGGTGGGACGGAAAAGTACTGTGCGCAAGCAAAAATGTTCCCGCGTCCCGCTTTATACAGCAGTTAGGTGCGCCCGGCATTGACCCAGTACAAATCTAAACTCTCTACCAGATTTTTGAGAGCAATTGAAGTCAACTGGTGCCTGCATGGTGCGGCGTAACATTTTACGAAAATTTTGCAGAAGCCTTCTCGAATCAGCTGGTATTACCTATCAAAAATTAAAGCCGCTCCACTCAACTTAGGAAGCCGTCGGAAGTGCAAAGTAGTGATTCAGCCATAATGCGCTGCAGCACCACTCCTCTCTTGATGAATTGAAATGGGTTTGTCCCATGCAATTCAATTTTCCCGCCTTCGCAGTGCTCGCGCAACCTCGTCCCGGAGCAGCACGAGGTGGAGTTATGCTATTTTTGTGCTTGCTTTCATCTGGCGCGTGCTGGTGCCTTACTCCGCCTTCTGAACGCGTAGCTTTTTTAAAGTGCAGAGCACTTTATGGGCTCGCCTTGTTGTCTTAGTAGTACGAAACTTGAATGAGTCAAAAGTAGGAGCGGTTCCCTAGTCCAGGAATCCAAGTGATGACCGGGCGACCGATTCCCTAGATGCCAGTAGTTAATGGACGTCCATTTGATCGCTGGTAATCACGTTCTCCCACAGCTAATGGAGGGGGAGGGGGAAAGGAAAGGGTGGGAGGTCGGGATTGTGCGCACACTTTATTAAAATGTGAACCAGTGCGCGTCTTAGCTCGCTAACGCTCAATGCCACTGCCGGAATCAGGCGGCGCAGCGAGATAACGGACCCAAGTACAGCCTTCTGTACCGGCGTCACGGGGCTGGCTGCGCTGAGGCTTCGAAAACGACGCGGTTTATATAGTCATAACCGTTTGAACCTCGTGAACCGCTGGCGCTTGTCCTACATCTCCCCGTTCTTTAGCGCAAAGAAATCTGCAGGTACATTTCAGGCAAAATCTGTGTATATAACCGGCAGCCCCCGCGTTCATTTAGTTGGGAACGCTCGTTGGGTTGGTTTTTACGATAGTAAGCGAAAAAAGCGGCCGCGCAAGAAAAAAATGGCGCGTTCAAAATGACGCAGAAAGGCTCCAGCCACGCAAGAAAAAAAAAATGTCGAGTTCGAAATTACGCAAAACTGCTCCAGCATACGAAATTAAAGCAAGCGCAAAAAGAACAAAACTCCTGCTGGCGCAGTTCCAGGCAGGGGGCGCGCGAGCACTGAGAAGGCGGGAAATTTGAAATGCATTGGGCGGCAGCAGTGAGCGGATAACGGCGCTGCAGCCCATTATGGCGAATCACTGCTCTGCACTTCCGATGGCTTTCACGTTGAGTGGAACGGCGTTTTTTCTTTGCTTTTTTTTTTTTTTTTGCCGCGGCCACTTTTTTTCGCTTACTATCGTAAAAACCAACCCAACGAGCACTCTTAACTAAATGAACGCGGGACTGCCGGTTAAGTACATATATTTTGCCCCAAGTGTACCTGCGGTTTTGTTTGCGCTATCTAACGGAAACGTGTATGTCTAGTGGATGCGGTTCCAGGAGTTTCCAACGAGTCCGCGTATATAAATCTCTTGTTCAAGTATCGTCTTAACTTTCGGCCGGAAGTCTGAATCGAGGGATAAGCGGTATCTTTTCGAAGCCTCCGTTTGTGTGTATGACGCCGCGGGGCTCTGTTTGGGTCCGTTACGCCGCGTGACTGCCGTGGCTAGATAGCGTGACAGCGGACAAGCTACGACCACAAGCCGGGCCCCTAAAGTGCTCTGCACTTGAAAGGTTAACAAAGGAGCGCAAAGGACGCAAAGCAGATAGTGTTCAGACGGAATGAGGAATTTTAGAGTGCCGAGAAAGAGCGCAAGACAAGCATCGTGCTGGAAGTCTTTCAACCTAAAAACACGCCAATGCGAAAATGGGGAAGGGTTCTCGTGATGCCGGACAACATATTTACTTTCAGATGATCTGTATTGAGTTAAGTGTAAACCCGTTTACGTCCAGTATGTTTAAATAAATGCTTTGGCTATGAGAAACAATCCCGGGCCATCTCCACTAACGTGAAACCTGGGGAGGGGCGAATCATGCCGTGTATAAGTGTATTCAAATATTTTAAGCCTTTCTCTTGCCATGCGGCGCACGCTGATTGGGCGCCAGAGAAGCGCCTGTGGGAGGAGCAATCGCGCGCTTGCTGAGGCGGTGGCGCCCTCTCTTGCGTTGAACCGGATTTAAGCAATTTGCATGCCCCGTCTGCCCCAGTTTGGGGTAGTGGAAGGGGCCAACGCGAGTGCAGTGCAATGCCAGCGGCTCACCCTGGGAGCTCGTCCTCGGTGATCAACGAGTCCCGGCACAAGGTAAGTATGCCTTTTCTTGCTTCGACCGACCACCCAACCTGATCAGGCCTACAGTCGAGAGGCGCTGGGTATTTGAGTGCAACACAAATCTGTCTACAAACATCTTCTTGTTGTACTTGACGATTGCTGAAGCAGGCAGGGAGCGTTCCACAAATCTTTAAATCATGTTAGTTTATTTTGATCCGGTTTTATTCGTTATACACTTTTATTTGAGTACGCGTTAGCGCGATGCGTTGGAAAACGAGTGTCCCGGTGTTTTAGTGCCGTGACTACATGAGACGACGACGACAGGAGATGCCTACAGGCGGGGCTTCGCCCTAAAAGTGTGCGCCATACATTACGAGCACTTGGCTGCTGCAATTAGGTGGCAACACAATGATTTCACACGGAAATTTCCACTGGTAATTGATTGACATTAAAGGCCATCGCAGTGGTTCCACAAGGTACGTACCAGCCAGATCTCAATCGCTTTGACTTTTTTGTCTCAGCGGCTCCAACACGAATCCAGAGGAGCTGCTTTAAAATAATAAAAAGAGCTCCTACAAAATAAAAGTCGGAAGTTGTGCCTAAGAGCGTGTGGATTATTTTCGATAAACTAAACGAATTAAAATTGAACAAGATGTGTAAGAACAAATGTTTTTTTCAGAGAACGATGTAATAAAACGAGTGTTTTTTTTATGATCTGTGATTAAGTGGGCATATAACGTACCAAGCTCAAAGGTCCCCCTCCGACGCTGCCTATAAACGCTGTCACTGTTTCTTTAGTGCCTAGAGGCACATAGTTATCGCCAGCACAGAGAGGCGCTGTTTGATTTGCTTGTCGCGTGGGCAGATGCTTCTAGTGTTTACTTTGCTTCTATCGTTATGTGCTTTAAAAGGGCTATCGAAGGAGTTTATTGATAAAGCTGAAATGAAGGCGTCGTTCAATCCCGCGAAGAATGCCCAGACCGAGCAAAAGATAAAAAATCTTTCTGGAGAGGTTTTATCTGGTGGGCGTAGAGATTGCCTTGGGCACTTCGCGGCTACCTAATCTAAGTCCTGACTGCGCTAGTTGACTACGCTCTAAAACATATTGGAAATAATGCTAAGGAGAGGCCCCTAGCATCCCAATGCATTGCAAAAGGTGTGGAGGGAGTGACGTCATTTTTGATAAGCGTCGCCTAGTTTTTGACGGCTGCGGTGGCTAAATCTGACTCAATGCCACGGACAATTTTTTTATGGCCCTTTGACTGTGGCTGCCTGTCTCACTACGCTGGAAACACAGCGCAGTCGCTACGGCGTCGTCGTCGTCTGATATACAGCTGATTTCGCAGCGTTCCTTCTACTGCCGTTTCCTTTGTGGTCTAATGTTTCTTCGAAGGTAGCATCCGATGGTTAGCATAGTTGCCGTTCTGTTGCGGAAACAGCGAGTTTTAGCTGACCAACTCTCCCGGTACGCTCCGCTCCGATAGCAGGCGGGAGTGCCATTGCGCATGCGTGGCGCGGTTGGCTGCGAACGGCCTTAGAGAGTTATAGCAGAGCGCAGTTATAGCTTTCCGCACTGGGCGAACAGAGTAGAACCGTGGGCCTGAAAATTAATATGCAGAAAACTAAAGTAATGATCAATAACCTCGGGACAGAACAGCAGTTTGAGATAGGTGGCGAGGCAGTGGATGTGGTAAGCGAATATATCTACTTAGGCCAAGTTGTGACCCCAGATCCCAACCATGAGGCAGAGATAATTAGAAGGATCAGAATGGGGTGGGGTGCATATGGCAGACATTCTCAGATAATGAATAGCAGCCTACCATTGTCGATGAAGAAGAAAGTGTATGACAGCTGCATCTTACCGGTACTCACCTACGGGGCAGAAACTTGGAGGCTCACTAAGAGGGTTCAACTTAAATTGAGAACGACTCAGCGGGCAATGGAGCGGAAAATGATAGGTGTAACATTAAGGGACAAGAAGAGAGCGGAGTGGGTCAGAGAGCAAACTGGTGTTAAATACATATGAGTAGAAATTAAGAAGAAGAAATGGACGTGGGCAGGGCATGTAATGCGAAGGCAAGATAACCGCTGGTCATTAAGGGTAACAGAGTGGATCCCTAGAGAAGGCAAGCGTTGCAGGGGGCGGCAGAAAGTTAGATGGGCAGATGAGATCAAGAAGTTTGCGGGGATAACTTGGTCACAGTTGGCACAGGACCGAGGTAATTGGAGAATAATGGGAGAGGCCTTTGCCCTGCAGTGGGCGTAGATAGGCTGGTGATGATGATGATGATGAGCAGAGCGGAGAAACGGTCCCGGTACGGTACCCGGTACGCCTGCGCCTGCGCACAACCAGTTTTTTCGCCTCGGCGCACGCGCAGTTGCGCCGATCGCCTACCGGGTACCGTACCGGTTTTTCCCCTCTGCTAAAACTCTCTATTGGCTCCGGTTGCGCTCAGCGGGCCGCCGGTACCGGAGCGGACCGCTGAAAACGCTCAGCTAAAACTCTCAAATATCTCGTCGATTCCGCTCAGTGGTTTTCCATCCTTACCAATCTGCCGGAGAGAAGGTACGCGTCGGCAGCTTCGGCAAGTTTTGGAAACCCGGCAGGCAACCTCACTAGTGAGGTATTTTGCAAACCACTGCAGCCACTTATCCACGTGAAGTGAAATTCATCGCCGCTGAGACGCAGCGCACAAAGACCGCCGTGCTGTACCGCCACAAACACTGCTCTTGTCGTCTTCTTTCGCTTTCGCAAGCTGTTATCACCATGAAGTTATTACCACGAAGCTGTTATCGAACTGGAAACAGCAGAGGAGAATGAGAAAGAGTGCTGGGCTCAGTGCACTAATCGACATGGTGGGGGCGGCTTCACAAACGTGACGTCAGGGCCTCTGCTAACCTTTTCTTTCCTCCGTGTTCTCAAAGAATTTATGAGAAAAGTTGGGAAAAGTGTTGCTAGGGGTCTTCAATAAAACATTTCGGGGCTGTGCGTTATCATTAGCAGCCAAACATCATGCCATCTGTCTTGGTAGTTTCAGAGGACGAGATTTAAACGCATTGTGGTATACTGCGAAAATCAAGAATTAACGTAGTTCTCGGACAGCCGCTGAGAGCTCCTTTAATGCAACCAGCTCAAGGAACGTTAACTTGGTTGCAGGTTTAGGGTAACAGTAAAACGTGATTGAATATGCTTAACGTATTGCTATAGGTAGAAAAGTGACAGCTCTTTTTTCGGTGATCATATTCCAGCCACTGAAACCACGGCGCCGAATTTGGCTTCAAAAAGTCGACGCCAATAAGCGACGCCGTAAAGCCAACGGCAAAAAATATCGATGTCTTAGTTACGATAGGCTTCGTGTATACAAGAAAAATAGATCAAGGTGGTGTGGCTTTTTTGCAGCTTGGCATGCCCCATATGTGAATACTTATTTCATCCTCATTACATCGTTCAGACTTGCTACTGAATTAAAGGATTCACTTCTATAACGCAGTATTGCAAATTTTGCGGTCATTTTCCTGCCTCTAATGGTGTCTGCATTCTGACGCTTTCCTTGCAAAACCCCAAAAACAGTTTCTTAAAAAAACAGCTACAGGTGCTAGCTATTTTTTCGACATTTTATCCTACTTTGGATCACGCTAAACTAGTATAGTTAACTAGCAACGTCGCAAGTTACTCGGTGTGAACGTTCGCTGCATAAGTATCAAGCGCAGGACAGACACAACCGAATACGTGAGCGCGAAACAAATCGGTCGCCTGCTAGTGAGCCTACGCACGTGGCTTATTTTACCATGCACGTAATGGACCGCATAATGTTCACCTCAACACTGACTGCGCGGAGGAATTTAAACCACAGTGTTTCCGTAATATCCGTAATATTGTGTCTTGAAGGGGTCATCAAGACAAAATGCAAACACTTAAATTCGAGAAAAACAGGAAAAGACTAGCCTTAGATAACTCACCCAGCCGCATTCCGGCCAAAGACGCTTTTTTTAGCAGAAAAAGAAAACGTCACACATTAAAAGCGTTCAAATTTCGCGCTACACGACGTAAGAAGGGACATAATAGGGGGAATACTAAAAACAGAGTTATCAGTGCGTTAACTGTTTACACGTTAGAATTACGATCAAATGGAACTAGAAACACCACTACAAACGTAAAGTCATGTTTCTTGTACGTGGCTTTCGAAGGCGGCAACCAATCTCCCTAAAAAAATCCGGTGGCGCCATAAAAACCTGGCCAGAAAGTACTGTTGAGAAAAAACTGGTGATTCGCCACTGTTTCATCTGTTTTTCCAAAAATTTTGACCACTTCTTCGAAGTTCTCGTGATAAAATTCATATCATTGTTATTGGGACGAAACAGTCCTTTCAATGAACCTCTTATTTTGTCTCCACGGCTCCGTTAAGGTCAAAGTGTGCCTACTATAGGTCGAAGTTTGTTGTAGACACCGTCATTCCACCTACTTAATAGGCGCCGGCAAGCAGATAAAGCGAGCACTCAGAACTTCCCTTCGATTTTCACGTTGACTCCAATGCACGCGCCATTCGTGCGTCTACCGCCGCATACTAATTTTGCTTCCTAATAGTGGTCGCACACGCTCGCTCCGTTGCGGGGCCTTGAGCTTGAGGGAAAGCGAAGTGGCTTGCGTAATTCGACCGGTTCAGCCTCCCAGATGAGCGCAGTCACAGGAGCAGCGCCGCCGCTGTGTCCGCTCGACGAAAACGCGGACGTGATTCCCCTCTCCCTGCACCACCGCCGTCGTTCATTGTTCAGCTGATCGCTCGCTGGGAGACAGAGCGTCGACGGACAGGCGTTCGCTGGTTGGGGCTTTGAACGCTACGCTCCTCCGTTTGCGATGGCGGTGGCCTGCAAGCGAGTGACGCTGTTGCCGGCAGCTTTACGTGCCCTGTGTTGCTTACGGCTTCGCGCTACGGGATACAACCTCGCGCCGTCCGGACTCAGGTGAGCAGAGATGAGTCGACCGTCCCGGTGGTGGGTGGGTCGTGCGTTGACGTTGACCGTCGGCGCAACTCACGAATTGGCGGCAAACGCAGGCAGTAATAATACAACGGTGGTTCGACAGCCTTGCAACAGTATCTCTTTAGTTTTAATTGGTCGTGTCCCCAGATTTCCCGCTCCAACCGCTCGAGAACCTGGTTAAACCATAGCAGAAGTGTGATATTTCGCCCAGAACAAGGAGTCGACTTGGATGTCAACACTGTGAAGATGTATTGCAGAATTGTAAAAACATTTTTGTGTAATTCGTTGTCCGAAGTTACTGACCATTCATTTCTTTCGATGGCTCTGGGACATGGTAAAACGACGTCCTTATCTTCAGAAAAGGGCACACAGCAAGCTTTCGCCGTAAATATTAGCTGTGCGGAAATGAATTCTACGAGGCTCAATAATTCTAGAGTAATCACTACTGAAATCACTGCGATGAGCCGGAAAGCTGCACTTGAGTGTATACACCATGGAGAAAAAAAATTGCGAATCACGAATTATCGGAGCACGAGGACGCGGGTTCGATTCCCGGCCGCGGCGGCCGCTTTTCTGGTGGAGGCGAAAAGCACCGTGTATACGAGATTTCGGTGCATGTTAAAGATCCCCAGGTGGTCGAAATTAATCCGGAGCCCTCCACTACGGCGCGCCTCATCACCTGCGTTGTGTCGGCGCGTTGAACCCTAGAATCAATCAATCAACGAATTATCGGACCGAAATAATTTGGCGTTCCTTATTTTTTCAAGTTTCTTTTTGAGACTTTCAATTAGTCATTCCTTGAAAAATCACTACCGAAACAGTCAACTGCCACACCTAATTAAAGTTTTGGTCTGCCGGCTGATGTAATTACGCCCCTTCATCTACATTAGGCAAAAGCTAAATTTCGTTATTGCCGAAATACCGCATTTACTCGCGTAATGATCGCACTTTTTTTTTCCAGAAATATGATGCAAAGTTTGTGGTGCGATCATTATGCGAAGTATTTTTTTCGGAAAAAGGTTTCAGTGCAGAAAACGCAAAATG
Source organism: Haemaphysalis longicornis (assembly GCA_013339765.2). Taxonomy (NCBI): domain Eukaryota; kingdom Metazoa; phylum Arthropoda; class Arachnida; order Ixodida; family Ixodidae; genus Haemaphysalis; species Haemaphysalis longicornis. Next base: position 35,922,211 of record CM023456.1, on the reverse strand, counting down.
CAGGTCAGAATGTTTACGATAAGTCTCATGAACATAATAAACATAACAAATAAAGACACAATAAAAATTCCACTGATCACCGAATGACCACTGAGTGATGCGAAACTCAGTGTTTTCATTACGGAACGCGCCGGAATTACGGAACGCGCCGGAACGAGTTTGCTGTGAGGTGAGAACAGGTCGACCAATAATAAGTGGCTGCTGCTCTGCAGTGTGGGGCATCAAGACGCGGCTGCCGACGACACAGCAAGCCGAGCACGTTTTTTTATGTTTTATCAGTACAGTATGTGCATTTAGTGAGTTTCTTCCGCACCAATAATGGACTCACGCTTGCCGATATCACTAATATCATCAAGTCCGCGGCAATAACGTAGCCATGTCCGCTTCGAAATAGGAGGAAACTAACGTAAGCACGACCATCGTCGTCTAGACTTGGCACACATACGACGTATGGCTGCGGCATTGCATGTTCAGGGTGCGATCATTGCGCGGGAAATAAAAAGTCATATTTTGACGACGAACGTCAGGGGTGCGATCATTACGCGAGTGTCGTCATTATGCGAGTAAATACGGTATAACGGCCACATTAGCTTCCGCAGTGAACACCCAGCGCTCTCCTGTGACCCCAGGAATGCGGAAAATTGTTTGTTTCTGCTCTCTCTTTTGCAACCTGGCTTTGCTTTTGATTGGCGAGTGAGCGTTGGAACACATAAACCACGTCTGAAACAGTACAGCGTAATGAGCAGCCCAAGAAATCCGCGCACTTGAGTAGGCACTTCGAAAAGGCTTATATTTGTACGTACTGTACGTCTATGCACGTACACAATTCAAGGAGTAGAACGGGAGAGAATGGAAGAAAGGTGGAGAGAGAAGCTTCCGACATGATCGCTGTACTGTTTTTTTTTCCGAAGGCACGTTTTTCCTAGACTACGAAAAACAACCCCACATGCTGCGGTTAATTTTAAATGCCCCATATCCCAGGAAGCGTCGGGAAGGGTATGCGCACTTTAACAAAAACGGAAACGCGCGTGTGCCTGTCCCTGACAGCGGTGCATACGGACAGCTGTGGGCCCAAAATATTCAAGGAACAATGTCAAATGTACAGTTATTTTCCTAAGGTTGCACCGGGAGGGCGGCACCTGCTAGTGTCCTAAACCCCAGGATGCAGTAAAACCTACCCGGCGTATACATTGTAGTGATGTCAAAATAAGTGCTCTCTCTACCTGCCACTTTACTATTATTTTTGCAACAGTGCCTTCCTCTCCTCCCTCTTATTTTCGAAAAAAATTGGGGCCAATCCACGCTGGGAAGTTGGTTGGACAGCGTGAGCTGGGTAGGACGGAAGTGTTGAAACCTGGCCATGGTTGGCGCGTAATTTCGAATTAAAACGACTGCGCGTCTGACAGGACCGAGAAAGGATGCACATGCGCTGACTAGCAATTAAGTGGATTTACTGGCTTGCGGTCCAGGCTTTATAAAAGTGGGCAAACCCAACTAAAAAAAGTATCTGGCTTCATAATAGAAAGTTGTATGTATCTTTCAAATTGACAAGTGTCTTGTTCTCTCCCTGCTGTACTTTTTTTTTTTCCGTACTGAAATATTGCGTTCTCTCTCCTTCGCCTTTTTTGCCTTTTTTTTTTTTTTTTTTTTTGCTGTGTTGGGTCTGTCCCGCCTGTCTAAAACCGGCGCTTCGAATCAATGAAATCATTTGGTGTCTAGTCAGCGCAAGTGTTCGTCTCCTTTTCCTTCCCCGTCTGACGCGCTGCTGCTTTCAATGCTAAATAATTCAATGGAAATGCTTTCAATGCTTTCAAGCTAAATGCTTTCAATGGAAATGATTCTAAGCGGAGCAGTCTAAGAAACTACGAACAAGAAATTAAGGACAGGACTGAGAAACCACCCTGGGGAAGAATGTAGGACTGGTTTTGTAGACGCAGCTTGCTCTTCGTCGTACACGATCGCCTCACTAGTCGCATTCAGAGTCACTGCGCACTGTAGGGCATCGTTGAAATAGTTGTTTCGACCAATCCTTCGATCGGAGTCGTTTTCGTTGGGCCCTGCTTCGTCCGGAACCTTATCAAGTGCGGCCGCTGCAAAGTTTAGTTTGTAGAACTTGTACGATACCCCGTCAAGAAGAACGAGAAGCCACGCTTTGATTTCGCTTTTGGTGATTAGACCAGCCAAGTACGTCGACTTCCTGAGCAGCTTGCGCTGCAAGTGAACGTTCATGGACGCGTCTGTGTGCGTCGTGGCGAAGCATGCAGCCTCGCAAAAAAGGGAACCTTGACACGTGCCGCACAAATTTTATACGTTATCACTTCGACAGTCCTGTGCCAACACCTACACACGCATATTCTGTTTCATCTGGCAATAAGACTGCTGCTGTAACTCGCGGTTCAATAACAAGCTGATACAAATCCAGCAAATGCATCCCACCATTGCACGTGTCATGGCAGTCAGCAGAGGACTAAAAGATAATGAGCTTCAGAAAAACTCGCAGGCTCCTGTGTATTCAACCATTCGGCACGCTGACTTGTATAAAAATTTAACTAAGGCACCGCAAGATGGGGTGAACGCAGCACTGCTAGTATGCCGGCCCTAACTCTGAGCGAGCGCCATGTCAAGAAGGGATCAAAGGCAATGAAAAATCCCTGGCCATTTCCACAACGTGAAGCCTAGAGAGGGGCGAAGCGTGCCGTGTATAAGTCACACGGTGCGCGCTGATTGGACGCCGGAGAAGCACCGGTGGGAGGAGCAATCGCGCGCTTGCTGAGGCGGTGGCGCCCACTCTGGCGTTGAGCCGGATTTTAGCACTTAAATTAAAAACAGACTGGCCCTAAGTTGTCTGTGTCACACGCCGCAGCAAGCTAAGAAGTATGCTAAGAAGTAGCGCGAGGCTTTGGAAAACGAGTGGCCCGGCGTGTTGTTTTAGTACGCGTTTTTGCGCATGGTGATGAAACGTTCTAGCGCAAGACGTTGCAAAACGAGTGTCCCGGTTTTTAGTACCGTGACTACATGAGACGGACGACGACGACATGACGCCGACGGCCCGAGCCCCTAAGGTGCTTCGCCCCTAAAAAAGAGCTTGCCTTTATTCGCTGTAAAGAAACAGCGATCGATACAATCCCGTGGCCAGTGGGTTACCGCCCACAATTGCACGGGAAGTTTCGCCACAAGGAATGGTAGATTCGTCTCCGCGCCGTGTACACGCACCGCTCGCCAGGAGCTTCTTGTTCCTCCTCTACCCTTCACCAGACGAGACGCCAGATTTATCAGGAAGACGCCGACATCCGCAACCTCACATGGTACACCGCACTGCCATGTTTGCGGTAGCTACCCTAATGATGTACGCACATATTGGGAATGCCTCACGATTTAACGTTCCCTGCACTAGCTCCTTCCTCCTTCCTCATACAGTTCTTTACACGTGGGAAAGCTGGACCATCACTATCGTCATCATCATCATCGTCATAAACCTACTCAGGTCCACTGCAGGGCGAAGGCCTCTCCTGTTACCCTCCAACGGCTCCTGTCCTGCGCATCTCGAGTCCGAAGTTTACCCCCCTAATTTCTTTATTTCATCCCTCCATCGGGTTAACGGCCTTCCCCTTCGTCTAGACGTATCTTTTGGCATCCACTTTGTTACCCTAATTGTCCACCGGTTGTCGGTTCGTCTCACTACATGGCCAGCCCAAGTGCATTTCTTTTTCTGTATTTGAACTATGATAATCTAGCTTTTTCTCTGATCCTTGTAACTCGTTTCCGGTCCCTGCGTGTTACTCCTAACATTATTCGTTCCATGGTCCGTTGAGCCGACCTAAGTTTGATTTCTAGTTGTTTAGTAAAACGCCAAGTTTCAGGTCCGCATGTCATCACCGGCTGTATGCACTGGTTGTAGCTTTTTCTTCTGAGTGACAGAGGTAGCTTACTTTTCATTATCTGGGAGTGCTTGCCGAGTGCTCCGCAAACCACACCTATTCTGCGCCGGATTTCTCTCTAGTGGTTGGGGTCAGCACTAACCATCTGTCCGAGGTAGTTATATTATTTCAATTCTTCTAACGTTTCGTTTCCCAAGTTGAAGACGGCGCTTTCGGTATGCATATTCTTCATCCTCCAACCAATGCTACGACCACTTCTCGCGCAGCACGTGCAAGGAATCTTGGCAACCCCGAACTCTTAATGCTCTCCAGACGACACGGTGGCGGTGGACCCCAGTGACCGCGCGGATCGGGCTAGAGCCTTTGGAATAATATTCTCGCTTACTCCCTGGTATTTGAGATAGACTGTGCTGAAACCACACGCTGGCAAATCAAAATGACTAGTCTAGAAATAAATTTGGTGGCTGCTACGCTGGCGCCTACGAGATCGTGGTACTTTGGTCTTGGCTGCGGTGAACGCCTTTCGCTTCTCCCACGTACCGACTTGCCACACATGCGTGGACAGGCCACAATCAAGAACATTTTATGGCAGTGACCTTGAGGCCAGACACTTTTATTAAAATCAGACAGGATTGGGAGGATGTACGTGGTCCCAGAAAGAAGGTAGACATGGCCCTACGGGCCGGGGAGCCGTGTGACGCTCAATCCCGCCTCTTGGATTCCCATTCTTGAGCTCGTGTGTCGAGGTTCCGCCTCGCTTGGCGCTTTCCTTCTGGGAGCGATTTTCATCTGCATCAGCCGCAGCGCGTCTCGCTTGGCGCACTCGCTCTGCGTTGCTGGCACAATCTTTGTCTGCAGCAGCAGCATGTATTCCTTGTTGTTTTCTTCGGCATTGTTCTTTGCAAAGACCATTCCAAAGCAATATTTATGCAATTTTTCCATTGAGATGAAGATTTGCGGGACGGTGCCTTGTCTTGCTGAGCGAACACGAATTCCTTTTGTGCCAGTCTGTTTCGCTTTTTAAGCTCTTTCATATAGTCCAGAAATATTTCCTAATACTCACCTCATTGTTTGGTTGTTCTGAAAGTAGCCTGATAAGGATTATTTCATGGCTGTCCCAAAAAAAGTGTCCGTCGCTTCCCTAGACAACCAAATAGATTTTACGTTCCTTGTAGCTTTAACCTGGCGCTGTCCCACTGCTTCGGCTGCCGCTTAAACTTGGGATTGTAGCGGTGAATTTGCGTTTCGTCCGTAGTCCGGTATAGATGTAAAATATCCCGTGGATGGCGATTAAGCGTGGCCAGACTTTGCAAGGGAATGTCATTTCGCGTGCTCTTCTGGCCGACACGCAACAAGGCGGCGTCCATAGCTCACACGTACCACTTTTTCACGCGCACTTCTTACTGCAGGGATTTGTGCACTCCTTCAGTTGAGATGCCGTGGTATCGTGGAATCCGCCGCACTGTCATTCGGTGATTCTGCGTGCCAATTTTTTTTCTTTTTCATGACGCCGGGGCAGTGACCTCAACCATGCGTCCAGCACGTACTCCAGCTTGAGTTGATGCCGCGACACGCCTCAATTCATAATCCAAAAATAAAAAGTTAAGCGCTCATGCGCCGCCGTGGCGAACGGCACCTGTAACTGGATTATTGCGAAGGAACGTTTGACATCCACCTAAATGCAGCCCGCGGCTACAAAGGAGAGCTGTAAAGCTTTCTCAGAAACTTCGCAATTGAAGGAAAATTCGTCCTGGTCGTGGATGTCAAACGTTCCGTCTCAGAAACTTACTCCACCTGAGGGATTTCCCCTAAATAACTTGATTTTGATCCGCAGAACTGTTCACGTTTCTGGAAAATGCATCATCACTGCATGGAACTCGTTCCATTTTATTTTCGTGACATGTGCGGACGGACACGTGCTTCAAACGTGTCCGACGACATGAACCGCGCCGCACTTCTCGATATCTGCGAGCAATACTTGTCAGCCATGATGCCCCTCCACAAGCTGTGGCACAATGACTTAAAATGTACCCAACTTTTCAAACGATCAACCCTCGTATGGGCGTAGTCAAACGACTATCGTACTTGCCAGGGTGCCGCCAACACCTTCCCTTGAGTTCGGGATTACTCGAACGTAGAGACTTCTTCATATTTGCTACGAACAGCATGATGTTGGCGCCGTATAAACGGGTGTGACAATATGTAGCTCTATCAACAAGCTATGCTAACGCTATTACGAGAGGGGAAAAAATGGCTGCATGTTTTGCATTTATCGCCGCGCAAGGGTGCATGCATCACCCACAAGGTCAATTTTGCGCGATGCACGCATATTTAAGCTACATGACAGGGTTACCCCTACCTCTGCGCATTTAACGGTAAGACGCATCTCATCCAGCACCATAAAAACAGTGCGAGGAACACAGCGTCAAAGGTAACTCGACAGACAAGTCCCGTTAACGAAGTGTCGTTACACCCAAGCCCCTGCCATTCCCGGGCGCTGATTACGCGAGTGATCGAACTCGTATTTTTTAGCTTTTGAGGATATTTTGCGATTTATGGGCACGGCAATTACTATCCCGAAATAGAACTCTGTTTTTCGGAACTCGAGGGCTTTGTGAGAAAATAGGAACCCTAAATATGGCGCGAATGGCCTGCGGCTTCCAGCGACTGCGGTCTTTTACAACTTTGTGGCTTTGTGCTGGGCAAGTTATAAAAGCTGCATCCAGAAATATGTTTGAAAGGGAGGACTGAACCAGAACTACAGTCCGTAGAAAGCCACTTTTGCGTCCTGCAACGAAACAAACAAGTTTTAAAACAAGTGATAAATTCGGCGCAGCCGCTAGATGTGTTTCAGACGACGCCTATGTCAATACGTGTTTCGCGCACTTTTACAGTTTGTCTTATGGGTTCTCATTTGCCTAACCCTGAAAAAAATAATTAGATCGTCTTTCGTTTTGTTCAGACTTCAAATTAAAGCTTGTCTGAAAATGCGTTGAGGTGACGTTATCGTTGTATTATTTTAATAGAATTTGTAGGCGCTTTAATGCATGCTTGGTCGGTGTTATTCGCTACGAGTCGGCAACTGTAGCATATGAAATAGGAAATTCAAAGGGACCAAAAATCTAGCAAGAGAGATGTACAGTGCTAAGAGACGCGGGCGAACTGACCCACAGAGCGACAAATACAGGCGGGGCTGATACGCTGAGTGAGGAATATACGGGCGCCCTTATTTGTCACTCTGTGTGCCTTCGTTCTCGTTCATTAGCTCTGACCCCCCCCCCCCCCCATCCATTTTAATAATGTATGAACCAACTCTCTCAAACAAGTTCTGTGAAACAATCTTGCTTCTGGACCGATTTCAGGATTTAAAAAGTCTATTGCAGGGCGGAAACTTTGCCTCATTATGGCTAACATTTTGTTAGTTAGTTGGCGGTTTCAAACAAATTTTAGGTATAACTCTCATACCTAGCCCTCCACAAATCGGCCAATTTCTCAAAAAAGAAAAAAAGAGCCAAGGGAACGTAGGAGTGGTGCTGCCAAGGCACCCGCCCTCGGCGGAGATGGCGGTATCGCGGGCATAGATATCCTACTCCGGTGCTGTTTGCATATCCTACTCTAATATGCAAAGCGATAGCCGGCTCCCATATGTGACGCTATTTGCGTTTTTATAAGTAGCACTTGACTTCCCGCGCACAGTATGAGGCTCCCTCTGTGATATACGGCGCCCCCGCTCAGCTTATCGCTTCTCGCCTCGTGCGTATCGTCGCACACGACATTGCGTCACATCTCAAGCACACCTCCCCATCTCTCGCGGTTTCCGTATCTTGCACGGCATAACCGTATTTGCCCTTCACCGCTTCGCTGCCCTTCACCGTTACAGCGACAGCTTTCATAGTGGGACCGATGGAGTCCTGTCGAAAAGCTGATGCATTTCCCCATAGACCGGTTGGTCGACCGAAAAGCTCCTATAAGATCTCTGGACACACTGCGCGTGCGTGAAACCGGGCTTCCATTGTATCAAAACGGTTACTTGAAAATAGCGAAAAAGAAGGAATGGCTCTAGATAAGACAATACATTTAAATCGTTCTTAGATGCGTTTACTTAGTGCGCGAAAAGTCACCGCATGGGCTTGTTCTACGTTTGCTGTTGGGTCTTTAATGGTTTGACGATCGATTAGACGCACTTTTATGAGAAGGTTGGATTCACTTTTAGAAAAGGTTTTGACGCACTTTGACGCACGTTTGATGTTAGAAAGCTTTCGCGCTTACTTCTACTTCTTTTACGAATGGATGGTTAAGCCTTTTTAGTCTTCTTGTTCACGCACTTTCTTTTTCTTTTTTGTTGCATCTCCAAAGAGAGAGTCCTGCCTCCTTTAAGAGCCTCGTCGTACATTCTTGTCTATTTTTATCTGCACGGTATTTAACTTTGACCGCCCTTTGTCTCGCACACTTTAGCAGCTGAAGGGTCGTTTCTGGTAACCCAGACCAGAAAATTTCGGCGTTTATACGTTGCCCACCAAAAACTGCCATTAACTTCCATCGTGCGTCAGTGCCACTGCTTTTTTGTGCGTTGCGTTTACAAGCTTCCCGACTACGTGGCCGCTTGTCGTAGCCCAAAGGGGCCGCGAAAGCAAAATGAAACTTTTTTTCTGTTCGAAAGAGAAAAAAACTAGCCTTTGGTAGCTCCCTCAGCTTCATTACGGCCATTAAAGACGTTTTTAACAAAAAGAAAAAACAAACAAAACTCTAAAATCTTGAAAAGCTTTCAAATATCGCGCTAAGTGCAAGTGACGTCATATTGACAACAGTGACATGAAATGGACCAGCTCTAAAAATGTACTTATCAGTGGGTTAACTGTATGTTGTATTCAAGTGATACGCTGAAACGGAACCAACTAGAGGCCCCACTACGATCGCCCAGCCATGTTTCTTGGCGGTGGCTTAGTGCGGCTGCCGCCAATCCCGCAAACAAGATTCTGTGACGTCATAGGAAAGTCGCCAAAAAGATCAAGTGGCTGGGGAGTAATCACTGCCTAATAAATTTTTTCTTCATATCTCTATTATTTTTTTTGCGATAGGATTGGTGTCTTTGTTGGGACAAAGGTCTTTTTAATGAACCAAACGGGCCTTTGGTCCTCATGGTCCCTTTCAGCGCCAAATTGCTTAGCGTGTGACTGTGTTGACTGTCATGTCGAAGGCGTTCCTTTCGTGTGACGGGGAGGTGAGAGAGAGAGAGAGGGAGAGAGTGAGTGAGTGAGCAGTGAGAGAGAGTGAGAAGGAGTGAGAGTGAGAATGAGTGAGAGAGTGGGTGAGTGGGCAAGTGTGAGGGTGGGGGACAGTGAGAGGGGGTGAGGGTGAGAGAGTGAGTGAGATAGAGCGAGAGATAGGGTGGGAGTGAGAGCGAGTGAGAGAGAGAAAGCTTTATTCCATCACTGGAGCGATACGTGAGTGCGATGGCTGGGCTGAAGCACCTATTAAATAGTTTATTTTATGACGTTTCCGGTGCACCGGCGAGCGGATGTGGGTTTATTTAGACGCCGGTGCGGTGAGCTGGGTTGGGGTATAAACGCGCCTTAATTGTTTCACTAGCCATGCAGGGATAGAAGGCCACAAAGTGTGCTCATGCACCTGGCGTCAACCTATTCTTTTTTGTAAAAAAGTGAGAAAATGTCGCGTATAATTTTGAATTGTACTGAAGGCTCTCGCAGAGACTACAAGCTATACACAATCACTTACAGAGCAATAGTTTTACAAGATTGGAAAACGTTTATTCAGAAAAAGGGAGAGGAGAGGGGAGAGAAAAGACTTAGGATCGGTGGGTGGCCATCCTATTCCGGTAGGCCGCGCGGGGTCGCCGCCGCCTTCGCCCGAGAGATCAGGGCTTCCTGGTCCTTGAGCTGGCAACTGCGCAACGCGCTCTCCCATCGCTCTACAGAAGTGGGATCGGGTGGTCGGGGGTTCAGTGGGCACATACAGACAACTTCGTGCGGCGCAATGCTGCAGGTGAACTTCGATACAAGGGAATGGTTCGAATGAGCCGGTAGAAGTAACGAGTGGGCATAGGAAAGAACACTTCCCGTACAGCGGCCAGGTCCGCACAAAACAATGATGGAGATTTTGGGGCTCCTGATAGTCTAGCCACATAATGAAGGAAACTTTAGCCGGGGAGATGGGGATAGAATATAAGGGCTCTGCCACTATTGGACGTTGTTCACAAGAAAGTCCAACCTTTTAGAAGTTTTCGAGCGTTTTCGTGTCCTCGGTTGAATGTTCACCAATAGAAATTACCTGCGAAGTAAAGCATCCATGCAGGGCTGTGTCCTTGTCCTATGGTTGCATCTTACCCATTAGATTTATTTTCACCAACAACTTGCTTCACTTGGAAATAATTGCAGTGAGGTAGAAAGCTGACATCTTCTCTCGTTTTCTACGAAATCGTCAACCAAGCTCTTGGAATTGAAGTTCCGTCTGAATTTCAAGCTGTGTACGTCGACAGTCGTGACGTTGCATGATTGGTGCGACGTGGCCCACTTCAAGATTTTTACCAACTTGGGGAGCCTACTCGGATGGACCCTAGCCTCCGCAGTCTTCCCTGATGACACCTTTGGGGAAACTCATTCGCAGGACGACCGGGTAGCACTTGGGGATATCGCCATACGTTCACATGCACCCAGTGAGTGAGAATCTTTTGACCACACCTAAGACGTGTTGGCGAACGACCAATATCGTGAATTTCGGGTATATCCCGCTGATCAGACTGCACGACGTTGCCGGCAATCACAAAATGCAGTGCTACGTATCAGTCTTCGCCTCTTAACTTTTGACGGTAAATCATTCCGCAAAGCTCGCATGTACGATGAATTTCGGCTTGCTTTGAATAAAGTTAGTATAGAAGTAAACGTTTCCCCGCATTATCGATTTCACTAGAGAAGGGGAAGCTTTCCCGCATTATGATTTCATTGATTACAACTATTGGTTGGAAAGGAGAGCTTTAGAGATCGAAAAAGTAGAGCGCGACTTAGACAACGACACACGGAAGAACGATGGGGCAAGCGCTCACTCCCAACTAATATTTATTTGAAACATCGTCTCTTATTTATACTAGGAATGCGCATTGGGATGAACTATGCACAAAACAAAAAAACAGATGATAGCCACAATCAAACTTGAGTTTTAAAAAATTCAAACTCAGTGGCACGCAAAAGCGCAGGTGTGTCGATGACGCGATATAAAGGCTTCCAGCAGCTCCCTCGCTAATGTTTCTTTCCTGCATAGTTTATTCCAATGGCATGCTCGTAGTGATAATACCTGTATAAATATGAGACGATGTTTCAAATAGGTATTAGTTGCGAGTAAGCGCTTGTTCCGTCGTTCTTCGTTGTGTCGTTGTCTACGTCGCGCTCTACTTTTTCGATCATTATGCATCAACTTGCCCAACAGCTTGGTTTAATGAAAAACTTTAGAGGTTGTCCTCTTTTCGGTTGGACGTTGTCCGGCCAACGATGTTAAAATTTGAACGTGATCCTGCTCGAAGGCGTGGTGCTACCAATGTCATTTCTCGTGTTTTATTTTCAGGTCGCTGGGCAGCCTCAGTTACTGTCATACACCTGGAAAACAGCCCCTTCATCCCTTCACCATAGGTGATCTCGTCGACCGTGCGGCGGACAAGCACGGAGACAGCGTAGCCATCGTGTCCTGCCACCAGTCTCTCAGGAAGACTTACGCCGAGTACAAAGCAGATGTAGGTAACGGATGTCTTGAACGCCGAGCTGCGTTAACCGATTCACGCTCACTGAAAGTCGACGTTCGGGCTCCGCTGCATGCACGGTTTACCATGAAGTCGACCGTTATTTGGACGGTATATCGTCTGGTCAGGTAGCATAATACAAAAGATGAAACGCAGGTCACTCACAAAGTCAAAAGTAGATTTATTCATGCCAAGATTCAGTGGCCTCACTGATGCCGTTGTGCACCAATACGTCCCGCAGGAGAGCCAACATTATCTGTCGATGATGATGAATTATCGTGGGTGAAGTGAAAGAAAAAATGCTTCCCGTGGCCGGAATCAAACCTGGGTCCCTTGCGGCATGGAGTTGGTGTCTATCCTATTGATCCATTTCGACATGCTTTAAGCGGTTTGGAAAACTCAGACGTCAGCCAAAGAATCCGTCAGGAGAAGAATGGCGTTGCTCTGCGTGCAGTAAGGATGTATAGCCACAAGAGGCCTAACATCCCATTTTGAGGTTTAGGACGTTAGACCTAACGTTGCATCTTGGGGTTTAACACCTCAAACCCGTACCCACTCAAAAAATTTCTCACTGAATGCAAAGCAGCAGGTACCGATTCGCGCTGTGCACCCCAAACCCCAAGGAGGAAGAGGAAAAACTTTATTGTGAGCCTGGTGATGTGGGAGTGGCTCCGCAGTCCAGGAGACCATGGGACGGCCTTGCTGTCTCAGCCCTGGACACCACGAGTTGCTGTACATCCAAGCCGGCGCTGGTCGTCAGGTTCTCCCACAGCTCAGGGAGGGGAAGGGAAGTGGATAAAGGTAGTCCCAACCCCAACGTTTGGCATACACTCCGGAATTCACACCCGAGCGTTGCTGTGGGTATTCTAAAAAAAGTGGTGCGTACCTTTAGAGTAGCACATACTTGCTGTGTGGGATTGGCCAACCAAAGAATCCATCACGAGAAAGCGTCGCGTTCAACTATCGTCGCCGTTAGACCGATGAGAGCGAGATTGAGAGAAACGTTTATTGCGAGAGCGTTTATGGTGTTGCAGGAGTGGTTGCATGATTTTTTTTACATGGTCAGTAATCTGTGCTTCACTTTTTGTTTGGTATACCGCACACACTGCCAAGACGTAATGCTCGATTCATTCATACAATACGTAGCGATTCCTTCAGTTTGATTCTATGCTGCCTAGCCTTTTTTGACAATTGTTGGCATGCTGAAAAGATTGCAGTGTGGGTGAGATGGATAGCTGAATAAATTAGATGGCATCTTGACCTGGCCTTTGCTTTTCTCGTATGCAGTTCGGCGGTGTTCCAAGCTGCGTTTTCGTTTACAGATGAAGGAAACTTAGTAAGAATGCCAAAACATCATACGAAGCTATTTGGTACGAGAACAAAGCACCTTGCAAGCATCTTCAACTGCAGCAATGCATTTGCATAAGCCCCTTACATAAATTACGTTCGTTCTCGTTCGCGCGCTCAACCGGATGACTGAAGCACATAAGGTAACAGATCCAGACCCCGCATCTTATAACATTTTGCGGACGTCCGTCAACAGTTGTGCGATCAAATACTGTTCTGTTTATTCCGTACAGGGATTGAACGTAACTTGAGCACAGCAACTGCGGAGAGGTTTAGCGGTGGCATTGTTTTCTTTCCATGTGACAGATCGACCGGTTCGCCTCTGCGCTAGTGTCCCTCAACCTTCCGTTTGGCTCCAAGGTAGCCATTATGGCACCCAACATGTACGAATGGGGAGTCACTCAGTTTGCATCTGCCAAGGCCGGATTAGTCCTGGTGAGAGAAGACGGCTGCGTCATCCTGCTTTTTACCTGACATCTCGAGGCGGGAAAGTCGAAAACTCCTTCTTCCTTGTGCAGGTCAATTTAAATCCAGCGTTTCAAGTCCCCGAACTCGAGTACTGCCTTAACCATGTAAGTGTCGCTGCCATCTTTAACGCGTTTGCGTTATCGGACTTTGACTACTTCGAGAATCGCAGCTTTAGGATTCATAAAAATTAACGAAAACGTAAGCATTTACGCTTGTGTTATACATTGAAGCGTAGGTTCATGCGTAGGTGCAAATGGATTGTTTTTACTCTTCTTTTCGAGGTGACGAAAAGAAGATTAGAATGCTGGTGGACGAAAAGCAGAGAGGGGAATATTGCCTAGGACAGTTACCACCTATAACAGGAAAAAAAAGTATTTTGTGCCTAATAAGCTTTTGTGCCTGCCCTAAGCAGCGCTAGTATTAAACCAAGAGTGTAAAACATGGGTATATTAGTCCTTTCTGGTAAGATGACATGTCCTCACCCCGCTTCGAAGGGTAAACCAATAGCAATCATCATCATCATGGCTCTGCGAAAGACCAGTAACGAGTTTAATAAAAGGCTTCGGAATAATTTGCAATTATCAGGTTTTGTGTAATGTCCCAAAACGTCGTTTCTGATAAGCGTTGTTTTTCATCTTTGCTAGAAATTAAGCTGTCGGGGTCATCAAAAGAAACTCGCGACCACAATTGTACTCATTCATAACAAACCACAACACTAAGCGGCCACGGCGGGTACTGAGATAAGGTTATCTATTCGTTTTCGCATAATTGGTTCGCTAGAAACTTTGGAGGTCCACAACATCGCTCTTTTTCAATTCGTGCATTTTTCTCACATTTATCGCGATACTCGCAAAAAATACCATAGTGAGAAAACGAGCAAATTTTTTGCCAGTTAATTTACTGTTAAGGCCAGTTTTTTGTTTAAGTGAAAGTAACAGTATTCGAGAAGATTATTTACAGCTTACGACGACTGTCGGTAACGACAACCGCTTAATTTATTCTACATACTTTTATTTTACACCTTCCACCTTCTACTGCAGACTGACTGCGAGGCTATCATTGTCTCGGAGCAGTTTGCGAGGCAGGATTATTACCAGATGCTGCTGCAAATAGCCCCGGAGCTTGACTCGTCGTGTCCTGGAGGCCTGCAAAGCGCGAGGTACGCACAGAAAGGACTACGAGCAGACTTTGAATCCCTCTCTTACGGTTATTTCATGGTTTATTTTCGTAGGCATATTGTCAACGGCACTCACGTTATTTTTATTTACTAGCTAGGGCAATTTTTTCTGCCTCCTTCGGGATCAACGCAACGTTTGTACTGAATGTCCTCTGCGGTGTCCATTTTCAGATTGCCGAAGCTGAAGCATGTTATACTCATCGGTGACCAACGAAAACCGTAAGTTGGCTCCTGTTTCTCCACTACGATTTTTCGACCCTTTGAAGCACGTGTAACAGCAACGCTTTGGATCGATTCTTTAAGAAAAGTGAAGTGCTTGAATTTTCAGTGTGGTTACTGAATTTTCTCACAATAATTTTTTGATATGTTTTGTGTAAATTAATAGCAGGGATTTGTTTGCACAAAATATAACAAATTGATTCTTTTTGGTAGCGTAAGCGACGTTGGGTGAAGAGCTTTTTTTGGTATATTACTATCGTGTAAGTACGCTGATGTTAGTAAACAAAGTAAACAAACTGCTGGACTTTGCCGCGGGACAAAGCGAACTTACGGCAATGTACTTCTCCCTCAGTGGCGCCGTGACGTACTCTGATATGCTGGAGTCCGTTACGACCAAGCAGATTGCCGCCATGCAGGCGATGTCATCGAAGTTGCAAATGGACGACCCCATCAACCTGCAGTTCACATCTGTAAGTTCGCCGCTCTAACACGCGTGGCTTGCCCCAGTCAAGCACGTATAAGCCTTGGGTCAGCGAGCCCCGCAGTCGCAATGAAGCCGACGTCTCCCGCAGGGTACGACGGGAAAGCCCAAGGCAGCCCAGTTATCCCATTTCAATGTCGTCAACAACGCCTACCTAATCGGCAAGACACTTGAGCTGAATCGAGAGGTAAGACTCTGGAGCAGGGCCGTACCCAGAGGGGGGGTTTGGGGGTTCGAACCCCTCCCGAAATCTTTTCCAGGCAGCACGTAAACAATACTTACTGTTGCTTTCAGCAAAACTACACCCTTCCCAAAAGTCATAACCCCCCCCCCGAAAAAAATTTCTGGGTACGGCCCTGCTCTGGAGGTTTCTCGGCGCAGTGCTACCCACTTTGCGGGCGGATGACTGGCTTACCTCTTAGGGCGTATCACTTTTACGTTTATTATGCCAATCGCCAAGATTCCGAACTTTTTTTTTTTTTTGGTGCAGCACGAAGTGCTCTGCCTGAACGTTCCCCTGATGCACTGTTACGGATGCGTTGGCGCCAGCTTGGCGGCCGTGACTTTTGCCTCCACCCTCGTCATGCCCGCCCCCAGCTTCAAGGCAGACGCTGCGCTGAGCGGCATCACCAATGAAAAGTGAGATTTGCACAATGCCTTTGTACGTTTCTATTGATACTAATGTTTTCCCTGAAGGCTGTAATGCTTGAAAGGCCTTCGACAAGTGTCCATAACCAACCGGGTTACAACTTACAAGGCCTGCAGATTTGTCGGCTCCTGGCGTAGCGTACTGGGGCGGTATTCTCGAGTTTTGTTCCCTTTTGCGTCCATTTCAAAAGTGTCCCTTTTGGCGAGCCCTGATTGGCTAAAAGCAAACTACCGGAAGTGACGTAACGCAAGCGCGGTAAACCTACTGTCAACGCCCATTGCTTAACCGGAAGTACGCCACGATGAAAGGGACTCAAAAGGGACATTTTCAAAAGGGACAGTTACCAGAATATCGCCCCTGGAGAGAAGTATAGTTTGTGGCATAAATAAATGACTCAGTTGGTTTTATAGTGTAATAACAAAAATACTGGTTGGATTCACCTTCTCCGCGGAAATAGCGGAGATGCGCGAAAGTTTGCGTTTGAAATGTACGTACAGGCGGGGTATATTGCCCGACGCAGTCGCCATTTCCTTTATATTAACAGCGAAGCGGTTCTTGGTCGAGGCTTTCATGGGACGAGGCGTGGTAACGCGGGCGCAGCCATCTGAACAGGGCATAGCCTAGCGAGGAGGAAAGGAAGCGCCAACTCAAGCGCACGTGTAGCAAGTTAAAATAATTCTTGAGCAGGACGATTTTAATATAGGCAAAGCATTTCTAAACTACTAAACCTGGCGGCAATCTCTATACTCGTCAATATTGTTGAGAAAAAAGAAAACATTAGGCATATTTGAGGCAAGGCATCACTACATAAGTAATATTTGCATTGTTATTTTAATTAAATATAACATGCCTGCTTTATCTTAGCGATATCAAATTAAAAATCCGCCTTGAAAAAAATGTTCTGACCAAAAGATACAAAAATAGCGCGCGCGGTTCCCCCTGGGGACAGTGTTCCAAGTTCAAAGTAAGAAAACGTTCCAGTAGATGTCGCGAGCATCGCAACACGGCAAAAATGAATTTCCGCGAACGGGGCTCGATTGTTTGGCTTTTAGAAGTTCCATGAAGCAATTAGCCTTGCGACTAGGAAAAGCCGGGCAGCTTCGCGGCTAACATCAGCGCTCGCGACGTCAATGAAGTTGAACGATTTTGTTTGTTGATTTGAGTATTTTAGTGATCAATAGGTTGTTTCGTCATCGTGTTTATCACTATATTACAGTGTACATACGGCGCCTTATTCTTCCTGCCTCCTCCCCGTTTTCCTTTATTTCATCTCACTTTTTTCATCCCAATCTGAAGGGCAATCCCCGTCCATTTTAGGGTTGAGCGAGCGAGCGATGTATTTTTTGGGATGAGGAAGGTTGAGGAAAGAGGCCTAAAACTGTCTGGCGTGGGGTTCCGACACCTTGTCAGGCCCCTTGTGCAGCCGACCTCTTCAGTTTATTGTTGAAACTCTCTCTATGTCTCTACACCCACCGCTGTGGCTCAGTGACTAAGACGTTGTGCTGCTGAGCCAAAGGACGCATGTTCAATTCCCAGCCGCCGCGGCCGCTTTTCTGATGGAGGCGAAAAGCGAAAACCCCCGTGTGTCGAGATTACAGGGCACGCTAAAGCTCTTCGGGTGGTCGAAATCAACCTGGAGCCCTCCACTACGGCGCGCCTCACTGCCGACGTGTAGCTTCGGCGCGTTAAATCTCGTAATTTTAAAGCACAACTTTAGTGTCCGCGCTTTAGTGGACTCGCGTTGCACGCCAATACGCCCTGCAGGAAAGCCAACTTTCTCTGACGATGATAACCAATGATCGTGGGTGAAGTGGGGGGGGAAAAAAAACGCTTCCCTTGGCCGGATTCAAACCTGGGTCCCTCGTCACGTCACGAAGCGGGCGTCAATACAATTGCTCCATTTCGACATGGCCTAAGCGTATGCCAAGCAGCAGGTACCGATTCGCGTCGTACACACTAAAACAAAACGTTAGGCCTACGGAGTGCACACCCGAGAGTTTCTGTGGGTGTTCTAGAAAAGTTGGGCGTACCTCCAGAGTAGCCCATACTCGCAGTGTGGGATTGGCCAACCAAGGAATCCATCACGAGAAAGCTTCGCGTTTAACCATTGTCGTCAGACGGAGGGTTGCGTGATGCCTCTCTCTCTCTCTCTCTCTCTCTCTCTCTCTCTCTCTCTCTCTCTCTCTCTCTCTCTCTCTCTCTCTCTCTCTCTCTCTCTCTCTCTCTCTCTCTCTCTCTAGCTATTTTTTGCAGATACCGCCGATGATTTCCAGTACAAATGCACATTATCATTCACACGTTTTATTTCGAAATGTAAAAAAAAAATAGTTTTTTTGTTTTCATATATGTGCCTGCACTGCTCATTTCACATTTTTATTGTCATCTTTTTACGATGGTGCTCATCATTCCTTGGTAGCCTTCTACATGGCGCACTTCCCTCGAGAGTGATCCGTTGGCCTCACTGATGGTGGTGTCGTAACCAAAACGCCTACAGGAAAGCCAACTTTGCACAGCGGCGGGGCAAATGATGATGCTGACGCAACAAAAGAAAACGCTTCCCGTTGTCGGAATCGAACCCGGGCCCCTTGCGTTATGAAGCCGACGTCCATCCGATTGCGTCATCATCGTATTCGGGTATCTCATCATTCCCTTTGGGTTCGCTGCGCGGGCGTTGGCTTTGGACGGGCTGAGTTGAAGTTTCGTACTTTGGCAGCTTGCATTTGGACGACGACAACGGTCTAACGGCGACGATGGGGGAGGCGGGGCGCTCAGCTTTCTCTTGAGGGATTCGTCTGCTGTCGTCTCAGTTCGGACTTTGACTCGCAGGCAGTTTGCACTTTGACCGTTTACGCTTGGACTTTGACTTTCAGGAGGTTTGTCCTTCATCGTTCGCGCTTTGACTTTGGCAAGGCAGTTTGCACTTTGACCGTTTACGCTTGGACTTTGACTTTCAGGCGGTTTGCTCCTTCATCGTTCGCGCTTCGACTTTGACACTTCGCCATTTTATTTTCTCACTCAAGAAAGCTTCGTGTTTCAACCACCATCGTCGCTAAACGGAGGGGCTCCTTTTTTTTTTTTTTTTGAGTCGAGCGTTGTTCACTGGCAGTAGGCGATTAATTTGCGCAATGATTGCACGGTTCCTTGGTGGAGCCTCGCCGTTGCCCAGTCGTCGCGCGGGGGCGTACATCCTTTTCCCACATTTCTTTCTAGTTCGGTGGCGTATCACATCGGCCGTTTCTTATAAGACTCGACGCCAAGGGCTATTACTCCTCGGTCAATTAAGAAAAAACTGGATACCAGCCCCTATCTGGTCGCGATGTCAGTGATAACAGCAGCAATCATCCCCCACTGGGAAGCACGTTGGAGTGAGATTTACTATTTACTAAAAAAATTACGAGAACACCTCAGCGCTCCTTGTGATGCAGTGATTGCGAAATGGACTTTGGCTTTATTTCCAATCTTATTTTCATTTAGAGATGATCTTTCTTTTTGTTTACTCAGTCGACTAAAGTAAACACGTCAAACATTCGGCTTGACGCCAAAGAATGAAGCAATACTTCATTGCCCTATACTGAGTCATTGCACATAGCACGCTTTCGGCCTCGTGATGATCGTGAGCGCTCCATTCTCTCTGCAGATGCACGTTTCTCTACGGAACACCGACCATGTACATTGATATGATGCACCAACTCGATAAGGATAGGCATGATGTCTCATCTGTGAGAAGGGGTAAGTACGGCAATTTTTTTCTAACCGCCTAACGGCTTCTGGCGAGTTGAAAACGAGTTTTCTGTCGTTTACCGGCTCACAGGCGTTGATCTTTGAACGTTTTTCGCTGCTTTTGCTAATTAGTTGACTTTTCTGATTAACTGATTTTTCTAATTAGCTGTTTCTTTCTCTGCGTCGACGTCACTGTGCCCACACTCTGCTGATAGTGAGTATTATTAGGTTAACATATCATCAGAGGGATTCATCGTCATTTCCTTGTAGGTGCACGTAATGGTAGGAGGTTTAATTCTATTAACTCGTATACATTCAAAGTGCCCGCATTAAGTCGCAGACAGGGGACATCGCCCCGTTTGTTCCGGGGATACAGTGGCACCAATTTTTATTTGTGGTAACCTTTAGCCTTTCGTCTGCATGTATACCGTAATTTATGCTTAATTTATTTGTTCACGGGAGCGATGACATTGAGTATGACGGGCGTCAAGCTATGTATCGAATCCGCAGCTGTCATGGCCGGCGCTCCCTGTCCGCCCGAAGTTAACAAGAGAGTGATGACGGAACTCAACGCTCGACGTTTATTCGTGAGTCGAACGCTTATGCTTGTTCTAATGCAGCCAATCTACAAGAAATTTAATCGGACTGCTGTCAGAAATCTTGTCTTGAGCAAGCGATATCGCATTGAGCTTACTGCGTTGATCAGCTTTTCGCTGCAGAGTGAGAACTAATTTCGTGTTGAACGGTGACGTCTTCTGGGCCTGCTAGGCCTGCGGAAATTTACTGAAGAAATATTTAGCCGTATATGCGCTAAAAAAGGTATTTGAAAGGCTGTGTCTAGAGTGCCGTCTGACGGTACTGTAAGCACTCCACTAAAATGACGTCCATCGGCGTTTCGAAGAAAGATGCCGCGTCTGACACTACTTCACCATTTATTAACGTAACGTAACGTAAATTAGCCGAACATAACTCAACTAACAGTAAACAAAAACATTAAATACACTGAAAGCAAACCTAAGCCACAAAAATTAGAATTAAAACCTAAAATAATAATAAAAAACTTGGTTGATTTCTCTGTCATAGGAATCGGTAAAACACGAAAGGGAGCGCAATCTGAAGCTGAGCATGACTTGCGGGTCGGCGGCTGTCTTGTGGGTGTGCTTGGCGAGCGACGTCCTGCTGGTGGGTCGCTTTGGCAGAGGTCTACTGGCGTCATTTCCGTGGCGGCTATGACGTCAGCTAAATCTTGGTGTATGCCGGCATAAAACCCTTTCGTGTTAAAATATAAAACCCGAAAACGAACAACCCTAAGTATGACGTACTCTTTAGTACTAAAGGTTGCTTCCCCGCAAGAAGACCATGTGTGCAGGGGTGCACCCTTTACAGGCCGCTTGCTTCGTTGCACTGACGTCATTTCCATGACGGATATGACGTCGGTGAAATCTTTTGTATCCGGGAATAAAACACTTTCGGGTTAAAAAAAATAAAGGATACAAGAGCCGGACTCGAACCACCACCCTTGATAACCGCAAGCTAAAACGGAACATCTACACCACGACAGACGCTCTGGCCTGTGTCAGCCCAGTCTTGGAAGGTCGTCGGACGGAACTCTAGCTGTGGCTGTAGCGATGAGCTGGAGGGCCGTCGGGCGACACTATAGACACCAGGTATTTTTGAAACGAATGAAATCAGACACGTCACGGCAGGTACTCATTACTGATCTAAACATGCTTCGCAAACAGCGAGTGATCCGCGTAAGAATCTCTTCTGGACGCTGTTTTTAGTTGTGGAAAGGTATTATGCATTAGAGGGGGAGGAGGAGGGATTTCAGAGCTGCGCATTTTCTTACACGGCGTGCCACTGTTGCGCGAAGATGGCGCGAGTTAGACTTCTGTCGCAACATCGCCGCAACGTTTCGGTAGCTTGGAGCTGTGGGATTCAAAAGCCACTACCGTTGTTTATTATGTCAGTCTGAATGCCGGCATCTTGCATGAGGCGGGGCTCAGCGTTTTCTTTTTCTTTTTGCAGATAATGTATGGGTCAACAGAAGCAAGTCCCGTAATAACAGCAACAACTCCAGATGATCCACTTGACCAATGGATAGATTCTGTTGGCAAGCCTTTGGAACACACCGAAGTGAGCCTTCCATTGTACTTATTAGCTGCATGAGCTTGTGACCCCAGGCGATGGAAACACGAAATGACCCTGAACCCACAGCGTAGAAAAGGTAGCGTGCTGTAACGATTTAAGCGCTAGCTATGCAACAGCGCCCCAATAGGTTATAAGAAAAGGGGTGACAAGGCATAATTGCAATGCGTCGAACCGAAAAAAAAAATACCTGTTCGGTTACGGTTCGGCTCGATCGGGAGAATACATTTCGTTCCGGTTCAGTTCCGGTTCAGCTAAATCACAACCCCAACTGGCTCGGTGAGTTAAATTATTAGCGAAGTGTGAAAAAAAAATGTTTGCGATTAACAGCAATCACAACAACCAAATACAATCCTGGTGCACTCAGAATACTGCTTTGTCCCAATAAAAGTTGCACAATTTTAAGAGCAACAGTGAGCAATTAGGCCAGATAATGCAACAAACGCATTCAGTAGTGACGATTTTCCTGCTAATTTCGCGCCCAGCCCTTATGTTGTTCTTGGGACCAGTAATGTGCTCGTTACCAGTAAAAATTAACAGGGTTACAATTCCAGTTACCTAAGGCGAAAAAGTAACTCTGTTAGTGTTACAATAACAGAATTTGCGCGAGTAACTTGGCAGAGTTACAATTACAGTGAAAAAAGTAGCATCGTTACTTTTCCATTACTGTATGAATCTAACTAATAGATCAAAAACCAAACGATATAGTTTATTTAATAGGAACGTACGAAAGCATTCCTGTAGTCAAAATTGCACGTGGTACAACACTAGACGAATGGGAATTTAAAGGGGGGGGGGGCATACTCAATCCAAACACGTAACACACAATCGCTGTGTACGCTTTATTTTGTCACATCAACTTTTTTGTTGATGCCCCTTGGTGTCGTCATGGGCGCCCTGTTCTCCCGTGGGCCCTTCTGCGGTGGTCTTTACAAGAGTGGGCCGGCTTCCTTCCAGGTGGAGGTCTAGTTGTCAGTGCCTTTTTGTTTGTTTCCGCTCCACTCAAGACGAAGGAAAACTTTTAAGAAATCACCTTTAAGACCCACCTCCAGCATCGATCTCCTGCATGGTGGTGGTGGTGGGGATTTATTAAGGAGGGAAGAGAAAAGAAGTGGGGATATTTTTGAACTCAACGGGGAGTTCACCCTTATACAACCCAGTCCAGGAAAGGGGAGGGGAGGGGGGGTTTCGAAGGATAGGAAGGGAGGGAAGAAAGAGGAGAGAGGGAGGAGAGTGGGGGATAGTCTATGTCGCGCTCGTCTCGTCCATGGCTCGACGGCTACAAACGCTGCGCTAGTCCTGTCACGACCAGGAAGTTGAGTAGGGGCTGGAAGACCTCCCGTCGGATGGCGTCCGGTCCCGTGGGAACAGGAAGTCTTCCAGCTTGTGGCTTGGTGCGCCGAGCCGCTGGGGTGCGGCCCGGAGTTCCTTCCTCGCAGTGTCATGCTGGCGGCAAGAGCACAGTAAGTGTTCGAGCGTCTCGGACTCTGGGAAGTCGGCGCAGGTGAGGGATGCCCGGCGGCTCTGTTGGTGCAGACGGGCTCCCACGTTGAATTAAGCCGCAGGTGATGCAGGAGCGACCGGACGTCTCTGCTAATGCGTCCGGGCCAAACCTGCGGGGTCTGGCCACTGGCGACTGGGGCATCTGGATGCATGGGCTACACCACTCGGGCCAGGGTAGTCCTTGCAGTGTCGAATGGCGCCACATCCCGGGAGGCTGGGACCCCTGCCTGGCAAGCACCACCCTTGGCCCGTCTCGGACCCGTCTGTACTCCGGCATATTAGAGCGGGCTCTCTTGACGAGGGTGGGCTAGCCTACTGTTCCAGAGGTTACACTCGCTGACGGGTCGGTTAGCACGAGGGCTGAAGATATAGCTGAGGTCTTCGTGGGACATTTTGCCACCCTTTTCTCGACCGAGAACGCGTCGTGGGATGCAGAGGATTTTGAGGACAAGCTTAGTGCGTTTTTTGGGGTGCTGCCGGGTGTGCCAGATCACCTTGTTGATTCGCTGTGTGCTCCCGTGGATGCTGACGAGCTCGGCGAGTGTGTTAAAAAATTGAATGGTGCGTCGGCGCCTGGGCCTGACGGGATTCCTGCTGGGTTTTACAAGAGGTTTTTCCCGGCCATTGAGGGTGCGCTCCTCGACATGGTGAACGTCTTTTTTCCCCATGGAGTAAGGCCAGAATCGTTCCGTGAGGGTCCCGTAATCTTGATCGCGAAGCCAGGCGGGGATCCCACGCAGCCCCAAGCGTATCGACCGATCACACTCCTCAACACGGACTACAAGATCGTAGCATCCATTTTGGCTAGACGCACCAGTGCCGTTTTACCCGACATTATCAGCCAAGCGCAAACGTGCAGCGTGCCAGGTCGCACGATTTTCTCGTCCCTGGCATTGACGCGTGATTTATTCAGCTATGCGATAAAGATTGGCACCTCTGAATGCTTCATCTCCCTAGACCAAGCGAAAGCCTTCGACAGAGTTGAACATCGATACCTGGCAGGCGTTTTGCGTCAATGCGGCTTTCCGGCCGACTTTGTAACAATTCTTGAGCTGCTGTACTCGAACGAGACTCCTTGTCAACGGACTATTAGGTAGTCCGTTCTCCGTCACCCGTGGGATAAGGCAGAGATGCCCCTTGTCGCCTCTGCTCTTTGTCATATGTATAGACCCGCTGCTCCGCCGTATCGATGCCAATGCCGCCATCCGCGGCTTCCCGTTGCCAGACATAGGCCAAGTCAAGGTGTCCGCGTATGCGGACGATGTATCCCTGTTCATTCGGGACGAGGACAGCTACCAAGCGTTTATGCGGCTATTTTATGAGTACTTTGAGCTGTCTGGAGCTCGACTGAACAGGGGCAGAAGTATGGCGGTGCGCTTCGGCACATTTGCATCTGCCTGGCGGGCGACGTAGAAGGGGTTGCGGGTGTTCGAGTACTTGGTGTGGTCTTCCATTCATCTGATGAAGGGGCGCGTAGTACGTGGAAGCGCCTCCTTGAAACAGCGGAGCAGCGTCTTGCGGTTGCGTCAAAGTTCAGACTTTCCCTCGCAGAGCGCAGCTACATAATTAAGTCGTCCGTTTCGGCGGCGCTTTTTTATGCAGCACACGTAGCCAAACCGCCGCGCCATTTCACCCGTCAGCTCGCCACGAAGTTTGGGTCGTTCTTTAGGGCGGGCAAGACGGAAACAGTGTCGCGTGCGCCGCGCAGTGTTCGACCTTGTGGACTCAACTGAGTACCCAGGGAGGGCGCTGCTGCTGTACTTTCTGGGAACTTACCGCTCAATGTTTTATGACGAACGCATTGCCGGTCCTTCTGCTGATCAGTCACCGCCATATTATGCCTACGTTGTCAAAACACTGAGAAACGTCCAGTCTACCTTGCCAAGCCTAAATTTTAGGGAAAGTACAGCAAGCGAATTGTGCGAAAAATTGGCAATAAATCAATTAGATAATCAGCAGATAGCAAGATCACGCGGTGTCCATTGGCATCAGCTGACTTCGACGGAGCTTCCTTCTGATGTTAGGGATTTCGGATGGTTGCGTGGCTGGCAAGTTCTTCCGACGTGTGACCGTCTGGCGAGATTCGGCATTGTGCGTTCCTCACGGTGCCTGTACTGCGGGCACACCGAAACATTGGAACATGCCCTGTTTCAGTGTCGTGTAGCGGTAACGTTTTGGACTGTGCTAAGCAGATTGTTTGATGTTACACTTAGAATGAGCACACGTTGAAATGACACGTTGGTTAACTTCCTGATGTGTGCTGGTGCATTTGTATTATGGCGAAATCGTGGTGCCGCGTGTCTTCGCACCCGACCACAACGGGCAATGTTTCCATTGCTGTGGCGTGTGCGGTCAATGCTTATGAATCACTTGGACAATGAGTTGGCAGTTCTAGGTGAAGAAGCCTTCCTGTTACGCTGGTTCACGCATTTCATAGCGGCCAGGAATAACATCCTGAGCATCACTATTGTGCCGTATTGACTTTCAACGAGTTTCTGAACTCTTTCTTTGAACACATGTTAACTTTTTGTGCATTGATTTCAGAGTATACTGAATTGTTTCACCACCATAGACAATTGTTGTGAAAAGTGTAGGCTGCCCGGAGTACTTGAAAACTGATTGGATTTTTTTGTTTTGTTTTTGGGGCAGCGCTGTTACCACTAGTCGCTGCGAGCTGATATGTGGTTTTATAATAAAAATTCTCTTCTCACACTGTCTGCCCAGTAGTGCGTTGGTCTTGTGCGGTGTAGTATTCGTTGTAGTAACATAAGCTTCTCGTTATGTGAATCTGGAAATTTTGAACATGCAATATATAATTAATTTCGGACGTACGACTGGACGTACGAAAGCATTAAATCCGAACGTCCCACGGTCGTACATGGTACGTACATCAGCCCTGAAACGGACGTGCGGCTGAAGCTGGATTATACGTACGTTGGACGGCCGATGGACGTCCGGTGGTTGCTTGGCGTGTTCCCTATAGGAGCCATGAAGACAAAATACAAGTTGGGTTTATTAGAAAGACTGCTTAATCCCGATAACAATGATACCAATATCATCGCAATCTTCGAACAAATAACGAAGATATTATAGAAAACGTGTGAAGCAGTCGCGACCCCCTAGCCAATTTCCCGCAACTTTTCTATGACGTCACGGAACCTTGTTTGTGCGATTGGCGGCCGCCTAACTGACCTGTCGCGACGACACATGACTGGACGTCTGTAATGGGGCCTCTAGTTCCATTTGACCGCACCACTTGAATGCTAACGTGCAGTTAACGCACTGAAAATTATGTTTTATTGTTGGCCCGTATGACGTCATTCTTGCTCATAACACGTCACTGTGGCGCAAAATTTGAAAGTTTCTAAATACTTTTTGCTTTTTTTTTTCGCTAAAAAACATCTTTTGTGGCTGTAATGGAGCTGAGTGAGATACTCAATCCTAGTTCTTTCAAATTAAGCGAAGTTGTATTTTCTCTTCATGGCTCCTTTAATGTTGTCATTGTTTGGATCCGTTTCAAAACGCGAAGTTGTCCGCTCTACGCATACTGAAAAACTGACTATTGTACTAGGCACCACGGTGCTCTCTGCATTCGCCGTTATGACACGCTTGCCATGGATATGTTAAAGGTCGGACAAAGGAACGGGTGTCTAGAGCAAAATCTACCTTTTGGTGTTTGGCTGATTCGATGGCTGAATTAAGCAACAAAGAGCATAAATTATTCGTGTGGGAACTCGGTGCGGAATAAAGGCAAAGTCTGGGCCCCTTTGGAAACACACTTGTCCAATAATATTGACGCATTTGATATTAGCACCGAGGCGCGCTTTTGAGGGTCCGCTTCTCCAGTACTTACTCTCCACGTGTGCGACCTCTTTGAAGAAAGATATGAAAATTCAACTAGTATGCACATTTCGACTGTTGGCCTTCGCTGTTGCGCAGTCCAGCAGTCGTGCGGCCCGATGGTTATTACACAGTCGCAGCAAGGGAAGGTAAAACTCGATGTTTCATATCGCCTGCAGCCTGCCTAGTGTGCGACATTTTGTTTGCTCAGCCTTGCACTCTGCTTGCGCTACCAGCAGTAGCACGTCTTTGCAAGATTGTTGCGCGTCCCTTTCCTCATGCTGTGACGACGGAGAGCGTTGATAGTGCTGTGGCTGATCTTAAGGGGAGAAAGTGCTTCAGAAGTTATGAAGTTGATAGTGCGTGAAAGACAAAAGACCCGAATGGCGTTGACCGCGCAATATGACCGGCGAATGGCCAAACCGTTTCGTCGTGAACTGGCAAACTATTTTTTAGGTCCAGTTTCGGTTCGTGTTGAGCGTGCTGAAAAAATAACGGTTCGGGTTCGGGTTCAGTTCCGGCAAAAATACCGGTTAGGTTCCGGTTTTCGGTTCGGTTCCAGTTCGACACATTGCATAATTGTAAATGTTACATGAAGAGATCACTCTACAGAGTAGCGGTCCGGCTTCTGAATTATATGCAATGGCTACCCCTGCTTCTTTTGTTTAGCAGATGAGCTGAACTTGCAGATTAATGGCCCCGTAAGAATTCTGTCAAGCGGGTTTATTTATATATATATTTTTTTTGGGGGGGGGAGGGGGGGGCTGTAGGTATCATGACTGGGCGGCAAACACTTCTCGGTTGCTGATTCCCGAATCTATTGTTGGTCTACAGTGTACATGAAGAGACCAATGTCATTGGATTGGATTGGAAAACATTTAATAAGCATAAAAGTGGGTGGCTCGGAAGAGGACCTTTCCGAAGACCAATGTCATAACCATGGAAAATACCTTGCGTTTTTCCGCTCTTCTAGGCTTTAGTGGCTAATGCGTTGCGCCCTGAACCCGATGTCACAGGTCTGATTACCGGACAGGACGACTGTTTTTCGGGTGGGACCAGCTTTGGCTGGTGCAGCGAGCCCAAGAAGCCGGACGGACTCAAGGGGTCCTGGAATGAGGACTCTTCCCCAGGGCTGACAGCTTCAGATACACGTTTATTCCTCCTCCTCCTCCTCGGGTGGGAGCGGAAAACGAAAACCGCTTGTGTGTCGAGAATTCGGCGTATGTTGAAGGCCTGCATGTGACCTAAATTAAGCCGTAGCTTTCTCACAATGGCGAACGGGCGTTGCTTCGGCACGTGAAACCACGATTCGAACTTTGTTTTTTGCAATCGTTTGTCCCTCAGAGGCGATGCAAGTGGGCAGAGATTTGTTTCTCTTTCTCCTTTATTCCCAAGGTGAAAATTGTGGATGGTGACAAGAAGATTGTCCCTGTGAACGAGAAAGGCGAGCTGTGCGTGCGGGGCTATTGCGTCTTCTCCGGCTACTACAACGATGAAGAAAAGACCCGCGAAGTCGTCCACAACGGCTGGTATCACACGGGGTGAGTCGTTTCACACGATTCACTCGCTTGTAGCATTTTTTTGGGCTCATCGTTGAGGGTCTCCACTTTATCGTCGCTCTGAGGGCGCATTGCCTAAGTCCTTTGCTAGTACAAAGGCTCAGTCGTTGGCCTTACCACGAACAATATTATCAGCAGTGACCCCGTACAAATTGCCTCTCACCACCTCGTCTCTACTTGCTGACGTAATGCCTCAATGACCGGGAGGGGCACGCCGAGGTATCTCACTAGTGCCGGTTGAACCAGGCGGCCTCACTTGCTGGGGCCGTGCATACTGGCAACGTATTTTCCAGAAGCGAAACTTGTTGCTTGCCCTGCTTTGCCCTGCGTTACGTTTCCTTGCGTTGCGTTGCGTGCCTTGCCGCATGAAAGCAGATTGCCCGGCCGTCACGAGAAGCCAATGCAGTACGCTTGGCATAATGGCCAGCGATGTAGCGAATTGCTGCCTCTTATCACGTACACTCATTGCGCAAAAAATACGGCGAACTAAACCGCCTCCGAGAGATGAGAAGAGAAAGAGAATTGATTTTATTGGGAGAAGGTGGTGATCCTAGGCGTCAGCATAGAGAACTTGGCCTCTAGCCGCCTACTCGGCAAGTTGGGTGGCCCAGATCTGATCCGCTGGGTCGAATCTGAGCAAAACGGTCTCCCATTTCTCTACCTGAGTGATGCTGCGAACAGGCGTAGCCGCCTGCGGGCAAGCCCATAGGTTATGTGCGTGCTAGGTCTGTCCTCTCTCTACGTTGGTGGCACTTGTGAGAATATTGCCGTGGCTGACAGGGGTTATACGTAGCTGGGGATAACAGGAACGTCTATTCATTGAAAACTGCGAGTGTTGAAAAAAAATCTAGGTGAAGCCACTGCCCTGGTTGTCTACGACGTGCGAAAACATCGTGTATGAAGACTCATGACTTCACCTACAAGAACAACGACTCGGTGCAGTTATTGGCTGCTTTGCCCTGGGTCACGTCACCGGGAAATCCAGCGCGGCCACTCGCGCACGCGCAGTCATTAGTGGTGGTGCCGTCGGCCGCGTGCCCATGTGTTTCTCTTTTGCTTTTCCCTGATGACCTGGAAGAATTAACCAGATAGGGATGGTTTAAACGACCCGAACGTACTTATTGGCATCGCACGAGCAAATGGAGCGAGCCAGCGTGTTTTTCTGTGTTTGGAGTCGCTCTCGTCAGCACGAGGCAGCACGAGGTTTTTGTTCTTCTTGTGTGCCGGCTCTCTTCGATGCCGATTTGTAACTCTGTTTCATTATTTATTTGCATAAAAACCTACCCGACGCCAATTTCAATTAAAAGAACGCTGCCATTCTCGTTTATTTACTTCGGTTTGCTGAAATACTATTACCAGATCCTTCAATGCTTTTGAAGGACTCTGCTATTACTAACGCTGTGCGCACGACGTCGTGTGTATAGTCTGCAGGCAATGGCTATAAGCACAACTTTCTAAGAATTTTTTATTCGACATAACCTCTAGACTTCGGAAGCCACCTCTACTTGTGACCGTCTGGTCATAATTGACGTATTTGAGCTTCAGCAACTGTTTGCATTTTACTTGCGACTTATTATAGTGGTATTATTATGGCGTTAACTCTTCAAATTCATCGCCTTTTCATTATTTTTGTTAGTAAGGCGGCAGATTTGATCACATGAGCAGCCTGTAACCGAATTTGTACCGAATACATAGGTTGTTTTTCTTCGCAGAACGTGATTCGAGTGCACCCAAAGATACTGCCTGTTCGTTTAAAACAAAACAAAAAACAAAACAAAAAAACAGACGCTGCCTTTGTGCCGTGTTTCCTCAGTAACCAGTATTTGTGAAAACTCTCATCAATGTTGCATGGGCTCTACGCATGCGCGAACTGCGCTTTTTTTTTTTTGCCACTTCCCAACCCAGGGACGAGGCCGTCATGAACGAGAGCGGTCGGGTGTACATTCATGGTCGCATCAAGGACATGATAATTCGAGGAGGCGAGAACATCTATCCGAAGGAGATCGAGGACTTCCTCTACACCCACCATGCAGTCGAAGAAGTGCAGGTGAGCAACCGATGAAGACCACGAGGTCTTTGTTGCTCATGTTTTCAAGATCTGTGCGGCGAGCATGCAATAAATAGCTTTCTCCTTCACTCCCACGAAATGTAAAAATTTCGGGCTGTAAGATTGTTGTGACTAATCGTCATCAAGTGACGAACGTTTGTTTTATGTGCCTCATTCTTATCTTCGTTCTCTCTAACTACTGTGGCTTATCAATGCATTGTATTTGTTGTGCCCAGCTGCAATGATTTCAAGCTGAGAGTGGCAGTATTGGAAATAAATATATCCTCCTAGCCATATATGGCTAGAAGCGTTATACCTGCGGCTTTTATCGCGTCATTACACTATTGCGGAAGATTTAAAACTGGGGTATTTGGGCAGTTCCATCGTCGTCGTCGTCGTCGTGTCCACCATCATCATCAGCTCGCTTGTGTCAAGACGAAGGCCTGTCCCATATTCTTTCAGCATTCCTGTCTGGGGATGCCCCAGTCTATTCTTCGTCTCCGAATTTCTTTTATTTAATTCCTCTGTTGAGTTAATGGTTTTTCTTAACCTCTAGTGCCGACAACCGAATGCAGGTCAATATCTTGGCGAATAATTCAGTCTTCGAATGTGCATGATCATACATTGCAGGCGTATACATGCAGCCGGCTAAACCTCCCGCTGTCTGCTGCAGTTATTTTGTCATTCGGGGCGAAGGAACTGGGATTCTGCCACGGGGATATTTGCACTGTGTTGCACTCATTCATCCTGGAATCTGGCAGTCTGCCATGCTAGACATCATTTAGCCCTACTGGATTCCCTTGTCAAGAATATGCGCGCCCAGCTCACTGCTTCGTCTGTACCACTTTCTTCGTGTTTCTTACTTACAATTTTCATTAAATGGTGTTCGTTTTTACCTTCTTTTTCTTTCTTTCTTAATCTCCTTACTTTTATTTCTTTAGTCATCTACTGCTAATCCATCCTAACATTTAAATATTTTTCTTTCCCTACAAAAATTACCCAATTTCTTTCGGAAGGTGCCCATTTCATGGCCAATCCCCCTGAGTGGGTACGCGCCATTTCACTGGAACCACCACCACCACCACCACCACCAACCACCACCCTTGTTTCATTCTTAAGCCAAATGCGAGCCAGAGGCACGTCGAAGTAAACTCCGAAGCAAAGCCCAGAAGTCACGAGTGTTCGTAACGGCGGGGACCGTCTCGTCAATTGCCCCGCAGGTCGTTGGCGTGCCGGACGAGCGGTTAGGCGAGCAAGTGTGCGCCTGGATCAATGTAGAAGTCGGGATGCAACCCATCTGAAGAGGACATTAAGAACTTCTGCCAAAGGAAGGCTGAAGTGCACCATGTACATCGCGTTCCGCCCACAGGTAGTGAATGCGTTGTATCAGCAGCTTCTTGACGTAGTTTGAATGAGTCAAGGATATAATAAGACGCGTTCGTAGCCTTCCATTCTGTGTCGGCTTTGTGGAGCAGTGGGTAGAGCCCCATGTACCTTGCGTTCCGCCCGCAGGGTAGTGGGATCGAAACCAGGCGCCGGGTAAGTATTATTTTTTATATAGTGTAGAGGGAGGGGTGCGGACTGTTGTTGAGAGCGAGGAGGGTTAGCGTGATGCGGGAGAGGAGGAGTGGGGATAGGGCGCACCTGGAACGGCTGTTGCGGACGCCGAGGCACGCCAACGCCGACAACGCCGGGTGACCTCGTGAGTTAAAGAAATGCCTGCATTTAAAAAATTCCCGCGCCTTCCCGAGAGGGGAACACGAGTAAATGCAGAGCATTGGGGCCTCAGTACTGGTTTGATAGGTCAGTGTTGCTTCCATCGCTTCTTCCGTGATGCTGGAGTAGCAAATACACAAAGCACTTTATGATTCCTGAGTCTGCGCCTTCCTTGTTACGTATCCCTGCAATCTCTGTCTACCATCTTTTCGTCTTCCTGTTTGCCGAATTTGTCGCTTGGCACCGATACCTGTAATCGACTTATGTGAAGTGCCAGGCCGAAATTTTATGTGCCACAGACGCTGCAGGTGTGCCTTAAGGATTGATTCTTCAAACATTGCGCATTTCCCAACGCTCACTCAAGTGACTCTCTTTCTAACACAGAATGGGTTTCTACGCGCGTTTACGACGAGGAAAACGACATAGAAGATCGTCACGCTCGACCCATGGTTATAAAACAAGCACAGGTTTGGCATCCCCTGAACAGATTCGAACCAGGGACCTAAGGATTCCGAGTCGAATGCAGACAGCTGGTCACTAATGCCATTATTTATATGATCCTTCGTTCTCGGGTACAGACCTGCACCACCCTCCCCTAACGACAGTTTCGAAAATAGGACAGTTTCCCCCCCAAACATTAATCACCCATGAACGGATTTCGATCGTGGAATGCGGCTGTTGTCTGGAGCGAAATTTTCTTGTAAGGTAAAATAGTGAAGACATAAAGCCGAGCAGTTTCTCCTACTCCAAATTACAAGTGCCGGCGCATTGATTCATTTGCCCTAAAATAGTATTCCTGCTTCAACTTTTTTTTTGCTTAAGCACATCTGCTCGCGTAGCTCATTGCGCAGCTCGTTATGTGTTTTCCTGTCTTTCTCGGCATAGTTTTTTTTTAACAGCGAAGCTGTTGAGCGAAATCGTTTGTGTATGGTGTCCGCAGTTAAAAATACCAAGAAAATGCCGAGCGCTCGTCCACGCGTGCCTGGAGCGCACATTCCTCGACCGGCCACGACCGGAGCCACGACCGGCTTTGAGCTAAGCAGACCCACTTTTTTTTTGTGTTGCGCCATTATGACACAGGGCATAGGTAACAGGAAAACAATGAACAAAACAGGGCAGGGGTAGGACACAAAAGGAAAGCAAAAAATTGCCCCCACCTCCCCGAAGGGAATCGTGGAGGAAGTGCGAATGCATTTCTTGCGCCGAGAGTACACGGCGTAGTAATTGTGCCATCGCCTTGAGAGGCGCAGTACCGGCGAGGGGGAGCTGTCAGGCGAGGGGAGAGGCGCGCGCCGAGGGTGAGTGCAAACCTAACCCTTCCTTCCCTTCACGATTGCCCTTCGGGGAGGTGGGGCAATCGGAGCCGGACCCAGCCGACTCCAGTCGATGCCGCACGCCGCTAAGCGACATACAACGGCGCATGCTCAAGGTGCTTCAACCCGCCAAGATGCTACCACGCTTTACTAGTCCGCGCCTGTACGTAGCCTGGACTCACCAGCCTCCGCTTCACGGTGCACGGCTATCGCAACGTCCTCGGGAACCAGCCGCGGAAGAACTCCACCACGCTCGGAACGTCGATGGGCACGTTCACGATCTGTCCTTAATGCCGTACTGACCGTTGCCCCGAGTCAGCCGCCTGATGGCATGAAGGGGAGGCGAGGGCGAGATGAGGCGCTCTTCGACCGAGTTTAGATCGGGAAGGTGAGCGGGACCCCCACCTCCCCGGCGGACGATTCAGTGCATTCGCACTTATTCCTGGCCATCTCCCACGTGGGTATGTGCCATGTCAGCGGCCAGGCAGCGCGCGCCCATCTCCCCCCGTTGCTAAGGAAGACGAAAAGCGCGCGCACCCGCAGCTGTTGCTATGCGGACGGCGGAAGGTTCGGGGTCGCTTAAAAAGTGCATTCGCACTTAAAAAAAAGTTTCCTGTAGTGCGCCAGCATACCCACTTAGGGAGATTGGCCAACATTGGCCACAAAAAGATTCCGGCGTTCGCCATATCGTGGCGAAATTTGCTCGGAACGAGAAAGACACATCATAGCGTACTCGTTAGCGTGTGCCTCGCGCCGGAAAAAAAAAAAATACGAGAACGGCCAGGACGTCAGAATCGGTTTCGCTGAGTCGGTCGTCTTACCGCCTCGGCAACGACCGTGAGCTAATTCTGGAGAGTCAAACGGCTTACTCACTCGTCCGGGACTGTGGGGAGAGGAATCATGCCACCTGCTTGAGCTATAACACGGGATAGAGAACACGTAGAACTGAGCTCCGAGTTTAAATGTGCGCGTTCCGTTCGTTCGTTCGTTGAAGAAGACCCCCTCCCCGCGTCGTCCACGATTGCAGCCGATTTGCTTCTTCGCCGTGACAGCAACAAACATGGAGTAAAAGTCGTTTCGGCAGCGAAGAATCAAATCGGCTGAAATCGTGGACTTCGTGCGTCGTGATAGTCGTGAAGGTTGCGTACAGCTTCGCTACCTTCACGTCTTACGCGCTAGTGTGAGCTTTCTGCGTTTTTTTTTTCTTGAAGCGATGCTAATCTCAGCACAACTATAATTCTTGCATCGGAAAGTAAACCTCATAGAAAGATTAAAATTGTACCACCGCTTCATTTTCAGGCTGTGATCAACAAGAGCTGATCGAAAAATTACTGTGCTAGGGAGTGACATCGCGCACTTGTAACTTCTCTGATCTAAAAAAAGTGACGCTCTGAACACATTGTGGAGGTAATGAAAGTATCAAAGTAACCAGCCATCCTGACAATAAAACCAATGCTTAATGTTAATTATGCATGTTCCGCATAAAGCGAAAGAAAGGAGTACAAAGTTAATAAAGATATAAAAAGGAGGCGAATGCTGCATTTGTCGCTCTGTCGGCGAAGTTTCTATTTTACTCCCGAAAATATAAGCTCTAGTGATTGCACTTAGAGTGCAGTGTTGTTTCATTTTGCGCATTTCTTGGTGTCGTAATCGGTGGCACTAACTTCATTTCCACTCGCCATTTTTTTTTGCGTCTTTGCAGTTGAGTCACTTCAAGATCCCAAGATACATCCTGTTTGTCGACAGTTTTCCCAAGACCGTTTCGGGCAAAGTCCAAAAATTCAAGATGAGGGAACAAAGCCGCGCGATGCTTCAATTATGATTGTTCCTAACTCATGTTTTAACTGTACA